>OZ059785.1:2289825-2598230 GCA_964057025.1 Standfussiana lucernea
AAAAAAATTAAAATAAATTCACATTATGTTTACATTTAACCCCCGACGAAAATATAGAAGTTATATAGTTCAACATGACGTGTGTCTGTCTGAGGCATCGAAGCTCCCAAACAAATTAACAGATTTTGATTTCCTTTTTTGTTTAAAATTTGACTTGAGTTTTTATTTTTCATTTCTTGACTTATATCTTATATCTTCAGTTGAATATTCGAAGTATTATCGAAGAAAATGTTATAGCTGTGCAGGTGGCGACATACTCGTCTAACACCATTTGAGTTTCATCGACACGAAAAGTAGAAGTTGTATATTCGACTATTATTTAAATGTAACTACATATATGGATTGAAAAATCAAAATCAACAGTCATTTATTCAAATTAGGCTGTTTATCAGCACTTTTAGAACATCGAGTTTACAAGAGACAGTCCTCCAAAACGCCCGCCCTTCGCCACTTCCTAGTGTTTTAGCTGGGAAGAAGAAGCTTTTAAGAATCCCTTACCAATAAATGACTAAGTTTATTAGATTACCTGGCTAATTCATCATCGCCAGCGATTCTCAGCAGCGCTGCTAACTTCAGCAGTTTATGACTTCGCTGATACGCGGTGGGATCGCACAACAGACACCCTTCTATAAGTGACATCTTGTCTTGGCATACACGCACTGGAAAGTGAAAGAAACACATTATTTTTGACAACGTTTTTTAACTAACTTCTGCATATACAGGTTTTAGTACTAACAAGTAACAAGTAGTGTAATACTAACAAGTAGGTGACTTCAGGTGACAGTACCCACTCAGTACAGTACAAAGTGACTGTCCCATACCTGACACCCACCATCGACAATTACTGAAAAGCGACTATCTAGGAACTAGAAACGAGGTCAAAGTTTCAACTTTTTGAAGCATTAAAAAAAATTACATGTTTTAAATAACTTTACTTTGAAAGGCCTCCATGACCCCTGTACTATTCAATGCAGCCATCAGTACAATGTTTTGAATACGTTACGAGTTCCACTCAGGATTTCTTAGACCAAACAAAAAAGTCGTTTCCTAGTAATAATTTTTGCCAAGAGTTACTTTGTTTGATCTACAGGCTGCTTGGTTGACGGCTTCGTAAAGGGTCTGTTTACACCTTGTATATTTTACCGACCCGGAACCTACATCTATTGTACATTTCTTAAGCGAGAACGTAGTCGATGCGTGTCGCTACGAGTGAGACAGGTACCTACTTATGCTTTTCTTACCTTGTACGGGAACTACACCAAGGTTGAAAGAGTGCAGTATAGGCAAACAGTTAATTAAATCCAATTCCTTCTGTATGTCTTCGTTTTCGTCTTTCATGAGTAGTAAACAGCACCTGTAACATGAAGCGTTATTTGTGAGTTCAGCATTTGAGAAGCGGTTTTATTTTACGTCCCTAAAAAGGTAGTATGACATCTACTTAATCTTAATAAACCTTGAATGTCCCACTGCTGGTCAAAAAACCTTCCCCATGATTTTTTCGGAAGTCTTCTCTTGAGCCATCTTTAAATTTCTTAAATTCATTGAGAGACAATGCAAATTCAAAAGTATTATCTTGCCTCGTTGCCTGTTGGGTTTTTCCTTCAGAGATTTGGGCCCGGTTGATGACAAAAGGCTTGTCCCATATTACATATGGGACTTAACATGGGCGAAACGTGGGCATTCTAAAGGTACACCCCTGCCTTACCCTTCGGAGATTACAGCCGTGATGTTATGCTATCGTATATGATGTAGGTAGAAGTACTTTTGAAAGTTCCTCCCCTATTGTGTTAGGGGAAAGAAGTTTGTATGGAAGTTCGTAATTCTTTTCGATACGAGACAAGTACACGCCTTGTAATAAAGAAATCTCGATGTTTTGTCAAATATTAGCTCCCGGGTCGCTAGTACTCGCTAGTGTTTAGTGACCCACCTCGCTAACTCCAAGCCCGGGTCGACGAGAGAGCTAGCCGAGTTGTAGTACTCCCTAGCGGCGGCCATCACGAGGCCCACACTCTTGGTGTAGCTGACCTGAGTCGGGCCGGGCCGCACGTCCTCACTGCACGACAGCACTTCGCCCGCTAGCTTGATGCTGGCCTCATCGCCCGACGTCAGCAGCGCTAGGGCGTAGATCTGCGAACAGATTTTGTTTGCATTTTCACTTTGTTTCCCTAAATACGAGTACATATTTGGGACGTAGGAAACTGATCACAACAAATGATTGATCCTTTATAACGGATAAAGAGTACATAAGAGGAAGTCAAATAGTGACGCCAGTGACAGAAAAGTTGAAAGCAAATCGCTTAGCTTGAAATGGGCATGTGATGAGGCAGCATAAAATTCACGTGACTAAAAGAGTGATGAATATAAATGTTGATGGATGGAGAAGGAGAAGAAGGCGAAGAAAAGATGGATGGATTGTGTGAGGAATGATATCAAAGAAAGACAGAAACATTATTATGTTATACTCACCCTATCAGAGTCCAGTGCAGGACATGCTAAGTTAGCTAGGCCCTAGTTACTTTTTATTATGTTCAAGAAACGTATCAACAGTTACCTCGTAACATTTATCTACTGGGATGCATCCGAACAACGTAGCCTGCAGGTCGAGTAGATCTTTCAGTAGCTTCTCCCAAGCTTGTGGAGTTGGTTTCTCTGCTCTGAAACAATATTTGTTCCACGATTAATCAACAATTGTTGAGCAGTCCTACATTATGTATGTGCAACGAGAAAACCCATTGTCCAGAGAAGGTATGCGAAAATATTTCAAGATAAGATGCGAGTAGAACGTAGACCGTTTATATTTTATCATTTCTCCTTTTTATGTCAGAAACAAGAAGTGTTTGGTAGGCTAAGGACGGTTCCAGATTAGCGTATTTTCAGCGCGTTTGAGCTCTTTCTTAGAAGCGCCTGTAAGCGCGTATATCCGCCTCCCCGCGCGACCACTCACCCTGCGCGAACTCGCCGGTATAAGCGCGTGTACGGCGTTCGGTTCTTTGAAGAGCAAAATGCGGCGCACGTATACGTTCCTAAGCCGCTACGAGCTTGTACGCGCAGAAAAATACTCTAGTCTGAATCTCTTAGGAGTGAACGCACTTATCGACGCGGAATAAGCTTGAGCCGTTCAGAAAGCACTTTATGTCCATACAAATAAAAGCGAGTAGTCCAATGCAGTTTCGAGGATACGTCATTCGCCTCGTCTCCTGGATGAAAACGAAGCGAATGACGTATTTTCGTACCTTTGTTACATAGACATAAATCTTTCCGACCCGTTCAAACCAAATCTGCATCAACAGGTGTAGCCACTTCACTTGGTGGCCGATGGGTTACTCGTTGCAAGACATTCAATTACCAAGAATTCAACTACATATTTTCAAATGAAGGCATGTACTAACTACAAGCAATATTTAATTCAAATATTGAGCAACAAACATTATCACTTGTCGATTTTCCTGGAAAGGGAACATACCATGCAATAACTTCATTCATAGTGGAAGGGCATCACAAAGAGTAACATAAATAAATAATCTATTACGGTCAAGGAGTATTCCAATCTCGTAAAGTCCAGTCACGAGCATAAATATCTGACATTCACACAAATTCAAAAGCGTGCGAGCGAGAGACGCCTTTCTCCAACAGTGGATTGCTGTAGTGATGCTGATATAATTATGATATGATAATGTTAGATGTTAATTCTCGTGACCGTACTTTTAACAGGTACTTTGATTATGTGGCTGTGGACCATCTTCCCCTAATGATTTATCCTCCTTTATTTATGCTTAAGGCAACCCAATTCCTTTTTTAACAATAAAATTATTGAAATCACAAGACCAGCAGCAGGTTTTCATTTGTTTTGTCATGATCAATGTGTTTTACGTTTAAACTTTACCCGACTCCTCTTATCATTTACTAAGCGATTTAATGAATGAATAAAAATGTTTACTCCTTATTGCGTTGATAAACGACCACGACAGTAAGACAACACGGATATTGAGCCTGTTGTTGGATTTGCAACATTCGGCTCAGCAGCGAAAGTTGAAAATCGAATACGCACAATGACCCTTACGGCATTTCTCCACCGTCGATATTTGATATAAACAACAGTAATTGTAAACTACTGACGTCGATTCCTCGATCGTGATTTTGCAATACAGATCTTAGTTCTAGTAGAAAGTGAATTGAACTTTGTACTAAAATCTAAATAAACTAGCATGAAAAAACACATTTTACTTATTAAGCTACATAGTAAGTTACACATTAGTTACATTTTTTATATGTATAAGAGTAGTCTACTTATTTGAACACAGCTAAAGCAAAGACATAACCTTTACTAAATACCATGGAACAACAACGATCAAAATGCAAAAATGAATTTAAAAAATCTTGGTTTACCATACAAATAAGGATCTTTCACCCCCTCAACCAACATCAAAAACAGTCAGCTTTTAACTATTCCACTGCTAGAATACATGCCTCGGGGAGACAGGCATCTAGCACACACAATGCGGGTTGTCAGACATATACAAGTGTTGCGCTTGGGGCACTAGTTGCCCGCAATTTAGCTGAACTGGGCCTGATTGGCGCAGCCGCGAGACAAATAATCATATATCTGTTTTGTTTAGATTTAAGATTTTGTTTTTTTTTTATTATTATCATCTCTTTATTCATTTTTTCTTCTTATCGTTTACATTTTTAAATATTGCTTACAAAAAAAAAAACATTTAAAAATATAAAAAAATAGTAGCCCACCGGTATCGGAACAGGGTCCAACCTACCGGCGGTCAGGGCTCCAGAGAGAGGAACCTCCTAACAATACGAGCCGTGTCCAGCAGTACCGCTTTCTGAATCAAGCCCTTGATCCAGCTGCCTAACGAGAGTCTCCTCAGGTATTGGTCGAGGCTCTTGGCAATTAAGCCATTGGCTGAAACGACTATCTGCACAATGATCGCCGAGTCCACTTCCCACATATATTATTGTTATTTGTGTGTACTTGTGACATTTGCCAAATAAACTTGTTTACTTTCTTTTATTTCTTTCAGATGTTAAATTAATTCGGAATGCGGTTCTAAGTTGTGCCGGTTTCCTCACCATGTATTCTTTCACCGTTTTGACAACAATGGTGATGAAATAAATTACACAAAGTTAGTTAAATGCCTAGTTTTACTTTCCCTTCCTTTATCGTGTGGTTAGTGTCTACCTGGTGTCAGAGTTTTATGCCGCCCATGAGTCTCTGAGTTTTACTAGAAATTCTATATTGATAACGTCGGTCGTTGGTCAAGAGGGTGTGGTAACATCCTCACGTCGCCGGGGTCATTGACAGCATGGTGAGTAGGTTAATCTGGATTCTGGAATTTTCGATGAAGAGACATAACACCTTCATCAAACGGCGCAAATATATCCACGTTACGTCTAGGGGGCTGGCCAAATTTGGTTCATAGAATCAGCATTGCCATTCAACGTGGCAAAGAGCTTTCTTCTAATAACTTAACCGATGACCCCGGCGTGATAAATATAAAACTGCGTACAATCGTAACAATACAGTACTCTATACTTATGAATAAATAACAGTCGAAACTACAGCAACAAGATTACCACTCAAATAGAAGAATCCATCATGCTTTAGTTTTACCTACATAATACGTATACGTACATTACTCGTTTCTTGTATGTGGTATGCCTTAAGCTGAATTGGAAACAATATTTGTGTCAGTACAGAACTTTATAAATTACTGGATAGCAACAGAATGACGAATAAAGGTTGATGCACACTTGTGCACTGCAAGAGATCAGCATCGCGTCGTCGTCTACCAGGCGTTCACCGAATATAAGCACGTAACCGAATCGGTTCAGCCAGCATTGCGGTGACGGACCAAGTGACGCCGGGGTGATCTTACGGCAAAGTGGTGGAGACCTTATGCAACCGAAGTGACGAATCGCCGTAAACTGGTGGCCGGCGCCTTGACGTCGGTGACTACTGGTTACTAGCCGATCCCGAGCCAAGCTATGTCGTTATAAAGCTTATAAGTGAGCGTTACAGTATCGAGTATCATAGAAAGAGTTCCGAACGACTCGAGTTGCGCGGTGCTGGTCCCTTACGATGCTTATAAGTGTGTGTTAATCTTTAAGAATAACCTGTCTTTTCAAAAAGCATACTATTTCAATTTAGCATCGAATCTAAAACATTAAGAACAGGTTTCTCATTTTAGAAACAGATCTTATTTGGATATTTCATATTCATAAAAGTTGTGATATATAAATATATTATCAAATTACATACGTATATATAGACTATACATAATAACCCTTTTTTTAAAAAAAAAGGGTAAAGCAAATAATAAATCTAAACAACAACATCTATTGTTACCCATTTCATGCCAAACAAATGAATCCGCTCTTAGACCGGGGACAGACTTGTAGCACGTTACACCACGCTGCGCGAATATGCGTGCCCATTGGCCCGTTGTTCCGTAACAGAGAACCCACACGATACGTTACCGGTACGTTGCGACACTTGAGCGTTTACGTTGCGTTGTTTAGATTTACATAACCAGAATGACATGCCCCACGGTGTGTTAAAACGTCGTGTGGCAGCGGAACGCGTGCGTTTCGGAAAAGCGGCCAAAGCGACGACGACGACTACTGCTGCAGTATCGCACTGCTTTGCCGGAGCGGCAAAGTATTGCATCCCAGTATTGCTTTTTGTATCGAAGGACCAAAGCTTAACCACCCTACGTCGAAACGTTGTGTCGTGGTAGCGGCGTCATTACGCTGCGTCATCGTCACCGTTGCAGTGCGTTGAAACGATGCAACACACCGACAACGCTCGTGTGGCTTCACTCTAATACCTACGCTAGTCGGCCAATAAGCGTCGTCGTAGTACAACTGTGCTGAGTACCTTCGCGCTACTTACCTCACTGCCGGTGGATTGACCTTAGGGATTATGCCCTGTACTGTAACTTTGTCCCCGCGCACATAACTCCGGCTGGTAAAAGGATATCTGTCAAGTACGTGACTTTTATAAAACATACAGACAGACGGACAACAAAGTGATCCTATAAGGGTTCCGTTCTTTTTTCCTTTTGAGGTACGGAACCCTAAAAAGGACAAAAAAAAACGATTTTTCATTCTATACATTTGTACACATGGGTGACGATAGTTGTTGTGATGAATGGATCACAATTGTTATGGAAAATATTAGAAATAAAAGATAAAAATATACATACGTAGATTTTCACCAAATCCTAGGTTAGTAAGAAAATGTAAATGAAAAGAGTGTGAAAGTGTAAATAAACGTAAATAAGCGTTTTATTTATAATAATTCTTAAGAACATTATTGACATTTATTTAAAAGATAGTAGTATGTGGGTATAGCATAGGTTATAGAAATCTAGTTCGGTAGTAACAAAATATTTTACAAGTCAATAAATCCTGCTATGCTACATTCATATAAAGCGAAAGAAAATCAAATAAACTTTCTTCTCTCTATATTTTGTAGTGAAAATTAAATCTTTATTTTTATTGTTTTTGGGTCCTGGACATGACCCATGACACTGACCCTTTGGAAGACGCACAAGGGGCCGAAGCCGACGCTTTCAACAAAATATTTTTATATTCACATACTTGACGGCCGCAAAGACATAAACAGTTAGAATCAGAGTGTCATCTTACCACCAAAAAAATATTCAAAATGCTCTACTTCATTTGGGTAGAACTTCATTTCTAGTTCCAAATAGTTCTACTACTTGGAAATTGCCACTAGCAAAAATTGTAGCTTTCCTAATGTTGTTAACGATCGTTCATATAAACATTTCCATCTCGATTGCGTCACATCTAGTTAATTTATCGACGTGCTAACAGAGATCATAAAATGTGTCATTACAGGCTTATATTTTAACTGAGACAGTGTCTGATGAAGCTGCGCAGTGCGGGGGAGTCAGCCGCTCGTCAGACACCACGTTGATGAAAACCGGGCCTCACCACGCCCGCACACACCTCGCAGCTACCTCAGACACCGTCGCAGTCAACCGGAAGGCTTGTGGAGTCTTAAGATTTTGATTTTACTTAAGCTAAGTACAGTAACGACATTCGAAAATTACATTTAATTGCACAAAGTTAACACGTATCATACGAATATGAACATTAACTATGTTACACAAATAAGATTAATTTTCGTATGAAATACTACTCTGTACTTGAGTAAAGTTCGTAAATCACATTTACACGCACGGATCAGCGTTTTCGAGTCATGTGATGTCTATGTCTCATTCTGTCACTTAAAGGCGTCATTTGGTGGAGCGAGAAGTCCGGTCGCAAGCATCCGCATTCATTCGCATTGGAAGCACTTTAACGTGCGATTGCATCTCTCACTTAGTGAGTTGCATTTCTAAGTGATAGAAAGGGAAAAGTTGCAAGAAAATGCTGATCTCACCCTTTATACGGATGTCAGCCTAAACCTAGAGGATTGAAAAGCGATAGAAAGAAGCTCACCCCAGCGCCAGCGAGCGCGCCACCTTGGTGAGCAGGTTGAGGACGCTGGCGGGGCGGTCGCGCAGGTCGCGCAGGTCGCGCGGCGGCACGGCCACGCCGCGCCACGCCAGCCGCGTGCTCGCCGACACCAGCTTCTCCACCTCCTGCACGCGCCGGACCAACTCGCTGGTGCTTATGCTGCCGTCGCTATGAGAGGTCACATAAAAATAGTCTCTTCACTGTCAGCAAGTAACATCCATTGATAAGTAAAGTAATACATATTAAAAATACCACTACAGAATACACGTGGGGTTTGTATGAAAAGGGTGGTTCGTGCCGACCCCTCGAAGTCTGCTTCCCCGGCCATAGCCAGAGGGGTACTGTAGTTATCTGCCGCCCCTACACATGCCCCTCCCCCCGCTACCCACTGGTACTTGTTGGAGATATATACCATGAATTCAACGTTAAAATCCCTTTCAAAGTTGTGTCGATTCACCCCTACTTTACCCGGTACTTACCTCTCCTTCAGCAAGGTGTCGAGCAAGTCACACGCCTTGTCAAGTTGATGCGTGCCAGTGTGCGAGTATAAACAACGCTCCACCAAATCAAGGTGCGTTCGGACGTCCAGCTCGAACTCGGTGGGGGATTGTAACACCTGGCAGTTAGGAAATAAAATGTTTTGTCAATAATGATGAAAACTTTTTTGCTAAAAATAACCGACGTTTTTCTTTGCAAAAACGTTTTTAATTTCCCCTGTTTAGTTGTGGTGTCTCACACAATTTCTTATCAAGTATCAATTTTACATTGCAACTAGAAGTTATTACGACATTATTCACATAGATAGACGAAGAAGAAAAAATGCATATTATAGAGGATAACTCGTAAAGCACCCAAGCAAAGTTAATAAAATTAATATAGGACCACCGCGCAAGCTTCTTCTACGAAATGAAAATAGAATCACTTAAATCGGCAAAGTAATCACGGAGAAATCGGTATACATACTGGAAAAAAGATGCTAGTCGAATACATAACAACCTCCTTTTTTAGAAGTCGGTTAAAAAAGAACAGTGCAGTGAAGGTAAAAGCGGCAACGGATCAAAGCTCTAAGTGGCATTTTCGATCGAGAAAAAACAATCTCACAAAATAATGATGTTTAGAAAACCTCTTGTGAGTATTTTCGCCTTAGTCTCATAGCTAACGCGAAAAAACGTATCCGAATAGCAAGTCCAAAAAAATGTGGCATCACCGGTCTCACGTCTAACAAGCTTAATTTCACGAAGTAGGTACAGCTGAATAAATTTTACCAAGGTAAGATTACAATAGTAAGAAAAATGATGAAAAAGTCACGCACATTTACTGGACTTTTGATTAAACGAAATTTTCACTTTCCGTTTTTAATAATAAATACAAACCGAAATAGTAGATAAACTATATTAACACCTTCCGGCGCGGTCCTTTATTACGGAAAGACAGTAGAATTTTTCATACAAAATCACAATACTGTCACAACCGTACTTACAATACACACGGAAAATCAAATCGTCTACATAGGGCGGAAGACGGCTACAACCGTATCCTACTGTCAGGGTCGTATGAAATAAAATCTTTGTTATTCGTCAGTACGGGTACAACCGTTCCAGTAGCATGACATTTCATAGTAACCAACCCGGTTGTAGCCGTACTAGCATTGTGGATGAAATCTGTTTATGTGAGGGTATGGCACACATTGAGAGCACGTAAACAACTTGTTTTTGACAATAAATCGACGTGATTTCAGCCTTATTGCATTAAGCATAAAGTCTATACAATAAGCAAATAAATTTTACACTGCGGCAGCTGTGTTTGACGTAAAAAAAGTAGCTAACTATACGGCTGTGGCCGTACTGTCAGTCCACGAACTTTTAAAATACGGTTACAGCCGTTACAGCGCCGGAATGTGTTAAAATTATAATATATAACAATATTAGAATTATTAACCACAGTAGTAAAACTTACAAGCAATATCATGGACAGGTCCTCAATACTGATGCTCTCGAGGAATTTGATGAGGCCGTTGACGCACGACTCGCCGCATCCGGTCAACTTCTCGCATCGCTTGAGGTACGGGACCATGTACTGCTTCAAGTCTGATACGAACGTTTTCGGTGTTGACTGTGGAAAAAACATTTAGTTATACGACATTTATCTATATATATAAAGTAAAGAACTGACTGGCTGAGTGATTCACTGATCGATCAAAGCACAGCTAAAACCGCTGGGTCTACAAGCATGAAATTTTGCACAAACGTTCCTTAAATAACGTAAGTGTGCACTAAGAAGGGATTTTTGGAAATTCATCCCCTAAGGGGTTGAAATAAGGGTTAAAATTTGTATGAAACTTCGTCCAAGCGAACAAAGTCGCGGGCAACAGCTAGTTCGTTAGTAAAAACCGATAGTACGATCAAACGTACACCAGAAGTAACACTTGAAGTGCAAAAGCACAAAAAAATCAAAAGTGATTACATTAGGACCAGAATCAGAACCTTTGAACGACAAAAATTATATTACACAGACCTAGTACATACTAGTTCTATAGCAGGGGAGAAGAAGCGGTGGAACCAAATTGTCAGCAACATAATTATCTATCTGTTAAGTTGGAACTTACTGTTACCAAGTACCTTCTTACAATCTAGTGATTGGAGTTTCCTTTTAGGCGTCTAAAGCCTGTGTTAAGAGACTCCGCTCTTCCATAACTTATTAACATTAATAAACTTGTTTTTTTTTTACAATTAAAATACAGAAAAAATAAATTAGAAAAAAATACAAAATTAAGACATAAAAGAAATAAAAATCAAAGAGTGAATGTGCTCGTCACTAAAACGGTGCTTGGGGAATGGTTAAGTGTGAGTGGGTGAATGATGTATGACTGTGTGGGTGAGGGGGTGTGTAGGGTGAGTGGATGAGTGAGTGAGTGTTGAGAATCTAAGCGAGGGTGTGTGAAAGGGTGTGTATCGTGTGCTTAGGGCTGCGTGAGTGCGGGGGATAGAAAATGATGCCGGTTGGTGTTTTATTTTAGCAGCGCCTCCGTGTCCTCGTCGGTAAGTGGTTTAATCCAACTAGTTAGTATTTTTTTAAATTCATGTTGTTTCTTGTTATGTACATACATCTCTCTGTTAAATTTATTGTACAGCTGAGCTGAACGCTTTTTAAATTGTATGTTGGCGAACTTGGTTCTCGTCGTGGAACGTCTTTTCTTCTTTTCAAGGTTAGACTAGGGACATAAGGTCTATGTGTCTTTAAGATACGAACATTATAAACACAATGATCAGTTTCTTTTACTCCTTTTACGATTTTATTTTGTTAGACAACTGGAAAGCTGGGACATTCCATAACCATCAAATAATCAAAAAAAAAAAACTTAAAACTCACCACACTCATCAGTTTAGCGCACACTTCCAAAGTGGACATCTTCTGAACCTGAGCCAAGGTCACATGTTCAACATTCAGATCATACGTCAGTACATCTAGCGTCATCAGATGGAACCGTATGACATCTAGTCCTTCGACCCCGCCCCCTATCGTGGCGAGGGTTATGAGAGTGAGTGCGTGCGAGACGAGGCCGCTGCGCTCTTCTATCTCCCTCGCTCGCTTGTCGTACCACTTCACGATGTCGTCTGTGGCTGAGGGTATGGCGCTGGCAGTCTCGAGTTCGGGCGTCAAGTCTTCCGACCAGTTTGAGTTCCAAATTGACCTGTATGATGGAATAGTTTTTGTAGGTGCGAAGGGTTAGGCAGAAATGTACCGATGGTATAAAGAGAAACAGTCTTTAACCATATTGCTTTAATAATAATCATCTGAATTTTCTAATGACTCAGGTATGACAGGTGGACGTTTGTATTGATTAGGTCTCAATGTCGATAAAAAACAAAAATACTTTTTTTTTAAATCAGATGTTATAATTTTCTTGACTGTTGCGTATGAGTGTTTTAACTAATGCTAAATGAAACGTTAATAAAGGCGAGGTATTGGATTTTAAAAGCTCGGCTCAGAGCAAGTGTCGGCTAAGGTAACTGAAAATAGGCATAAGATCTGTTCTAAGTGGAATCTAGATGCAAATCTGCAATATAAGCAAATAAAACTGTAGGGGTGATTCCACCAAACGGAAAGATCCTCGCGCACTTTTTTGGTATCACTCAATAAAGGACTGTATCATAAATATCTTTGGTTTGGTGGAATTGGCCCTAATTCCGCAGCATAAACAGCTATGGTTTTACCTAAACTCCTCCTTCCTGCACCAATCATCCTCTGGTAGACACGGCGGCACCTTGACAGGGGACCTCTTGTCGAACCACTCAAACGGATGCCTCGTCGGCAACAGATGCTGGTACTCCAACGGGTTTATAGTCTCTGGTAGCTTTTCCAGCACGGCTAGCTGCATGACAGTAGTCTTGATGTGTGGCCATAGACAAGTCAGCGCCTCTATGCGGCCTTCTTTGGCGATCTCTATGGCACTGTGCACTATGCTGTTGCTTCGGAGGCGGTCGTATTCGTCTTTGAGGTAGGTGGATTTCTCGCATTTTAGGATAGACTGGAAACGTGAAATTATGTGAATAAAAACAGCTACCTAATATTTTACTTTCGATGAAAACAGAGAGTTAAAAAAGTAATAAGTTCGGTAAGAAAATACAGTACAGTCTGGTAGTAATTCAGAATAGTGATTCACGTTGAAGAAAGTTGTGTGTTAGCCACGTTGTGCTATCAATCCATTTATGCATGGGTTACTCAGTACAATAAATCTGCAATTGCAAATAACTGCTATATGGTCAGATCAATCAGAAGAGGTATTGATGGTAGTTGAATATTTAACAAAGAACATTATAGTACGCCATCCATCTTGCGCCGCAAGTGTACAGGTGACAGGGCGTAACCTGTAAACTTGATGACCTTATGGCTGCATCAGTGAGCTGATTTCGCGTAGCTGAATTTTGAGCGCAACAAAATTGAATTTTTAGCCATCAATACGCAGAAGATAGTACAGTACATTACCTCATAAAGCTTGAGCCTCTCCTTATAGAACAACATAACGTGCCTGCATCGCAGCAGTTCACTGGTATACGCGTTCAGATGCTCCAACACTATGTCGTCCGAGTCAACCAGAGGGTCGATCATTTCTTTATTTATTTCTAAACATCAAATAAATACACGTTTAATTTATGGAGAAAATTTTACTAACTTGAGGTAATACGTCTATGTCTAAATAAAAGCGCACTATTGAATTTTCAACACTCGGCCTAACACCGAGAGTTGGAATTCCTATAGTGCAATAATATTTAGGCATTCATTTAGCTGTATCTAAGTGTAAATGAACACCGCCGTGATTTAGAGGGCGAAAATATTAAGAAGATGTGACCTGCCTTATGACTAGTTTTCTTTGAACTTTTCAAAATAGTTTGTGTAATCGAATAAAAAAAAATAACAAAAAAGTTTGTGTTATGGAATCGCGGACATTATAGGATAACAAGTTTAGTAACAAAAGTAAAAACCGGCAAAGTGCTAGACGAAGTCGGACGCCAACTAGCTGAGTTCTGTGCCGCGAAAATTAATAACTTTAACTCAATCTTTTACTCCATTATTTTTGACTGTTTATACATACAGTAGGTTTAGTAATATATAAATAAATAATAGTGTTCCGTGGTCAAGGGTGCCAACGGTACCCTATTAATAAGCCTTTTGGGGATGAGGAACAGGGTGTAAAGTTACTCATCCCCCGTTGAAAAGAAGGATCCTCCGACCAAACGGGTGTTGCGTCTGGTGGGCTACTGCCCGACACTTGCTGTCGGTTTCTTGTATACACGTTTACCTCGCGGATAATCATGATATCTCGATGCAGGATATTTAGTTCTTCATTTGCGCCGTAGATGTTGCTAGCGTACTTTTAACTTATGTTCACTACAAGCCTACTGTAATTTTAAACTAAACTTAACGTGTCTAGATTTTCAAATATTTCGTTGTTCATAAATTACATTTTAAATTAATTGATTAATAATGTCTTACCATCTATGATAGTTTCGTTGGTGAGCTGGAGTCCGAACTGTAGCAGTTCCTTCGCAGCGGGCAAAGTTTCGGGCAGTCTGTCCACGCACTGGTGCACCGCCCAGATCTTCTTCGATACTTTACTCTGCAAACATAAGATGCATGTCATGTCGGGATATGGAAAAAGTATCGATACTTGCTTAGTATCGATAATTTGTTATTGCGGTATTTCTTACTCAATAGCTATTCGTTATTTGTACTCGATATTTTCGAAGCGATTCTCGAGCATTGATACTTTTAATGTTCCTGTGACGGTGTAGACAAATGCTCGATAAGTCAACAACTGGGAACTGATACTTTTGTGACATTGCTAGTACAGTGCTGCATGGATGTTTTGGCTCTCAATTGTCGATGACAGTCCGTTTCTGTTAAACATTAGTAAAACAGTTTTTTGAAATGTATTAAAAAAACAAAATGGCGGCGTCAGTTCAGATTTTGGCCACGCCCCAATACGTCCTTGTATACGTACAGCTATAGGGTTTTCGATACCTTTGATTCAATATATCTTTAACCAGAACTATATCGCAACGCTTCCAAGTAGAACCTAGGGGAGTATGGACAACTCACCAAGTACTTCTGTATAGCGTCAGTGGAGACAGGGTTTTTGCGCCACTGCTGCTGGTACACCAGGTCGCTGTCCAGCCCGAAAGTGTCGGCCAGCGCCAGCGCCTCAGAATAGTGGCCGCTCTCGATCTGAATAAAAACAAAACCACATGCGAATAAATAATAAATCAATTGAATGTGTTAACTTGTAAAACCCTTTATTTGACGGAAGTTAAATAGTTGTTGAGATTAAAGTGGTATTCACAATCCCGACTTACATCGCAAACTAATCTGCTTTGTATTTTTTTTTTTTTGTATCAGAAAGGTGTGATGGAAATCGCGATAAAATAATCAGCCGCCCCATACACATTGGTCCAGTTTGGTCGAGTGGACATTGAAGGTTTGTATGGGTTATCTGGCTATTTTTTCTTGATAAGGATGTTGGTCCTATGGAGAAGGTTGTTCAGTTTCATGGTCTATACCACACCCTTAAATATGACCACACCTTACTGATACATGCTGTATAATGTTTTGTATATTTTCTCTTTACAAACGAAGTAGAGCGAATGTAAAGTAAATTACAGCGATTCTAACTAAAAATTACAAATAATTTGTTTAAATATTACGCGTAATAAAGTATATGACTATCTTCCTAATGTCCGTGTAGACCGGAATGGCAAATGTATGCTGTATTTATTAAAAATTCGTTCCACTTTACGTTTCGTTTACGACGGGGTTGTTGCTACCTAGCAAGACCAGAGCGCCTGCTCTGATACACACTTTAGGAGTATGAGGAACAGGGTATCCGTTGAAAAGGAAGGATCCTATGATCCTCCCCCACAACCAGACGGGTGTTGTGTCTGGTGGTGTTATGCCCAACAGTTGTTGCCAGGTTTTTCTATATATTCTTAACTCGCGGAAAACTCTGTGCAATGTAGGAATCTGATTTTAGTTCCTTATTTGCGTCATAGATGGCGCTGAAGTACTTTTTGTTCTTTACCGCTACAACTCTAAAATTCGAGTTGAACACAGACGCACGAATACACTCACCTTCCTAGAGAACAGATCGGTGGGCGTGGTACTCTTCAATCCAAGCAATCGGTAGACTCTTGAGACTACAGTAATACGCCGCGGCTTCGGCTGGAATGTCTCGATGTCCGTGATGGCGTATAACACTGTCTTTATCAGCTCCTTGGCTAGCTCTAACATCGTGTCTTCAGTGTCTGATTCTACTCTGACTACCTCCATCTGAAAGAAAAATTTAATCTCGAGTTTAAAAAGTGGCACAATACAGGTTTGTTTTACATTTGCATATGAAACAAACATGATGATATTATATGATTACAAATAGCATTTTTGAAAAACTAATAATGCAAGTCTTGGTTTGTTGACGATGTGAGGTTTTACTTTAGTCATTTAAGGATCAGTTTCCACCAAGCGGAGAAATCCTCGCGCATATTTTAGATGACACTGAATAAAGGACTGTATCATTATTGCTTTTAAGTATAAAAATTCGACTCAGATATTAAGCGTCTCCCAGGATGCGCGAGCGCCCAATCTTATACTTAAAGTCATCAAAAAAGTGAGCGAGGACGCTTGGTGGAAACTGACCCTAACAATATTCGTATTCTATAAATCAATCTTAATCCGTCAAAATTACAATTTACCTTCATTTCCAACAATTTTTTGAAATAGAATGTCGCCGAGATGAGATTGCGACTTGAATTTAAACAATCATGTCTATGCACGAGATTTGGCCTTCTATTTGTCCTCTGAATTCACCCTGTTTACAGGCTGTTTCGTTTTTTCCCGATTTTTTTCTTCCTATACAAGTAAGTCATTCTTGTACGAAAAAGAGTCGAACAGCATGAATGCATTTATGGACAACTCACACTTCACTAATAAATAAATCAAAGTAAGTATGCTAAAATTGATTTTATTAAAAAAAGAGCTAACGTATGCTAATAAAGTTTCCTGTTATCTCTTAAGGATTAGGATTTCCTCCTGTTGTCCCACTTTAAAGAATCACTCTGTATAAATACTCACGCTCTCATCGCTGCGTGACTTCTTAGCGGGCAGCACGTTGCTCTCGCACTCCAGCACCATGAACGTGCCGTTGTGAGCGCACGTTATCTGTTAACACAATAAAATACATCTAGTGGGAGGGCATAGCGACGAAGGGCCCGCGCGGTCTCTGAGGCAAGCGTAGGTACACGCCGCCACGCCGCCACGCCGTCACGCCGCCACGCCGCGGCCCCGCACGCGCGCCCGTCCGGCTCGCATCGTTGTCACATTCGGTCACGTTTTTACAATGTTCTACCTATATTGTGATTTTTTTTTACATCGAGACTGAATCGTAATAACTGTGACAATAAACATTATTTGGGCACCATACATCGTCCATTCGATTCAATTCGTTACCTGTCTCACTACAAACTTTATATATTTTTGCACTACTATGACAATGCAAAATACACAGCAGTAAGCAACTGCTAGATCATAACTTCATCATCTTCCTGCCCTTGTTCCATTCTACTTGGGGTCGGCGCAACACGTTTTCTTCTTCCATTCTCCCCTGTTAACCGTCACTTCATCACTTACTCCTTTCTCTTTCATATCATTCCTAACACAATCCATCCATCTTTTAAAGCTAGATCTTAACTTATTATACATTAAAGTCGTTTTTCGTGTGCATTGTTCTTCATATTTTATGCAACGATTTTGATGCGGTTTTCGCCAACATTTAGACATTATATTGTGTATTCTCTAAATTTATGCATATATTAGAGTATTAAATTTGCATGTGATGAAGAAAATCCCCGTCGTAAAGATCGTGCAAAGCAGTAAATGAGTCTCTAATAAATAAATTAATAAGTATGTGAAGGTATACAAACCTGTGGCGATCCTTGGAAGAACTCGGGTTTCTTCCCCAGAATATTAGCCATGGTTTCAATATCGCAAATGGTGACAGCACCACTGAATCGCGAAACTATGATCTCCTGCAAATGAAACAGGATTAATTAGAAAAAATATTTATCCTTTAGAATAAAAAAAATCCAGTCTTACTGTCCCACTGCAGAGCAGAGGCATGTTCTCATACAGAGAAGGCTTGAACATTGATGCGACTAGCTCAAAGCGGGCGGGTTCATTTAAAAAAAAAAAGATTGACTTAAAACCATGATGGATTGTTGAAGGACGAAAACTTGGGAAACAACATTAGGAAAACTACCAAAAGGAAAAGCAACCATAACCCTCTAAAAACAAAGCTCATTTTCACTAACCTCATTGCTCCACCAATTAATATCAGCCGGATAGAATACAGTCAAGTCCTTCTTCCCTGGTTTCTCATCCCCAGCGAGAGGGTTCCTCAGGTCGTGGAGCGGCTGCGTGTAGAGCGGCCAGCGGTACAGCAGCTTGACAAGCGGCAGGCGCCACACCGACACGTCGCCGCTGCAGTGCGCGCACACCAGCTTGCTGCCGTCCGGGGACAGCTCCATTTGGACTATGAATGCCTGGTACAACGATAAAATGCCCCACACATTTTACAACAAGAGATAAACTTCACTTAGCTCGTGTCTTAGCTTTGGAATGTTCCCGGCCCAATCTTGCACTGACATAAAATTAATGTCTGAAAGCTACAGGAATAACGTTTAGTCAAAGTATGAGTAAAGGTGCTCTCTCACCGGAGCATTCGCCTGTAACGTAACAATCAAAGATTGGATTTTATAGTGAAACAAGTGATTGTTACAAATTGTATTGTTGCAAGTTGCGCACTGTAATGCTCGGTTCTCCACACTCACTGATGTAATGCTCAAATCTGAACTTTTCCATTACAGGCGAAAGCTCCCGGTGAGGAAACGCCTATAAGTTTCTAGGCTCTGTCTCAGACAATCCCTGAAACAACAAGTAACAGATGGGTCGAATACCATAAACTATTGAAATATTAAAAAAAATAATAATAATGGGTTCACCCAATTAAAAAAAAAGACTTTTCTGGAAATTTTTGAAAATCTACTGATCAGTTCACGACATCGATTGAGATCGGACTAATTCGAAAAATAACAAGTAACACAAACGTCAAAAAAAACTTTAAATTAAATAAAATGTAAACGACGGGATTGGACCGCTTTGCTACACACCAGGTTTGTGTCACTTGCTTCGGTACCACTGGGTAAAACCTCCACCTTTTTTTTTCCATCAATAGACTCACCGCATTGTTGGAGTACCCGAAGGGCACGTACAGCTTGAAGCGCTCAGTGGCGTGCGCCTCAGCGTCGTCCGACACTACGGACAACTTGTAGTACGGCTCTTCGTTCAGTATCCTCCACGCTGTGATGCCGGCACTTAGGGATGAGTTCGGCTCCTAATGTGTAAAGACAAATCGACACTGAGCGTGACGTTGTGTTTTCAAGTGTCGGCGCTGAGTTGAATGTTGCAAGTGGTAACATTTGAATATGTTAGTAGAAATTGGATACGCCACCTGCTACGCCAATCAGAATCCAATGATGTGAAAAAAAAAAAGTATTTATTGGGACCTCTATTTTTTTTTGCAGTGGCAAGCTTTTATGTGACCACTTGTCGAAGAAGATAATGAATAGTCTACACCAGAAAATAAAGAAAGAATCAACCTCATTATTGATTTCTAATTAGATTAATTTACACTAATCTACACAAAATACGTCATCCTAGACAATCATTTATACTATGACGAAATATCATTCTCGAGACATACCTTTGAAGATCCCCTAGGTACTCCAGCAACATACATGGTGGCATGGGGCTCGCAGTACTTGAGCGCGGCCACTCCGCCCGCGAACCGGAACGTGTGGTGCAGCTTGCAGCCGTCCGTCTGCGACACCAGGTACCCGCGCAGCTTGCCGTCGTATGTCACTACCAGGACTTCCCAGTTCCTATACACGAGATTGGAGATAGATTATGTTGTTTTTGCATAGGGCAAGCTAAAACCAATTACTTTAAGGATTTATCTAAAATAAACAAGTTACAAGTACCTTTGAATTGTCAAGGATTTGGTAATTCAAAAACAAAAAGATGAAGCTACAGTCCTTCTTCACAGTCACTCCAACCATGACAGCAGCAAAAGATCAATGTGATTTTGATGGGTACCCAAAATCAGGGGACTGTAGTTGCCCATTCCAAAGTATAGAGCTGTTTCTCATTCATATTAAATTAAACTAAAGCATGAAGTCTGCTTCGGTACATCTTATGTTGCATTATAATTAATTGATTCTTTTGGCAATTATTATTCTCAGATAATCTAGATGTGCAATTCAAAATACTGCACAGGCGCACAAAATGTTTTTATTAAGAGCGTTTACGTCTATCGCGCGAAGTCAAGTTTAGGTAATTCAATGCATTTTTTACGCACACAAAAGCGCGCGTGCCTGTGTGCATAGCGCTGGCGCGTTCTCTTGCGCTATAGTCAAACTAACCCACTATGATCCGTTCGAGTGCAATTGTTGTAGTAAAATTTAATTTGAAGTTGAATTTGAACGTACACGGATTACTAAAGTACGAGTGCATAAAATAAGTATTCAATAATATATTGCAAGTATAGCTATAATTATGATTAATATTAAAGTCGTTTTTTAGTTATTCAAACATGAATTTGTTGATCTAAACTTTAGAAAGAAACCGAACTTCGTTAATTATTATTGATTTGTGACTGATTAATAAATATTTCTTATTCAATTCAAATAAATCACTTTATACGGATTTACTTACGTTTATTTTATAATATATTTTAACCTGACGCGATGTTCCTCTTAGTGACACCTCTTATGAGGGAAATACAATAGGTTGGCGTTAACTTTAAAAACAATTTATGTTCTTATTTACAAAAAAATAAGTAAAAGTTTTAATAAATAAAATTCGTAGGTAAAAAAATAGGGTAGATATTGGTTGTCACTAAAAATATTGTCAGTCATCAAAAATAATAATAAAAAAAATTAATCATCAAAGTACCAAGATTTTTTCATCACACTATAAACGTCCGCTATCCTTCCAAGTACGACTAAGGTCAACTCGGGTCAGGCAGAGCGCCGAGCGACATGTCCTCTCTCTAGAAAGCCTCGCGGCGGACTGATTTGAAATTGCTCGCGCGCAGTGATTTATAGTAGTTTTCAAATATTTATAGAAAAATAATCACAGTAAATTATTTGAAATTTTAAATTGGATGTTTTAAAGCATATGTTCTTCTATTATATTATGCTATTATTATATTAAATCAAGTAAGATATATCGGTGAAAAAATCATTTTAATTCCTTAATATTTCACATTGTTTGAACTTTAATTTCTTATATAAAGAAACCTAAATCAAAAAATTTTCTTCTCCAACTATATTCCTTAGGATCTTAGCAATAGGTAAAAAAAAAATCTAATTAGGTTTGCCAGTGGTTTCCTATAATTAGAGTGTCGAAACTGACGCTGAAAGGGAAATTAAGAAAACCTCTGTTGAGTTATCTTGATAGAATTTACCAATACTTTATTAATTGAAATATTTTTCTCTCCAACTATTGAGACAACGAAATTTCCTAAAGTTATTAGTAATTATCATTTTTGTAAAATAAAGGGTTGATGGTATTAAAGGGTTTGAAAAGTACTGTTTTGGAGTCAAACAGCGCATGGACGGCGTAAACGCTCTTAAGTCAATGCTCATAAAATTCTATGTTCTTAGGTTTGGTCTCAAATTCAGTCAAATATGTGCACAACCGGTGTGCTTGTGTAACCAGATGTATGAATGTGGATGAGGCGAAAGGAGTATGTAAAGATCGTAGGAAGTGGCATTCTGTAGTTTCTGCCTACCCCGACGGGGAAAAGGCGTGAGTTTATGTATGTGCATTACTTATATTCATCAACATTTAAATACGAGAAATACTACAGAATCTTACCATTTCGTATCTTTGACTCTGAGAGGCATAAATATGATGTCAGCTACAGCATGAGTGTTGTCTGTGCACTCTAATCCACCTGGTCTCGAGCAATCCTGTAGAAGAATACTAACACAGTTGACAGATATCTACACAGCTGATAATAGGATACTAGTTCCATGGACTTTTGCTACATGTATCATGTTATTTACTAAACATATTTTAGCAGCTAAATGGTTTTTACATTTGAATGTTATTGTATTTCATCAAATTCTATCCAATTACTAATTATCAGCTTCATTTAGAAAATTGCAAAAGAGAATACTGAGGGCATAAAAATAAAATCTTTAACTAATAAAACAATAACGAAAATAACTTTTGATAAAGGGGTTTGCAGATTTAGTATGAAGTATGGCATGTCTCATTTCCATCATATCTATTCACTGATGGTGCCATCAGTGCAACTTTGATTTTATTAGCCAGGAATAAAAGTAATTTCTTGGTTTACACCAAGAAATTACTTTCATCAATATAATTATTTACATCTGTTTCTTTATCCAAATTCTACTCACAATAGGAATGTTGAAAAGGTTGGATGCAGTCAGGTCAAAGAAGCTGACCACACCATTACCATAGGCCAGCACCACAAATGAGCAGTCTGGACTCCACACCAGCTTGCGCCATTGAGGATAGCCATCACGGCTCACTAGAATGTGTTAAGAAAGAAGTGGTTAATTACTACTACTAAAAATAGCAAATGAAAAATAAATATTGAATTCATTTAAAGTGATTTATAAAAATGACTATTGATTTTGCCATAAAATTAAAAACGCTAACACAAAAATCAAAATAAAATTACAATAAGATAGTTTTAATACCTGTTGTTCTCGCAGCAATAGTGGCATACTCTGATCTTTTTGTCCTGATCTCCAGTATATTGTCAGTTAACACAGCAATCACTTTACCCTCGTCTCCAAGGGCAATGTGCCATTTTTGCTGCTTTTCCAAATGCCTAAACATAATCAAAAATAAAATGAAAACATGGAAATATTTATTTACTTTGATACAATTCAGCTATGAAAAAAATTGTCAAGAACTTCGCATGTTTGTTGTACTTACGCAGTTACACCGTCGATAAGACTCTTTTTGGGCCCCAGGAAGTTCACCCATCGCCAAATAGCTGATATATTGTCTGGGAGAAGACTATCAGACTTTTGCTGAAAAAAATCGCGCAGAGTATGTTATTCCAATGTTTTCAATCGCCAAGGTGTAAAGAATACTCCTTACTTTATTCACTCAACATTAATAATGTTCTAATTCGATGTGAATGATTTAAATGCAAAAAAAAATATGTTTTAACTTACTATGTATTCCGGCTCCGGTTTCCATTCCGAAAATACATATAATTCATGTAGAATAGATTTCGTTTCCTCCATTTTTGAAAGTTATGCACTTTAACAACCTTATCACATTAAAATGCACTTTTGCACTTGCAATGCAAGACGCAAATTGATCGATCACTAAAAAGAGGTACTCTGTGATCAATACAAAATTTAGAAACGTCAAGGCATACGTCAAGGTTTATGTATTGACCGTATGTTTTTGACAGAAGGAAGACAACTGAGCACTTTCTACGTAAACTGAACCGGAACTCTAGAATAGTTTTTCATTACCATTACACAAATAATTTCACTATAGGTTGAATCAAATACCTACTTAAAGTATACCTAAAATTCACCTCACGATAACTAAATTCAATAAAATATTGAATTTTAATGTTTTGTATTTTGTGAAAAAGCAGAACGTATTTCTAGACGAATTGTTGCTTCGTCAAAAAGTATAAGCTGTCAAATCATGAGAATAATAAAATTGCGTGTTGAGGTTACGTTTATGTTTATAAGTCTTAGAAGCGAATACCACCGGTGAATTGTAAAACAAAAATAATGGATATCCTCAGTGAATTATATTATAAGGTAAATTTAACTTTGCGATACAAAAATGTTATTTTTTTACATGTATGACGTGCTACATTAACCACTCCATAACATTTCAGAGCGCAGCTGAAAACGAAAAGAATTTTCGTTTCTGGGAGAATTATTTACAAAGTCTGAAGAGTTTAGACTTTAGTATATACAGTGATAAGTTAAAAGTTCCCACGTTAGTCCCCATCGGAAGCAGAATATCGTTTAGGGGAGAGCTCAAACATACAAACGAAGTAACTGTTGCTCTCGGCGCTGATTATTTCGTCAAATGTTCGCTTAAACAAGCCGAAATACTCCGACAACACAGAATTAAAGGTAAAATATGGAACATATTATACTTCCTCACCCAATTACAACTAACTAAACACAGAAAATTTAAAAGCAACTCCTATGGTTTTATAGCTCACAAACAAAAAGATAAAAAAAAAACAATTCCAGCCTACAACAAATTGTTATTCTAAAATTCTAAAATGTTTGATATTTTCAGATGCCCAATCTAAAGTTGACATGTTCAACAAAGAAAAGGAGTATTTAGAAAATCAGATGTCATTTACACAGAAAACTATTTATGATAATCAGGGCAAGGAAATTATTGAGTATTATACTGAAGAAGATGACAAAGCATGGAGGCAAGCACACAGGGAGAAAGTCAGACAGCATAAACAAAATAAAGGCAAAGATGAGAAGGCTGAAACAGAAGATGTTACTGATGAAGAATTGTGGAACAGGCTGGAAGAACTAGAACTTCAAGAGGAGTTAGAAAATGAACTATCAAGTATGAATGATGACATCCAACATACAGCAACAACCAAGAAGAAGGCAAGCATACAGGAGTATTTAATTGATGAACTAGAAGACTACATCAAATTAAAAAATGATGAAGCTGAGAGTGAAAAATCTAATCAAGAAAAGTCTAACAGTGGGAAAGAAACAAAAGCCAAAATAGTTACTTTCAAAGAAACTAAAACCCCAGAGCAACCTTCAAAGATGGATAAACTGCAGCAAGTAATAGATAAACAGAGTGAATTGGAAGAAAAACTGTTTGAATTGAAAAATAGAGAAAGGAGCCAAACTAAAACTGAAACGGATTTGATGTCAAGATTAGATGAACTTGAGAAGCTATATGAACTTGAAGATGAAATGGACAGGTAATAAGAACCACTCCGGCTTCTACACTCACTTTTAAGACACTGTGTTAAAATTTTCTTGTGTACAACTTTCATGGTAGTAAACAAATGCTAACTCTCCATATTGTTTTCAGGCTAGATGACATAATCGAAAATGAAGATGTTGATGAAGAAGATGAAGAGGAAGATACAACTGAAACAAAAGCACCCAAACCAGAAAGAAGAGTGTCATTTGTTGATGATGATGACAGCAAAACTTTAGAGATTAGCTTCAAACACAGCCCTGTAGACACTAACCATGAACCTTACAATCCAAACGAAGGTATACAGAAACCAAGTGATATCTATGATGCACATTCCGAACGTTTTGGTAATGGAACCAAATCTATTCTTAAAAAGTCAAAATATGAAGCAGTGACAGAGATACCTGATGCAAAAGCATCTAAAGAGAGAGGAGTACAATTTGAAATTCAGGATAAAAACGAACCTGAAACTATTGTTATAAAAGATGTTGTAGAAAAAGTTACTCAGGCTGACCCTAAGTTAATCAGCCATGCAAGGCCTTCAAGTTTATTTAAGAAAAAACGAATGCAAAATAAACAATAGGAATTTAAGATAATGAAAATATAAAACTCCTAATAAAGAATGTTTACTTTAAACTATGTTTCATATTTTCTCCTGCGCCTTCTTTTAACTTTACACCAATCGATAGCTCGTCGACCTAAGTCGACGTTGATCGATTGGTGTGGTCTTGAAAAAATAATGAAAATGAAATGTTTATGGAACATCAACTGCTTACAAGCTTAAAGTGGATAGGATGATAAGAAAGGTAGGCCTTTGCCTTGCAGTAGGATAACAGGCTGAAAATAAATAATACTTATCGTAAAAAACCGTTTCTGAACGAAACCTGTACGTCAACAACTTGACAACATTGACTTTGACACTATCACCATCTTTGACATTGACAGATCCATATTATTTTTTGGGGTTATGTTGTGATTACTTTGGGTCGTTTTGTAATAATTAAAAAAGTATAAATTAAGTTCTATTTACTCATTTAAAAGACCAATTCAAAATGCTGTCACGTAGCTGGAGGCACATGTGTCGGCGATATTCCCAAGCCGTTACTTTTAGAACAATTGAGAACTCGCCCGTGAGTTTATCCTTTCAATTACCAAATTTAAAATACACTATTTTATCACTTAAATACAAGATCAGAGAATATTTACAATCATTTACTAATATTAAAACACATTCATCGTATTTTCTTGCAGTCCCAACACAATGAAAAGCAAGAAGGTTTATTCTATACCATGAACCCAGATCTGTGTAAACAGCTCTTTGGTCACGGCGGGTTCCCGAAAAGTTTTATGCAGCAGACCAAGACTTTCACAGAAACTGCCATAATGGTGCGCCAGCCAGCACTGGACCTCATGAATTGTATAAGGTCTAGTGATATGGACAAGCCAGTCATTAGATATGTTCTTTGTATCCTTTTCTACTCATTTTCTAAACCTGCTGTTGTTATAATATGTAAATTCGGGCTTCCTACCTGCTGACTGTTCTGCCTCTTCTCTTCTGTGCATGCTTCTAGTGTGGCATAAAAGATAAGCTAATGAAGCATTATGATTGTTAGCCAAAATGTTAGTCAACAGACATTTTGGCTAGCAATCATAATGTGTACTAGTGTCTTACTAATTTACGGAGACGCGGCGTGTGGCGCGTCGCGTTATGTGGCATGGCCCGCAGTATTCAAACATATGGCGATGTATGAGAGTGTTTATGAAGAAGCGATTTTACTAGTGCGTTTGTTTGTAATTCACCGTCATTTGTGGCGGAGCACGCAGATGGCACCCCCGCGACGCACGCGGCTTTTATCGCGGCGGTACAAGCAGCGTTGTGGCCAGCTGGTTTCCTGCAATACTCCTTTCACGGAGAAGCTGCATGTGAAACGTAGCGATAGTCGCGAAAGACCACGCGGCATCGCACGTGTCGCGTCTCGCCCCGCGTCGTCGTAAACAACATCGTATATTGCCATTATGTTTGTGTTTGCGCGTGTTATAACGCGAGCCGCTGCACACGTCGCCTCTCCGTAAACTAAAAAAATGTGCTACACGCCGCAAGAAGTCACACCACACGCGACACGCGACGCACCGCGTCTCCGTAAATGAGCCCTAACAGCCCCCCAAAAATCTTCCAGTTACATTATATTGTTAAAGCTGTTGTTTTGTACATTATTTGTTTCAGAAGTTTCCACTTGTCTTAGTTTTAGTTATCAGTTGTCATTTATATTACAATACTTTAATAGTTTCCTTAGCACTACATCAGATGGTGAGAAAGGCACAGGCAAGTCTATAACAATAGCGCATCTCCTGCACTATGCCCATGAAGAAGGCTACCTCATAGTACATGTACCTTGGGGTGAGATACTTTACTTTTAAACCTTTCTAGATGAAATAAAGATTATCTACACTCCTACAGAACACATTAACACAAATCAAATATTGGAATTTTCTGTAGTTTTCTTGCAGTTTTTATCTACACTGTAGGTTCTACAGTACAAGTACTAACTTTTAAACATTAAACTTTTAATCACCCAAAATACTAAGGCTGTAGTAACATATTGCAAATTTAATTTACAACAAACAACAAAAACTTGTTATTCACAATTTTCATAGGCAGTATTTAAAGCATATGAAAACGTTTTAAATATTTCTACTATATCTTGCAGTGTCAGAGTGGCTAAGGCGTGTGCCTCGTAGCAAGGAGATGTCAAACTCGCAGACGCGCGAGGGCTTCGTGGACCTGCCGTTGGACGCCGCCTCCTGGCTGATACACTTCAAGAGCCAGAACCAGACACTTCTCAAATCTGGTGAAGTAAGTATTTTTATATTTGTTGCTATTTTAGAGATCTACACGACTTTTAGAAAAACAAACTTAGTGATAAACCCAAATATTAAGTTACATTAAAAAAAACCAAATCAGCACTTGTAATAGTATGTTGATCTTAACATATAAGTTTTACAATCCTATAAAGATTTACTGCTAACCATTCAACTCCACCAACATCTAATATTCCAGATGATATCTGACTAAAAGTCACTAACTCTCAGCACCTGAGCGATGCGTACGACCACACTTATCAACAAAATCGGCTTGAGCCGGTGACGAACCGTGTCGTCCGAACGAAACGAGACGAATGACGTCGTTTTGGCTTACGACATACTCTTTCTGACAGGCTGCAGCCTCGACCATGCATGATAAGTGAGGTCACTCCCTAATTGAACATTCTTTGTTATCTCCTCCAGTTGAAACTCTCCAAAGAGTATGTGTGGAGTAAACGCGAAAAGACGGAGGCGGGCGCTCCGCTGTCGGCGCTCGTGGAGCACGGCATCAGCCGCGTCAAGTACTCCTGTGACGTCGTCGATGCGCTCGTCGACGAGATCAAGATACTGTCCAGTAACAAACAGTAAGTTTTGTTGTAGTTTTTTGTTAGCAGTCAGTCTATAATGTTCCCACAGCTGGGACAGGCCACAGAGAGACAGCACTCTATGAGAGAGAGTGGGTCAGTGGGCTATAATCCACCACGAGGCTCCAATACGTCTTGGCACACACAACATATCTTCAAATTTTTTATTTCCTTGTAGTAAATTAAACTTTACCTATCGCACATCAGCCGAAAGACGTGCACTCCCTGGTCTGTCTACCCACAGAGCACGGAAACGCCGGGGTGTGAATCCGCCATTTCATCATACTCTGTGGTTTACCCCTGAATATCATCTACTCTCTAGGCATTGGTGTAGGCTTAAACTAGCAACTTGTAAGCAGCGCTAATTAAGCTAGTATTCAGTTAATGGTGCTTATACTTCCAGTACTTGCGACATTTTGATACTGATTGTATTTTGCCCTAAAATATTTTTCTTTTTAGATGCAAGACTTTTGTGGCGATCGACGGTTTCAACAGCTTCTTCTACCCATTGACACGACTCAACACCCCAACAAAGAAGAAAGTTAAGCCTGAAGAAGTCACCCTCACTACATCCTTCTTGAAACTTACAACCAATGACTGGGTAGGGTTGCTCTCATATGAAAGAAAAAAGTGACATATAAATGCTTTCTAATTTTATATTTATCACTAAAATTTTATTTTGGTGATTTTACAGACAAACGGCGCCATAGTAGTATCTGCAGATCAACTGGCAGTCCCTGATGATCATCAAGAAAGTTACTTGCCAAGATATTTGCTGTTCAAAAAGGTTATAATATATATCTAGTGGCCCCTTAGTCGAAAAAAAAAAAATGCTGGCCATTGTAAGAAAAAATTATCAAATGCCATTAGTTTTCTTTTTTATTAACTTGTTTTTCCTAAATGATATGGCTACCATGAATATTTTTGCGTCCAAAATGGCCAGTAGTTTTTTGATTGGTGTTAATATGAATTAAAAAAAAAGTTTACTCACCTTGAAATAATGTTTTTTTTTTCTTTTACAGGGCTTTGAACATTTAGACCCATTTGTGCCAATAGAAATAGGCAGATACAATGAAAAGGAGTTCCTATGCTGTGTAGAGTACTACAGGGACCGGCTGTGGTTGAGAGGGCCTCCAGAGATTGAGACAGAGCTGAAGTTCACCAGTGCATGCAACCCCTACAAGTTTATGGAACAGTGTGCACCTTTGTAACTTAGTTTTAAATGTACTGTAATATAACGTAGTTGGTATTTACTTTTGTTTTTATTCTATTGATTGAACTTATACTTAAAAGTAGGTACCTTAAAAAAGACTAACATTATATTTAGAACAGAACAAATGCTTGATTGATAAGTAATATACCATGCACCTATCATTGTTTGCCATAAAAGAATAAAACAAAAAACATACTGATTTAATAATTTATTTTGCTGAACATAATATCTACAGAATTAGTGCTTACAACAAAAACTTAAACATCATAGCCGACAATGTGGCGTTTGCCGATGCACTCTCCAACGTAGAACCAGAAAATGACCTCCATGCCGACGAGGGTGTTGAGCGTGGCCTGCTTGATGGTCTGATTCTTCCATGCACCAGACTTAGCGCTTGTCAGCAGTTTACCAATGCCAGCCTTGATCTGAGGGATCTCGCTCAGTTTGGGGGGCGCCAGCTCTACTCGTGCATACTTCAAGAAGATATTGAATTTAGGGCGGGCTGCTGTGATTCCGGCTGAAAAAAAAAACATTTTAATTAAATTTACAAAGATTATTAGTTGAATGGTAATCCATGACAGTTCATATGGTTTGTTTTCTGTACAACTATACAATGTACGATGACTGTGAAACAATGTAAGTGAGCCGAAAAATGTATTTTAATTTTCGTTAATTTCGACCTAACCTTCAATCCGATATTTAAACCAGAATTACATAATATCTGAGGTAAGCAAAACAGACCTTCCATAATAAATTATCTAAACTCATAAGTTAACATAACTATACTTACAGCTGATTAAAGACGGTATCTTGGCGACTGCACCTGCCATTTTGCAAATTTAATCAAAACAATTGCAGTACAATCTAAAAATTTTATTTCGGAATGGTAATGGAAGGAAGATACCGAACTGTCAAACTGCCATTTGACATTTAGAGTCGTTCTATCATTACTGTAACTAAAACCGAAACTGCGTTTTTTACCGTTTATTGAATATGATTTATATGAATAGTAACTGGTCTGCTGCTCCCAAAAATCAGAAACTGCAAAGGAAATCTTACTGTCCATTTTAAAAATATTATTTTGGGCAAAAATTGTGACTTTTCTTTTTGCTCCAAGGTTTCTTTCTTTCTCTAACGCGTGTGAAGTAAATAAGGCTATCTCTGTCTGTATTTATTGAGAATGTTTAGTAACATTTATTTATGATAATAAATAAAATACACGAATAAAAAAAAACAACGTTTTTTTTTTACGACATTCTCTCTGTCACATATAATTATATTTTTTTTATTACAAACTAAAACAGTCATCATGCATGCCAGTCATGAGATTAGAACAATACCTCTTTGCTCTAACACTCCTCCTTAATCTCATGCATGTGCATGCCAACATTTCATAAGTATGAACTATCACAAACAATTCCTTTATGAAACACACACAACCCTCTAATCATTCCATGTACTCATACATGCAACCCCATACTTTTCACACACCATTCAAACTTGCCTCTGGGGAGTGGCTTAGTCAGAGCATCTGCAACCATCCTCTCAGTTTCGCGATACTCTAAACATAAAGTCCCTGCCTCAACTGCATTCCGCACAAAATGGTACCTTACGTCCACATGTTTGGTGCGCTGGTGATGAATCGGGTTATATGCTATGGCAATTGCTGACTGACTGTCTGAAAACACAGTAAGAGCCTTTTGGTATTCTTTCCCAGTTAGTTCAGATAGAAACCGCCTTAGGAACACGGCCTCCTTAGCTGCCTCTGACAGTGAGACATACTCTGCCTCAGCAGTGCTAAGTGCCACTGTGCGCTGTTTGGTACTCTGCCATGAAACAGCTCCTCCTTGACTAAGGAACACCATACCCGAATATGAGCGTCGATCACTATCTCCTGCATAGTCAGCATCAGCGTAACCCACAATTATATCATTGTGTTTCTCGTTTGAATACATCAACCCAAGATTTTTTGTACCCTTAAGATATCTGAGTATTCTTTTCGCAGCAATCCAATGTTGCTCGTTGTAACACTCATTGAATTGGCTCAAATAATTTACAACATGAGCTATGTCAGGCCTTGTACATACTGCTAAGTACATAAGTGAACCTATTAATGATCGATAAGGGATCTTCTCATCTAATTTCTTATTTTTCTCTGGCTTCTCTAGCCTTTGGCCTGATACAGCCGGTGTGGCGACTGGTTTGCAGTTCTCCATATTGTATGCTTTTAAAAGCTTCTCTATATAATTCTCTTGATGTAGCTTAATTCCTTTAGGGTCCTGGTCAATCTGAATGCCCAGCATTAGTTCAGCTCTGCCCAGGTCCTTCATCTCAAAGCTAAACTGCAAATCTCTCTTAAGCGAAAGCATCTCTTGCTCATTATTCCAAAAAATCAGCAGGTCATCTACGTACACAGCGATGATGATCACATTAGTATCCTGTGACCTAATGTAGATGCATGGCTCATTCTCTGATCTTTTGAAATTCAACTTCATGAGCACAGTATGAAGCTTTGTATTCCATGCTCGTGGAGCCTGCTTCAATCCATATAGTGCTTTGTGTAGTAGGCAGACGTAATCCTCCTTGCCTTCTACTTCGAACTCCTTCGGTTGTTTCATGTAGACAACTTCACTCAAATCTCCATTCAGGAATGCTGTCTTTACGTCCATTTGGTCTATTTTTAGACCCATGTAGGTTGCTAATGCTATCAGCAATCTTAATGAACTGTGCCTTACGACAGGCGCAAACGTTTCAAAATAATCAACGCCTCTGCGTTGACTGAAGCCTCTCGCAACGAGTCGTGCCTTATAGCGAGTTTTCCCCCCCGCTTCTTCTTTGATTCGAAATAACCATTTCGAATCAACCACGTTGCACGATCTTGGTGGCTTCACAAGCGTCCAAGTTTTATTTTTCTTGAGAGCCTTTAACTCCTCCTCAATTGCAACTTTCCACTTTGCTTTATCTTCTCGGGATAACGCATCCTGAACAGTCAAAGGGTCTTGGAGTACTGTCGCAGCCTTATAAGTTATATAATCTGGAAACTGTTTAGGTTTCCTAACTCGAAGTGGATATCTCCTGCTCGATAACTCATTATCGTTAACTTGGGACGTCTCATCAGCATATGATTCCTCTCTTTCATCAGATGTTACCCACTCTTCATCATCCTCAACAGCTTCAAGAACATCCTCTCTAGGTTCAGAATCACTTCGATCTCGTTCCTGCAGAACACTCATGTCCGGAACATCTTCCTGTTGAGTTGTATCTGTTACGTCCTCCATTTCAGTGACATTGTCTGTCAGTGGAATAACGCGCTCTACGGGGACGTCTATCTTGGCTTCATATTTCAGGTTTTCAAAGAACACAATGTCCCTGCCCTTATGCAGTTTACCCGTTGCTGGATTTACTAAACGGTAGCCTTTTGTGTCTTCGCAGTACCCAACATGAACCAATTCTTCACTCTTTCTATCCCACTTTTTGCGTTTCTGGTCCGGAATATGAAGGTACGCTTTGCATCCAAATACTCTGAGGAAGCTCAAATCCACCTTTCTTCCAGTCCAGGCCTCTTCTGGCGTCTTATTTTTAACAGCTACAGTGGGTGATCGGTTTTTCAAATACACCGCTGTGTTCACTGCCTCAGCCCACATTTGTCTGCATAAACCAGCTTCCTCCAGCATAGTCCTGGCTTTCTCCATGATAGTTCTGTTTGCTCGTTCAGCAACTCCATTTTGCTCGGGTGTGTACTCCACTGTCAGTTGATGACGTATCCCTCTTGCCTTGCAGAACTCATGCATTCTCTTGTTAACAAACTCTTTGCCATTATCCGATCTGATGATTTTTAATTTGTGTCCAGTTTGACGCTCCGTCAGTTTTACGAATTCGGCAAACTTTTCAAAAACCTCGCCTTTAGTTCTCAAAAAATAAACAAAAGTTTTTCTGGTAAGGTCATCTATGAATGTGAGAAAATACCGATACCCTCCGTATGATTTCTCACTCATAGGTCCACATACGTCTGAGTGAACTAACTCTAAGACCTCTTTTGCCCTGCTGGCACCAGTTCTCTTGAATGGCTGCTTCGTCTGTTTCCCCACGACACATGCTTCACACTCTAGTTTAGTAGTAACGTTGGGAAAACTTACCCCTTGCGCCATTTTATTCTTAAGTAATGTAAGGTTCCGTGTTCCTAAGTGTCCCATACGCCTATGCCACAACATAATTTGATCAGATGTTGAAGCCAAAGCTACTTCCTGTGAACAGTATTTAATTTTATAAACACCCTGCTCTACAGTGCCTGCATACGAAACTTCACCAGTCACCTTACATGCATCAGCTTTCATAATCTTAAAACCTGACTTCTCAAACACAACAACTAGGTTTCTACTTACAATTGTGCTCACACTTAGAAGGTTAGTTGTTAACTTTGGTACATACATCACATCTCGGATTGAAATACCCATCTCCTCATTAACCACATTACCAACTGCCTCACCATATACAGTTTCTCCATTCGCACACGCTACCTCTACATGTTTCTCTAACTTTTTAAAGTCCCTTAACCACACTTTTCTATTTGTCATATGGCTGGATGCGCCGGAGTCAAGAATCCACTCTCCAGAACCTTGTTTCCCTGCAGTTGCCATCGCCAACGACATCATAGCATCCTTCTTTGTTTTTGGGTTCTTTGGACAATCCATCGCTTTGTGAGGTCCGTCGCAGATAAAACATTTTATCGAACGAGTTTTGTTCATGTTTCTCTGCGGTCGCTTGCTTTTCTGACCTTTAGCTTGCAGTGCATTCGACACAGTACTAGGACCTGCTTGATACAAGTCTTCACTTTGAAACAGCTTAGCTTTAACATAGTCTGTGGTTAATTCTATGTTTGTGTTCTCGATAGCTAATCTCATGGGCTGGAATTTCTCCGTCAACCCCTGAAGCATCAAAGCCGCCAGCAACTCATCGTCTACTTCCTTTCCCAGGTCACATAGCTGCTGCGCTACCGTCATGATAGCCGTTACATATTCATTAACTGTAGCAAATTGTTGCAACTTGATGCTTACCAGTTTTGAGAGCAGTCTGCATCGATTGTTCAGGCCCTTGTCTTCAAAAGCAGCCTTCAGGGCATACCAGGCCTCCTTTGCAGACTTTGCCTGACGAACGTGTACCAAACAATGCGGCTTCACCATTAAGCAGATTTTGGCTCTAGCCTTTTGGTCTCTTCTGTAGCCTGACTCATCAGTTGCTACCGGTGTTGTCTTCGTGAATTCCCATAAATCTTCATGTATTGGATAGAGTTCCATCATGAACTTCCATACATTATAGTCGGCACTACCATCAAGCTTCTCCATTGCTGGTAAATTCGAATTACCGTGGGCCACATGCGATTTCTCATTCGCATGCCCACTCCCAGTGGATGCCATTATTAACAGTTATTCTCAACGCCCTGGGCCCATAACCTATTGAATATGTTGAAGAACATTTATTTATGATAATAAATAAAATACACGAATAAAAAAAAACAACGTTTTTTTTTTACGACATTCTCTCTGTCACATATAATTATATTTTTTTTATTACAAACTAAAACAGTCATCATGCATGCCAGTCATGAGATTAGAACAATACCTCTTTGCTCTAACAGTATTCGCGGTTTTTATTCTGGTAACACTGAAATTGTGCCATGCTACGTCGATGATTTTCTGTCAAACGTGTTTGTCAAGTGGAACCGGCGATCGTAGCATTTATTAGAAAATTAGCCAAATACTTTAAGGAAATAGGATTGTACATATAAAATCAGAATAATCTCTGATTTATTAGGCTATAGAAATGTATTTTCATGGTATGTTTTCACTCTTTCATACAATAATACTAACATTAGCGTGGCACCTGAAACAACGAATTTTCTAGTGTTTTATTCATATTTTTGATAATTTTAAAGTGTATACAGTTTTTTGGGTTGTTATTATGGACTCGGTTGTATTAGGAACGTCTTAAAACGGTTTGTTTATGTTAAAATCTTAAGGACACGTCATTGTTTTTCAGGCGTCGCCGGCCGTACAATTCGCTGTACAGGTTATTCATTATTCTTACCAAAATATCCTCAATGATTTATTCAAAAGTACCAATTAAAATTAACGTAGGTACTCTGCGGACGATATGCTCCTATGTAACATGTTGTTAAATTAACAAACCTGGTTTCAGATAAGAAATACAAAATATGCAATCAAAATTTTAACGCCTACAATGAAAATGCACTAACTCTCTCTGTTAAATCATTAACTTATTTTCAGCTTTATTCCTGTTATTATTAAGTGCACTATCACTGAGCAATGGAAACACTCTGCAAGGCACAATAGACCTGAAGAGGCTTCAGACTATCCTGCAGGAGAATGTGAAGAGTAATGACATCACATCATTGTACTACTCAGTCAAGGGGCTTGCAGAGTTAAATGCTGATATTCCTAATATTTGTGAGGTGAGTTGCACACTAAAGATTTTATTGAGGTCAGATCACAATCTTTCAATCAAACATTTTAATTTAGTTACTATAATGTTTAGTTGCCTAAAATACGGAATAGTGTGGAACAGACAGATGGAGGCCTTTGCTCTCTACTGTGAATAATACATGCTAGTTAGTTGCTCCATAATTAGCAGCTGAAGTATATCAGAATGAATAATCCTCAGTATATAAAAATTTTGGTAAAATAACCCAAGTACCTTAATAAATTCCATTGTATTATTACAGCACATCAAAAACATCAAATATGACAGTAAGAACATTGAGCAAGTGTTCCAACTGGCCAATGCTGCAGCTATATCCAGCTGCCTCAACTCCTTGAAGCCTGAAGTCCTGTCTCCTGCCACCCAAGTGCTAGACAAGAAGGATGCCACAATCTCTGACATTTACCATGCCGTGTACACATTGAAAGCATTCGGCAAGGGTTCTGTTTATGACAAGGAAGATGCTTTGAAAAATCTTATTCAGTTGCTGAAGAAAGATGACTCGCCTGCTAAGTGAGTATTTTTAAGCTAAGAACTAACTTTCGTCTGTGGCTTCAATCACATTATATTTGGTTTTAATAGCCTGTGTTATCTAGGTCATACTCTATCTCGGTAGTAAATTTCATACAAATCTGAAGGAGTAACGAGAAAGGCGTTTAAAAATTATTAGTAACAGACTGCCAGTTTAGAAGGTTTCATGATTGTATCCCATGTATGGGTTTGCTAAAGTATTATAGAAGAAAAAGTCTGTTGGTCCACAACTCCATACAAAAATGTATTAATACTACTACTAACAGGATCAAAACATATGGAACAGATAGATTAGCATTTTAAGTTACCGCCTATGTAAACATTGTGGAATGAAATAAATTATTGAGTAGCTACCTATTATTACAATGATTGCATAAAATATGCAGTTGTCTGCCTGCACTGCCTGCCTGAAATAGCATGTGATAAAAAGGGTTTATCTCATTTCAATCGGACAGTTGATAATGTTTGGCAGGGCATGAACCAACATATTGCATAGCATGCTAATAGAATTATTTTGATTTATGTTTTACACCAGCATGGTGTCTGCCGGTCATAAGGTTTATGTAGCCCTTGGCAATGAGCTACAGGCTCAAGCAATACTCATCATGCGGTAGTGACCGCAGGGAAAACAAATGATAGTAGTGTTTAGATTTTAGAGTGTGTTACCAGTCACCGCAACGCGGTTTGCACGAGCGTGAAAGGGACAAGTGATGGACGCGCGTGTGGTTTGATGCAAGTTGCATCGCCCGAGGCCATGAATGGTGCCTTCATTAAATTTTATGGGTATATGCTAGGAGTAATTAGACACATAGTGATTGTTTCATTGAAAATTCCGTTCAAAGTAGAAGAAACAACACAATGAATGCGTGCATAGGTTGCACGTAATTTTGTTCGCTGACACGCACACAAGCCCACGTGATATAAGGTCCTATTTGACGCCATATTAGCTAATAATAGATATTCATTACAAAAATGATACTTTTAAGTTATCTTGCTGCGCCCTGACAGGGCCATGTACGCACTAGTTTCAAGCCCAGCTGTAACTCTATGCTTGTCTACATTGTGCATCAAATAAATTAAATAAATAATATGTACGTAGCCTTAAAAGGCCAACTTGAAATTGCGTGCGACTGCTATGCTGCTGATCAGATTATCACGATCACGAGTATAAGAATAACATTCGTTCCAGCTACGGCTACGTGTTCGCTCTGTGTGAGCACATGGGCTGCGGCGCGTGGACGGCGTCGCATGCGGAGGGCGTGCTGCTGGCTGCTGACGAGAGCGACTCCAAGGCGCTGCACTTTGAAGGAGGCCTGCCCGTCACCTCCAACCTGTTGTCTAGCATTCAGAGGTAAGTTATCATTAACATTAAAGTTACTACTGCCGTAAAATATGGAGTAAATTCAGACAAAACTCAGAGGAATATCCTCATAGAACTGTTTGGTACCAGCGGACACTGTAATGGTGCATTCTCACCGGTACTTTGGTAGGTACTTTTTACTTAGACTTATCAGCAATATAAATTTACTGCAAGTAATTTAACTTGTTATTGCTCCACAGAAAGTAATTTTGGTGTATTTTTACCATTAAATTTTGAATACACCGTCCACCTTCACTAATTACAGACATGATATTATGTTCAATCACCTGCCCTAACAGGACATACAAGAACCTGAAGAAACCGTCACCCCTGAGCGACGAGCAGAGGTACAAGTTCGCGGAGTACTTGCTGTCGCGTCGTTCTGTCAACACGCCCAAAGGAGCCACCCTATTGATCGAAGCCGCCACCGCTCTCTCTGACGATGTGGTAAGGAAGCCTCTTTTTAACCGACTTCAAAAAAAGGAGGAGGTTCTCAATTCGGTTGTATGTTTTTTTTTTTTTTGTTTTTTTTTTTTTGTGTTTGTTACCTCATATCTCCGTCATTTATGAACCGATTTGAAAAATTCTTCTTTTATCTGAATGGATCTACTTCCCGATTGGTCCCATAGAAATTTCCTCAAAATCGGTTCAGCAGTTTGGTTTGGAAATCAAAATAGCTGGAAAAAATGTCATCCAAGTAAAAGAAATTGCGAAATTGATACTTGACAAGGATTTGCGTGTATACGCGATAACTAAAAAGGGTAAAATAAAAACGTATTTGCAAAAAAAAAACCGACTTCCAAAAAAAAACACTAAAAAAGTGGAAAATAACATTACTTTCGGAAGTCGGTGGCAAAAAAGTCAATGAAACAAACAATAGTCACCGACTTCCGAAAGTAAAGTTATTTTCCACTTTTTTAGTGTTTTTTTTGGAAGTCGGTTTTTTTTTGCAAATACGTTTTTTAGTTAAACTAATAAAAAAATCATAAATGAATAAATATGTAATTTTAAGTAACCTATTGAGGAAATGAGGATTCTATGTATAGTCAATGTGATAGATTACTACCCATCTTTACCTCTTCCGCTATGTAAGATGGGCGATGTGAAATAGGGCACTTTCTGTACTTACTTCGGAAACAATTATGGTGACAAGTAATATATTTATTAGAAAAAACAGCAGGAAATATTGAACTATCACTTATCTCTCTCTATTCTGTCTCTTTAGTATATCATATATAGTATATAATTTGTCCACAGCCATCCCCAATCAGTATCACAATTAAAGGCAAGAAGTACATTACTTCGGAATCGGACACCATCGAGTTCTCAATCACGGACCTCATCGGACGCCCGGTCAAACTCCTGAAGCCCGAGGAAGTGGTCGCACAGTCAGGCACCCGCCTCGCTGATGACGTCGTAGTCCTATCCAAACAACCTCTTACACAGAAACCTAATGAACCTACAACTTTCGTCCTTAACCTTAGCAAGATTAAGGCCCAATATGGCCTGTATAAGATCGCCCTAAGCGCTGGTTCTAAGACGGCGAATGTAAATGTGGCGGTGTTGGGCGAGATTCAAGTGACAAGTGTGGAGGTCGGTGTTGGTGATGTGGATGGAACTACCAGCCCTAAGGTGACGACTGTCGCGTATCCGAATAAATTGACTGAGAAACTCCAGGCTGATCATTTGCAGAAGTAAGTATGGGCTATAAAGGGTCAAATTTTATCCTAGCCAAGTATTGTGACCATTTTAACATCATTTTCGCCTAGCAGTCGCACTTAAACAAACTTGTTTATTTAGGTGCGCTGCGAAAATATGTTTATTCGGCGATATTGTCCTATGCTCTTATAATATTGGTTGTTATATGATGACATGATCAGCCTATAACGTTCCTACTGCTGGCATACAAGCCACTGTGAGAGCCATAATCCACTATGCAGGCCCATCATGGAGAGTTGTTAGATGTCACATGTTCTATTAATTTTAGTACACCGGTTTCCATTAAAGAAGTCAAATGGTGCAGCAAAGTAGTATCAAAAACTTCAAACATGAACGCCTACCAGTTCCACATGAATAGAGACCAAACTCCCAGATTATAATATAAACTATTGATCAGGGTGACGCTAAAGTTCAGCGTGCGCGACAAGTACAACAAGCCGGTGTTGGTGCAGCAAGCGTTCGTGCGCGTCGGCAGCGCCAACAGTGACGACGAGACCATCTTCGTGGCGGAGCCCGACAACACCAAGGCGTATAAAGTTGAACTTGTAAGTATTTGGTACTAAAACAGTCCCCCAAAACGCTTTCACCACTTCTCGGGAAATAAAGTGGCTGAACAAACTCCCCAGCCACAGATCCTATCGATTTAATAGTGAAGGCCATATTTTTCATAGTCTCAAAATGGGCCATCGTACATAACTGGCGAAATGTGTATACTATACAATTAACCCTATGCGGAATGAGGACTTACTGTAACGTTTTTTTAATGTTCACCTCCAGAACGTGGGCGGCATCGCGAAGCACCTGGACTTCGCGTCGGGCGCGTACTCGCTGACGATCTACCTCGGAGACAGCGCCGTGTCCAACCCGATCGCCTGGCCCGTCGGAGAGGTGATCTTCAACTTCGGCCAGGACGGTTACGCTGTCGGTGAGTGGTGGAAAATAATGTAGCCATATGTAGTACCTATTTGTGTCTTTATAGGTCATAAATATCAGAGAAGACCACGACCATGGTGTTGCAATTTTTTTCGAACAATTAGTCCATACCTAGCGTTGCCGTGACTAGCATAATATACGTATGCTTAAAAAAAACGGTATTTTCAATGAATGCTATTTTCATCTCTATTTTAACTGTGATTAAGTTTTCAATGGCACAGTGGTTAGCTAAATATTAACATAATTCTCTTATTCCAAACAACAGTCCTCTACAGATATTTTGCTTAAATTTTGCATCACTTTAAAATTGTTATCTTTATTTTCATTTCATTAAAGTTTCCGTAGCGTCAGTGTCATGCTACGTTCAACTACAATAAATATTGTAGTGAAATAACATTTACACGCACAGATCAGCATTTTCTTGTCGCTTAGAATTGCACCTCACTAAAGAGGGAGATGCAATCGCACGTTAAAGTGCTTCCGATGCGAATCAATGCGGATGCTTGCGACCGGACTTCTCGCTCCATCAAATGACGTCTTTACGTAACAGAATGAGACATAGATACTCGAATATGATCCGTGCCTGCTCCTGAACTAAATTAAAATTGATTTCCGTCAGGCACACCAGTAACATCGACATCTCTGCCGTACCGCGGGCCGCTGCCGGAGATCGCGCACATGTTCCGGTCGGCCGAGGCGCGGCCGGCGCGCGTGGTGTCGGACGTGTTCGCGCTGGCGTGCGCCGCGCCGCTGCTGCTGCTGCTGCTGCTGTGGGCCAGGCTCGGCCTCAACTTCGGCAACTTCCCCTTCACGCCTAGTGCCCTGCTGTTCCATCTAGCTTTGGGAGGTTAGTATATTAAAAACTCTATGACTGTGCTCTATAACTGTGCGTTCTCACCACAGATAACCTCCTCAAGATTCCGTATCATAAACATTTTGTTTAAATTCGAGTTCACCAAATGTAGCGGTAGACACGCGGTGCGAGGGGAGTGACAAGTGCAATCCGATTGGTTATTTCAAGGTGACGTCACCGGCCGTAGTGATGGGACAATGACATTAAATGTAAAATTAAAATAATATATTAATGTTCCCTTTTTATGTTGTAAAGATCCTACTTCATTGCAATATGTAATATATTACCGAATATTCCTAATGAACAAAGTTTTAACTTTAACATTTTTACATGCCATATATGGTTTAATTGACATTTGAATTCGCACAAAACCTGTTTTTTTTTTCTTATTTTAATTGAACTATTTTGTCCGAATAAACAATAAAATATCAAAACTATATTGATATTTTATTTATCGATAAGCAAGTATTGCTCATGACACTATTAGTTTTGTGGGAAGTAGACAGCAATACAAAGTACCTAATGAGTGAAAGGGAAAGACATCAACGAGACTCACTACCTCAGCCACTATAAGTTGAGCTTAACTTGAATTTTACTTAACAGTTGAATAGTATCCCATCTTTTTAAATAACTCAAGCTCCTGGATAATTTTTAAACCGTAACAATCAAACTTTCATACATATTCAATTCCGTAAATTGTTAGCGTCATCACGTGTCTAACTTCTGGTCGACACTGAAGAGATAGATACGAGCATCGAGTTATATTAGTGCTAAGTCACAAATATGCGGCGTGCATAAGTTGCCTACTTTGCGGAATCTAGAGGAAGTTATCTGTTGTTCGCACTGCCGAAATATTAACATAAATATGACGGCGTAAGCGATGGCTGAGCGATAGCGCCGTTGTCATTAGGGTTCGGTGGTACCGGGTTCATGATGGAATGTTAAAATAATAGTTTCGGTTTCGGTACACAAAAATCACAGTTTATTATTTAACACAAATTTACATTAAATAATACTAACAAATAATCTCCACAAAATGGGCAAACCGACAGTTTCGTTCTGAAGGAGTGACTTGGTTGGAGTTCCGAGCAAAAGTGATCTCGGCACAATCCCCACTCTACAAAACGACTCTGTCCACGTGCCGCCATTAAAACAACATCTGACGTCACGGCGTTTACCCCTACTACACTGGTCAAATCAGCAACTTGATGTTTAAAAGTTATCGCTTTCTCCGACAAATATATGTTGCCTGATAGAAAAAGATTTCAACTAAGAGAGTGAGGTTCAATTCCCTGGTCGGACTAACTGTCATTGTATTTTACCGGCTGAAATTTCACCAAAGTATAGTATTTTTTTCCTTGCCTGTACCGTAATTGATCAAATTTACGGTTGCTCTCTAGCAAATAAGATAACTGGCAACTGTGTTCTATACATCTCTGTTAACCTGTCTCTTCGATGATTACAAGCGTAATGTTAAGAACATTGTAAAGCAAAACATATTGGTGTCCGTCAGGTTCGCTGGGTCTGTACGGCGTGCTGTGGCTGCAGCTGTCGATGTTCGACACGCTGCGCTACCTGCTGCCGCTGGGCGCGCTCACGTTCCTGTCCGGCCACCGCCTGCTGCGCCGCCTCGTCAGCGACAAGCACTCGCGCTAGACACTCTGCACTAGCGTATGTTGCTTGCCGAGGCCCTACTGCGAGTTTTATACCTATCGTAAACTTTTGAAACTGAGCTATCGCTTTTTTATTATCATAAAAAGGTAAAGTTTGTAACGAGATTTCCTACTACATCCAATGTAGTAGGAAATCTCAGAAACTATTCATCCGATTTCAAAAATTCTTGCAGCATCAGGATTTGTTTTAAGGTAGATATAATTAAATTCCACGCGAGCTCAGTCGCAGGCTGAAAATGTTTTTTTTTTTAAATGGAAGTAAATATAGAGTAGATTTTGTCAGTGATAAAAACTCGCACTAGGGACCATTGTAGTGTGCGTTGTACGAAAGTGATGTAAGAGGATTTTTTCAATGCGTTCGCCGCGCGGCCCAAGTGTGTGTTAGCCTTTACACTATTTAAACTAAGATATGCAATTCTATTTACTGTGAATGATCGTAACATGCTTCTAGAGCCCCGTCGTAGAGCTTCGTCTTAAACGATTTTAAGACTTATTTTTACTACAAATAGAGTTTTAATTCGGTCGGGGTTTGGTGGAACATTTTTGTGCCAGCGGCGCTCTAGCGGTTCATAGGACTAAAAATGAAACTATTTAGTAATTACGATTTCCAATTTACATAATTTCACTTTTGCAGAGATGACCGCCGTAATATACCATCTCGTTTAATCTTCAATTTGTAAAGATTAACTACGGCGGCAATCAATCTCCAAATATTTTGAATCTGTACGCAATAGTAGTACTAGACTATTGTATCTTGCACACTTGTTTTATTATAATAGAGTATAATTTATAGACTTGTTGTTATTGTATTTCATTTCCACTGAGGTGTAACATATTGGGAAAAGACAATGTGTCTCAAGACACATTCGCATGTAATGAGTACTTTACCAATGTACACGATCTCCAAATGTAAATGAATAGGAAATGAGGTCTCATTGTATGCTCAGGTTTCTGTGTGTTCCATATTCTATTCATACCAGACTGTCAAATTGAGTGTTTGGGTAAATAATGTGACTTACATCATCTTCGCTGCGGTTATGTAGGAACTCGACGGAATTCGTAACAACTTGCAATTATTATTTTATAAATTCTGATTCGGTTGAGTTCTTACACAACCCCATAACATCAATGTAATTATAATTTTACATAATAAAAGTAATGTGATTCGTTATTTATGTTCCTTCTCCTTGTAAATTAATTTAAGACTGCATTTTGACATAATAAGACGATAACACGTACGGCGACCGCGCTCTCATACAATATCGCTAGGTAATTTAACTCAATTCTGTATTTTTATGTGCGCCTGCCTACCCCGAATGAATTGAGATACAAGCAGGAGAATGATGAGGATCATCATGTGTGAACTAAGCCACACTATTATCTAAGATCTCCGCGGATGGATCACCAAAAACTAAGGGAAAGCTCAGTCAGTGTTGCGAAGTTCAATTCGACGGACGTAACGCTCGCCATGAATAATATAATCGATGAAGAAAGTTCCGATGATAAATACTTAATATCCTTTTTATTTAAGTTGTGATAGTCCTTCAACTCTCGTTTTCCATAGTATAGAAAATTGTTTAACAACTTCAATAAATTGCTTCATATTCGATACAAAACGACCGTGCGCGCACGAGACACAAAACACTACAGCACTGGCGAAGGAAGTGCGAAGGGGTGCAGGGTAAGCGGGAGGGTCTTAGCTTATCTCGCGTAGCTGTGCATCCGCATACACAACTAACTTAGCTGCGCATATTTTAGTTAGCTTACCTAGTTTGCACACAAGTATGAAGAACTGCGTCAGCTATGCGAGCTAAGCTAAAGCAACCTCTCTCATAACATGGAAGTTCGCCTTGAAAGCTCGGGGTGCCACATGGCGCCATGATCACTTGATGACGTATAAACATTCTCAAAGAGCTAGTTTCCAGTATATTAGAGCAGAGCCGCACACAATCACCGACGGAGCAAGGAAGGGACCGGATGTGAATTTTTGTCGACTGCACAATTGACTGCTTTAATGGAAGCAAATTCATTTTGTTGGGTTCAATTTGATCGATTATAATAATTATAGTACAAAGGACATGAGTGTGTTTCACCAAGCGGAAAAATTGCCGCGCTCTGTTTTTATGTCCCTGGACTGTTTAATATCCGACATCAAAAAGTGCGCGGTTATTTTTCCGCTTTGTGGAATTGAGTCTAAGGAAACACGCAAGTGACAAAAGACATTAATCTGTCGAAAAGAACTTTTATTAGCAGAAAAATACAATGTTTAACTCACTTAACCTACATAAAGCAGAAAGCATTTCACTTACATTTCCAAGTAAATGCGCTTATTATTATCTATCACAGAATAAATCATCTTGAAATGATTCCATTTTACTATAAAATATATTATTGTGTAGGAAATTATTCTAGTTCATTAGAAGCTAAGTCATTAAAACTATAACATAAAGGTACACATGTTACAAAATCAAAGATTTTTGTCTACATAATTTTAAGGAACCCTTCATGCGTAATTAATCGTCAAAAACACAATCCAAATTGATCAAGTCGTACATAATATGACAATAATGAATATACTGTCAGTCCAAGTAATTGTATTACCGGCTCCACCGGTAAATTACCAGATCCCCAAACATACACTTTGTTACAGTTGATTGGAATTAATAATACTGTCTGTCACTGAGACTATTGCATCATTTTTGTCAGTTTCTTGTAATCAGTTTAGAATTCAGCGTCAAGTGTGAAAACATTGTCCATCTGGTTGGACATAACTCCCCACTTCTGGTACTCACTGACTTTCTTCTCAAAGAAGTTGGTCTTGCCTTCCAAAGAAATGAGATTCATGAAGTCGAATGGGTTCTTTGTGTTGTAGTGCTGTTGACGAAATAATACAATTTAAAAACACGTTTTAAAAGCAATAGTAATGTTCAAGAAGTTTTATAGGTAAATTAGAATTATAACTGGTTCTAATTGGCCAAGTAGTGGTTTTTATCAGTATCAGAATAGTTCAAAAACATACCGATAGTGGATGACCTACTTTTCCATTTAGGCTACAATAATTAACACCATTCCTATCATTATCTGCTTTTCCCATTCAGTTGATAACACATTGGAATTTCTCTAACAATTCAGTTACATAAACTCGCCCATTTTCCATGAAAAAGGCATTATAACATCCTCCTTTTACTTCTTCCACGTTTTTTTTAAATAGTTAAAATAGGCTAGCACTTGACCGTAACTCGTCTGACGTTCTCATACATCATACACGCACACCAGTTGCCAGTATAATACCGCCCTAACTTTCTGAAGAACATCACCAATAAGGTAACATACCTTTTCTCCAATAAGTTCCACGAGTAGTCTGTCGGCGACGAACTCGATGTATTCGGACATAAGTTCGCAGTTCATGCCTAGTAGCCTGACGGGCAGCGCGTCAGTGAGGAACTCCTGCTCGATGACGACGGCGTCCTTTATGATGGCCAGCACGCGCTCCTTGCTCGGCTTCTGAACTAGGTGGCGGAACATCAGGCACGCGAAGTCAGTGTGTAAGCCCTGCAGAAACATAGATAATATTGTCATCAGATATAGAATTCCGTAACGTAACTGGTTCCATGATGAAACGCTTATTATTATGACAATTCATTATAATCGCCTAAAATACATAGATTTTTTAATAAATTAAAGTTGTACAGGGCTTTAGGGAAGATTAGTATGTATTTAAATGGTAATCATTGGTTTACATTACTATCTTAATGTTAACATGTTCTGAAAATGTTAATATACTCCTTACTAATATTATGTATTGTTAACCACTCAAGATAGCTTAGCTATAATGTAAAAACATAACTCCATAGTATTAAATGTACATTTAATTTTTTTATTGATTGTATAAAAAGTTGCGATTTGCCTAGTACATTCTATGGATATCCACTCAACACACAACTATGTATTTACTGAACTTCATGAAAACAAATTATACCAAGATATTATGAAAGCAAAACTATTGATTTTGTGATAAACACAGGTAGGCCACACATAAGTGAATAGTACTTAGGTGCTTTTCTTATCAATGACATCATTATGTTGCAAGCTAATTTTTCAGATAAGGGTCTGCGTGAGGAACCGCACTAATGATTAGAAGTATTAAAATTATAAAAGCTGTTTGTATTGATGAATTACTATCAACTGAACTTATCAGAATTACTGGTATAACTTTTGTAAGTTAGTCATCATTATCTGCCTAGACTTTATTTATCCAACTATGTTGAGGTCAGCTTCCAGTCTAACCGGATGCAGCTGAATATCAGTGTTTTACATAGAACATCTGCCTTTCCAACCCAGTTACTGAGTAATATGATACGGCTTGATAAGAATGGCCTCAATTAAGTTTAGTATGTATTCAGAAAAGACCTGGTAAAAGTATCAAAACATGTCATTTTAGAATTTCTCAAAATACAAACCTCGTCCCTAGAAATAAGCTCATTGCTGAATGTCAATCCAGGCATCAGACCACGCTTCTTCATCCAGAAGATAGAAGCGAAACTGCCAGAGAAGAAGATGCCTTCGACGGCGGCAAACGCGATGATGCGCTCGGCGAATGTAGCCTCCTTGCTTGCGATCCACTGCAGGGCCCAGTCAGCCTTCTTCTTCACACAGGGCAGGGTTTCAATGGCGTTGAACAGGAAGTCTCTATATAAGTAAAAGATTCAAATGATTACAATGGAAAAGTTTTGTATGAGTCATGGTGGTCTAATGCCTCTAGGTAGGTATGTATATGGATATAGTGCATTACATTCAAATAGCTTCTGAATTGCTTCCTGAAATGATAAGAAACCATAATACATTGTATGTACATGTTTCAAGAAAATTCAGTCAACTTACCTCTCCTTAGGGTCTCGAATGTATGTGTCAATGAGGAGAGAGTACATCTCAGAGTGTACATTCTCCATGGCTATTTGGAACCCGTAGAAGAACCTTGCTTCAGTCACTTGCACCTCCTGGGAGAAGCGTTCCACCAGGTTCTCATTGACAATGCCGTCTGAGGCAGCAAAGAAAGCCAGCACATGTTTGATGAAGTGCCTCTCACTGTCCTTCAGATTCTCCCAGTCTGACAAGTCCTGTTTACAACAATTACATGTAAGTTGAGTTACTTGAATGTTTGCCTTGTATACAAAACATTGCTACATGTTTTGAGTCAGAAGCAACAACAACTTTTAATGGTGTTGCAACACATCATTTACATGAAGTATTGAAGTTCTAAAATTAAGGGGTAGTTAAATTAGAACAAAAATATAACAAAAAAGGAGTTGGGACATGTCATATAAATCACATGCAGGTTATCAAGCTCTCAGGTTAGCTAGAAATGATGAAATAGCAGAAAAATAAAACCACGACTGATAGTGAGCGGTGAACCAGTATTTGGTACTTCCTATTGTTCGTGGGGGGTGGTCATGCGAGACTATTCGTTATAACATCGGGAATTTTGCCGAAGTTTTCTTATATTGGAAATAAATTGATTACGCCTACAGTATATCATAGGCTAATAAAATAACTAAGTAGATTCTCAAAAAATAAAAAAGACGTAGTATGTAAATAAGACGAAAATAAACAGATGTAAACGAAAACATACCTTGGATAGATCCACTTCCTCAACAGTCCAGAATGAAGCCTCAGCCTTCTTGTACATTTCCCAGATATCGGGGTACTTGATCGGGAATATGACGAAGCGGCGAGGGTTGTCTCTCAAAAGGGGTTCCTTTTGTGGGTCAAACACTGCGGCCTCCATGTTCTTTCCCTCAACCTCCATACTTTCTTCACTCATATTGTCATTGCGTTCGGTTAAAACATTGTTTTTAACCGGAGACTGAAAAACAAAATAAGATTAGCTGCAGGTTTCGACAAGTTCTGACATGTCGCAAATTTCTAATAATAAATTAACGAGTATGTATGGAGTAACTAACCTTCAAATGCACGTTGTTAAATTCGTTGTGCAGGTTTTCCTTGTCAACAATTGGGGCCATTATGTTTTGGTTAAATTTAAAAATAGAATTTGAGTCAACTTTCAGTTACGATCAACACGTACAAGTTCACAGAAGCGAATGCGCGTTTAGAGACCGCCCGCTTTTTTGAGTCTACATAATTTCCCTCCAAATCTTCAATGTTGTGACTTGTCAATGATCGGTTTTGTTCCGAAATCCATTATAAGTTTTTCAAGTTTTCTTTTAGAAATGCTATAACGTTGATATTCCGTCATAAATATTCATAACTTAATTTGAAAGTAATTAAACTGTTCTTAAATATATATTTTTTAATTTTAAATTTGGTATTTGGTACCTTGAAACTATAATTATGAATTTAGCCGCAGCAGATGATTATTCACAATGAAGTATTCGGAACGATCATATGTTTGCAAGTTCATTGGCCACTCGCAAACCGGCGAACGGAAAAAAGCGGGATTTACGTTGGTTTCGTTACTATTCTTTTATTTTATAGAAATAACGTATATAATGTTTTTATTACGTTGATTGTTTTTGTAAAATAAATATTAAATACCTTTAATAGAAAAAAAATGAACTAAAACAAGTAAATAGGGTTCGCGCCTAAAATTAATATTTCTATCAATTATTCTATTGGTTATCAAGTCCACCAATCAAACATCTGGACGATGGTTGCGTTCAATTTAAAGATTTTAATTAGATTTCATTGGAATTTAAAATTTTGAATTTGCTTTCACCATTTTTAACTTAGAATTTTATTCAGTATTATATTTAAGTTTTAATTGTAGGCTTACAAAAGTGTTGCTATTGGACAAATTATGATGAAAAATGAGGTCGAACTTTGATGATAGTCATGTCGAGTCATTCTGATTCGTATGATGGAGGAGAAATGAGTTTACTGACTAGTGCTAATAAGATGAGCATTGTAAATGATTAACTTTTTATCCTGTTAACGTATGATGATAATAGCGATATTCTTTGATAATCACTTGAAACTGGCTCAGTCTAAATGTGCCTGTCTGGGGCCAGACTTAAAAATTGCATACATAACATTGTCACTGATGACAATCTAGGGTACTTGCCGTGCCTCAGAGAGTACACGTCCAAGGAACCTATAATTAACATTCAACAGTAAGTGCTTCGCATGATTTCTCCAGGGTCTTGTTGGGTAGTCATTCCGTCGGGTTATGAGAGTAAAGGGCTATTATCCTTTATTTATTTTTCTTACATATTTTTACATTTTTAAATATCCCTATACAAAATCAGTATAAAAAACATTTTAAAAATATATAAAATAGTAGCCCACCAGCACCGGGAACAGGGTCCGAGCTACCGGTGGTCAGGGTTCTTGAGAGAGGAACCTCCTAACAATACGCGCCGTGTCCAGAAGTACTGCTTTCTGAATCAAGCCCTTGATCCAGCCGCCAAGCGAGAGCCTCTTCAGATGTTGGTCGAGGCTCTTGGCTATTAAACCATTGGCTGATACGACTATCGGCACAATGACCGCTGTATTCACGTCCCACATGTCGACAACCTCGCGAGCAAGATCTAGATACTTGAATTGCTTATCTTTCTCTGCTTTCACGAGGTTCTCGTCATGCGGGACCGTTATATCAACGATCATTGCGCGACGCTCCAATCGATCTATCACCACAATGTCAGGCTTATTAGCAACAATAGTCCTGTCAGTGACGATAGGTCGATCCCAATACAACGTGATATTACCATCATCGAGAACTGGGTCGGGCGCATACTTATAGTATGGCACTTCTGATTCCACAAGGTTGTACTTCAAAGCAAGTTGCTGGTGGATAATCCTAATAATAATCCTGGCTATTATTTCTCTTTATTCATTTTTTCTTCTTATAGTTACATTTTTAAATATTTCTTACAAAAAAAAAAAAAAAACATTTAAAAATATAAAAATAGTAGCCCACCGGTATCGGGAACAGGGTCCAAGCTACCGGCGGTCAGGGCTCCAGAGAGAGGAACCTCCTAACAATACGAGCCGTGTCCAGGAGTACCGCTTTCTGAATCAAGCCCTTGATCCAGCCGCCTAACGAGAGCCTCTTCAGGTACACATGTCGACAACCTCGCGAGCCAAGTCAAGATACTTGATTTGTTTATCTTTCTCGGCTTTCACGAGGTTCCCGTCATGCGGGACCGTTATGTCAACAATCATTGCGCGCCGCTCTGATCGATCCACCACCACTATATCAGGCTTGTTGGCCACAATAGTCCTGTCAGTGATGATGGATTGATCCCAGTACAGTGTGATATTCTGGCTATTATTATTATTAGTGTATTGTCGGACATAAAGCCGCGCCCACCACCGCGATGAGTAGGGCGCGTAACGTATAAAGGTCCAACAAAACGATAAAATGAACCTAGAACCAAACAGCCTCTCTCTTGTAAGGCTCCAACATAAACAAAATGTATTGTCTCTAGTACAAATACCAATGCACAGAGTATAAAATAACTACGTAAACCGGTGTGTCATTCGTGTCATGTCAGTGTCATGTCATTTCGGGAAAATAATAGCCTCTAAAAAATACGCTTTTGTAATTTGTGAAATTGTAAAATAAATAACTAGGAAAGTTTATCAAATATGTCGGATAACGATGATGATTATATGTGCGAGGAGGAGGAAGATTATGGCTTGGTATGTAATTTGATTTCACATCATTTATTTGGTAATGTTATTGTGTGTGACGTTTTTGCGAGTATCCCATAAATTCCTAGCTTTTAACCTTGCTTTTATAGAGAAGCTTTTGAAAAAGACGTATCTTACCAGAAAACTTTACAAATTAGCCGACATTATTTTATTTCTGCGCCACGAGGTTCGCATAAATGAGAATTATCTTGTACAAATAAGCTGGCGTTTTAATACAACTTGAACTTAACAGTCTCAGCTTGATCAGGTTAATATCTTGTCCTGACAATGTTTATAAAGAATTTCGATTGTTAATTTTTCCAGGAATACTCAGAAGACAGTAACTCAGAACCGGATGTTGATTTGGAGAATCAGTACTATAATAGCAAAGCATTGAAGGAGGATGAGCCCCAGGCAGCTCTCACTAGTTTTCAGAAAGTCCTCGAGCTTGAAGGAGGAGACAAGGGTGAATGGGGCTTCAAGGCACTCAAGCAAATGATCAAGATTAATTTTAAATTGGTGAGTTACTGACACAATAACGGCTGTGCACCAAAATAACAAACAATTTCAAGATGATTTATTCTTGTTTCAATATCATTATGTGTAGTTAAAAGTTAAAATACGAATTGTAGCGAAAACCTTCAGTAAGAGCTCCAGCACTAACCTTGAAAGTTATTTTCCGCCACTCAATACCTTTGTTATCCAAACATTATCAGAATGGCACTTTTGAACAAGGATACAAATCAAATCAGTTTGTAAAACTAATGTTGCACATTGAAAACATTTATTCGGGTTCTGGTGCACTTCCCCATATTATTATGGAAAATATGCACCTTGAGTGTGCAGACACCAGCCAAATTGTCGATACAATACAATATTGCACATACATTTCAAAAAGAAAATCTTTGTTCCACTGTCTTCACTACAATGTTGTTAAAGTTAGAACTTTATGCATTCACAGGGCAACTTCACAGAAATGATGTCAAGGTACAAACAGCTGCTGACATACATCAAGAGTGCGGTCACCAGGAACCACTCGGAGAAATCTATAAACTCCATCCTGGATTACATCTCTACCTCTAGAAATGTAAGTGTCAGAAGAGTTTATAATATTGGTCAATACAATTAATAGTTTTATGCTGTAGTAATTAACTTGATAAAGATTAATAGAAAAGTAAGGAAGTCTATACCTAGCCGTGAGTGGATCATGGCTGATGCTTTAACCTGTGATCTTCCTTTTTTCATGTGCAATCAAAATATTACTTTGATAAAAAGCAAGAAATACATTTATTTGTGATGCATAAAAAATAAAGCACAAGAAGAAATATTGAGGGAAAATATGTTTTCTTCTCCTTATGAAAAACCAATAGTTTCATACATTTGAAACTCTGTTTTTGTCCGTGCAATTGCAAAATCATACCATATTAATTTGATTGACTGATTTTAATAAAATTGATTTGTTTGTACACATATATTATGTATATAAAAGTGTTCTTTGCAGATGGAATTGTTGCAAGACTTCTATGAAACTACGCTTGAGGCTCTGAAAGATGCCAAGAACGACAGGCTATGGTTCAAGACAAACACAAAGCTAGGAAAACTGTACTATGATAGAGGAGATTTCAATAAACTTGCCAAGATTCTGAAGCAACTGCATCAGAGCTGTCAGGTGAGATTGATTATCTAAATGTGAAACAGAATCCCTGGGTTCTAATCTAATAATAAAACTAATAATTTCATGCAAAAATTTTGCTTTTATAAATATTTACGAAAAAGAAACGAATTTATCTTGCACTTTAATTCTAATATTTGACCAAAATATTTTAAACTAACCCTCTTTTATTAAATTCTCTGTTTTCTTGTATAATTAAGCTTGTCAAAAGTCCATTTTTTATAATAAGAATTGAATATAAGTAATTAACAAACACACAGTTCAATAAACTTTCCAATACAGCTGATAAAACACCTTGTTTTCTCTTCCGGATGCCGGAGGTCAAAGGCAATGTAGTTTAACAATTGGTTCACGTTGATAACTATCTGTTACCTATAATATAGATATTTCCACTACAGACTGATGAAGGCGAGGATGATCTGAAGAAAGGAACTCAGCTCCTTGAGATATACGCTCTGGAGATCCAGATGTATACTGCACAGAAGAACAACAAAAAACTCAAGGCGCTGTACGAACAATCTTTGCACATCAAGTCTGCTATACCACATCCGCTTATTATGGGTGTTATTAGAGGTAAATACTAAATATCATATTTCGATAAGACCTTTTATTGTTAATGTCCTGGATTATATTCTTGATTTGTTGACCAATGATTTGCTTTACTGAATTTGCTCTGGCGATTTCCGTGATGGGTAGTTATGACTACCTAATTCTCCATGATTCTTTCTCTTTTTTTATCCTTTTTCAAACTGATATGGCCCCAGCGACCGAAAGTAGAATGTGCATTGAGACTCAATAGAGTTTTGTGTTGCGGTTCCTCTTAGTGGTTTGCCATCTCCAGATTTGGTAAATCTAAAATAACTGGCCCTTTGTTTTAGAATGCGGTGGTAAGATGCACTTGCGCGAGGGTGAGTTCGAGAAGGCTCACACAGACTTCTTCGAGGCGTTCAAGAACTACGACGAGTCTGGCAGCCCGAGACGGACGACTTGCTTGAAGTATCTCGTTTTAGCTAATATGTGAGTACATAATATGTGTGTATGTGAGTTCAATCGTGAGGATAATGTTTCTCGTTGACAATATTGAGGAGATCGATAGGAATATCGTGAGTATTTCGCGTATTTGTCTACCTACACATCAATATTCTATTAATTACTCCTGAAATAATGTCTGAATCTAGCCTAATTGTCTAGTTTGGTACTAAGTAGTATTTTAAAGTACTCATGTTGTTTCAACTTCTCTTAATCTATGTACATACCTGCATATTTTATTACCTAGTCAATAAACCATTTTCTATTTCCATTCTTCACAGGCTTATGAAATCAGGCATCAATCCTTTCGACTCTCAAGAAGCGAAGCCATACAAGAACGATCCAGAAATCCTAGCCATGACGAACCTCGTGATGGCATACCAAAACAACGACATTAACGAATTCGAGTCCATTCTCAAACACAACAGGAACAATATCATGGATGATCCCTTCATTAGAGAACATATAGAAGACCTGCTCAGGAACATCAGGACCCAAGTTCTGATCAAGCTGATCGGCCCCTACACTAGGATCCATATACCGTTTATATCTAAAGAACTCAATATTGATGAGAAAGAAGTGGAGAATCTACTGGTCACGTGTATTTTAGATAAGTAAGCAGATGATTGTTATTTATTTTGTGAATTAAAATGTCGTCTTTCTCCTTCCCCTTATCTCAATTTACTTACTCGTAAATGATTTTTATAGTTAGTAAAGAGCGCCTTCTATCTGGTTGTAGCACAATTAGCGGGCGCATCGACCAGGTGAACTCCGTGCTGGAGCTGCAGAGCTCTGCGCGCGGCGCGGCGCGGTACGGCGCGCTGGACAAGTGGACAGCGCAGCTGGCGTGCTTGCACCTGGCGCTCGCCAACAAGATGGCGTAGGGCGCGCCAACAAGATGGCGTAGTGCGCGCCAACAAGAGGGCGTAGTGCGCGCCAACAAGATGGCGTAGTGCGCGCCAACAAGATGGCGTAGTGCGCGCCAGCAAGATGGCGTAGTGCGCGCCAACAAGAGGGCGTAGTGCGCCCTCACGCCGCTGCACGCGCCCGCTCTACGCTACACGAAACAAACGACATACGTCTCCCGCCAAACTCCGTTCACTAAAAAGTATGACAAGAATCCTGCGTGTAAGCAAGAGGAGGGCTAGCTTTACGTGTGTATGAAGTATTTGCAGAACCGACCACAGCTATGTATGGTCCATGAAACACAAGTCAGATCGCAATATTCGAAGTCACTCGTTAATGTGACGAATCGTGCTCGAACTGTGAAGTTGATCAACAATATAATTTATTACATTATAAAAGAACTGTAATAATCATTTTCATTCAAAACTAGATAGTACTTTGGTGTCTATAACCAATTGGATGTTAAGTTGTAAAAAAGCCTTTCATGCACTTACAACAGATAGCTTTAACGGACTCACTCTTATTGAGCAGCTCAATGCAATAACAGATAGATAGACTATGGTCTAATATCCTTAGTCAGTTTTAATTACATATTCGTTTTAGTACATGGATGTGGTTAAATCTTTCTTTATTACAATAAACTTGATCAATTTGTTCATGCGACGCGACTTAGTGATACCGATGTGGGCGTACTCAAAAAATCGAAGAGAAGTCGGGTTGAATTGAAGTGATTTTGTGTGAAGAACTTTTGTGACAATGAACTAGGGATATAAGTTCCCGCTTTAGATTTCCGACCCAGCTTCGCCTATAGTTCCCGATATTGATATTTCTGTCAAAAAAACTTGATACTCTGGTTTAATTTTGTACTGTTTTATAAGTTTCGATGCACTGATGCTACGGTGAAACTTGTATTGTAGAGAACAGATTATTTTTCAAATTGAAACAATCAACAGGAGTTGTAATCGGATATGTGATATTGTATATGGATGCGTGTAGTGATAGTTTATATATTTGTGAATAATGTAATATTTCTCCACAAATTATAAAAGACATCGTACGGAGGCCCGACGTGACCTAGCTTGTAATTATTGGGAACAACCACGGCAGGACAACTACTGATGAACACGCCTCAATTCAGTGCAGTGTGTTATGCTAATACATAGTTTCAAGTAAACACGTGTTTTATTTGTCATCTAACCTCTTGTTACTGTGAAAATATATTAATTACTTTCCAATAAGGTGCATCCATACCGAAGTTACATTTGCTACAGCAAAGTTTGCAATGTCAGCGGGCAATAAAAGATAAACTTAAGTTACTTGTTATTATCATGGAGTCAAATGCTCCACAAAATTTACATTGGTGTTGATACACCTTTAAATACCCCATAGGCACATGTAACATTTTCATAAAACATGTAATATATAAAGGGTCATAGGGTTGCAATAGAAAATAATAAAAAAATATATTAATAGGTAAATATTTATAATCATAAAAATTGGTATATAACTACATTAAATGGACGGATCGGTATATCACAGGTTAGTTACCTATATACATTTCCATTAGTACGTATACATTCGTTACAAATATCTAAACAATAGGAATTAATACTTCACAACAGATTCTTCATCAACGGGGAAGCCCTACCAAAGTTCATTGTAGATGGCTTGACAATAGTTAGGTCCCAATCTGACCAATGAAGTCAAGCTATCTTAAAATATAAATTGGCATTAACAGAATTTAAACCAATGACGATGCCTCGAACTATCTAAGCTAGCGCCACCGCCATTAGCTTCACAATATCCCCATTATATTAATTAATTTGGAGTTAAACACATTACATGGCACAAGAGATTAATATATTAGAGTCAAACTGGCTTCTCGGCTCAATTAAAAAAAAAACATTATAATAAACTTCAAAAATGTTCATTTCTCAAGAGACTTCACAAAGATGTCTGATATTAGTTTAATCTTATAATTACGGCAGTGTATTTTTTTGTTAACATTGTTTTTGTCAAAAATCAAATTAGTATAATTTAAATCAAATTCAATTCCAATATTATGAATTCATTTTTGTAGACAGTATTGCAGTCTTTATTATTTTATATAGATATTATGTACTATAGTCGTATTCGCTTCGCGGTCGGCTTATTCGTTAACGAAGGAGCCATTGATAATTTTTTTTGCAAATAATGCTTTTCATAATATACTCGTAGAACAATCTAACAAGTGATAAGACAAGTATAAAATCTAGCTTTTAAACTAACTCTTCTTAGAAATAAATTGTATGATATTATAAAAATTTTGTTTGATCTGTTTTCTTAAGGGCCAGTAAATATAGCCCATGTAAAACCCCAGGCAAACGCTAACGGGTTAGGCCTTAGGCTATCCCCTAAGATTAATTTCAGCACTGCGGAAGAACGCTAGGGCGGAAGCGGTGGACGCTATACGCCCGTACGAGTATAGCTCCATTCTTTTTCCAATATACGAGCCTAAAACATTATTTTTTTCTCAGTGTTTAGTAAGAGCAATATCATAAAGGAGACATAAAAATGCGTATTCTACGTCAGCCCGCGTAGCATGACCACCGTAGAAACGGGTTTTGTCGACAGGAGAATAGACAAAATGACAGAATGACCGACAAAACCCGTTTCTACGGTGGTCATGCTACACGTGCAGTTCCCGTAATTGTCAGTTCGTCAATATGTTTATGTGTTTGTGCATTCGTACTGATTAATCATGAACATCAAAACATGTTGAAATCTCTTCTTCCTCAATCTCTCTCTTCTCATAGTTAATTCTCTTACTTTATCTCTTTCAGACAACATGTTTCTAAGTCAGACGCCCAGTATGTGTGTGTGCGTGCGTCAGTGAGCGGGTTTGTCGTGCAGCCAGGCGCGGAAGATGGGCAGCGTGCTGGGGTAGTGCGTGGGCGGCTGCGGCTCGTCCGTCTCCTCGCGGAACGGGTACGTGCCGATCAGGATCGGTAGCTGCAGCTTTACTTCCTTCTCTAAGCTCTTCGGCTCGATTATGAACTGGAAAAAAATATGAAGAATTAGTTAGTGTACTGAGTGAACTCGTGTCGCCACACGTCGCTCTCGCCCGTGTCTAGTATCTACTGCCTCAAAGAGCAACAAGTACTCACAAACACGTCGTACTGCACGGAAATGAGGTGGCAGCCGCGCAGGTTGGTGGGCGGCAGCGGCGGGACGTACAGCAGCTCGTGTCGCCACACGTCGCTCTCGCCCGGCCGCGTCTTGCCGTGCGAGAGGGACGCTAGCTCGCGCACTTCTTTGGCTGCTACCTTGCCGTGAGCCGAGTATTGGATTGTCTGGAAAGGATTATGGAGTTAGAAATGTTACTAATTAAAAAAAAAACGCTGAAAAAGCTCGATTTCCACCAAAGCGGAGGCGAGGGGGACACGTGCGGGAATCGACCGAGACACTAATGTGTTTGGTTAAAATCTACATTAGCGTCTTTTTTCTCTTCTGTGATTGGTCAAATCGCACGTCTCACACCTCACCACTCGTATCCGCTTTGGTCAAAAGTTGACCTTAGACCGAGAATCAGTTAATTGCTTTTTGAGCGTCAAATGTTACAAATGGCAACCCCCAAAAGGCTCTTCACGATTACCAAAGAATTGCTGCAACAAATTCACCAGTAAACACAACTGTCCGAAAATATGTTTTCCGTACTTGGTGATAAGCCAATAGGAAAAGTTCAACAGTGATTCGCAAAAATACACTCACAGCATCCTATCTGTGACTTCAATGTACATTGACATAAGGATTAAATTGCAATGATTTTCGATCCTTCTTGAAACACAATAACAATAATACCGGCTACTAAATAAACGATAAAAGGATGAGCAGATAAAAAAAGTTTATCAAATTCTTTTATTCCGCGTGTGCAAAAAGGCGATTATGAACAAGGCCTCTGACCGATAGGTCGTGATCGTGACTTTAAATTAAAACTCTTCGATTTTAAGCGAGCCAGTTTCAGTGCTAAAACATTCGGGCGTAAAAAGCGAACAAAGGAAATATAGATTCATCGTGATTTGCTTCGGGAAACAAAAAAACGTCAAATTACGATCGTATCAAAGTGTTTTGCATCTGCTCTTTTTTATTTTGTTCCACCAAACATTCATAGCTGCTGTTTGTAGGTATTGTGGGTATTTTTATTACCGGGTTGCATATTAATGAATAAGCTATAAATGTATACATAGAATGATGCACGAAAGTAGATGGTAAAATAAGGTAAGGTCAAGCAGGGGCATTTGCATCCTCGGAGAAATAGCGTTTTTAAGAATGTAACGGTTGATTCACTCACTGTAGTTTTAACAAAATCATCTAAATTGACCCAAAATTAATCGATACTCAGGTTTGGCCTATTTCCAGCATCGGACTGCGACAGGCTGAGCTGATATACATAGGTAATTCCTGTCAAAATCTCCGGTCGTCAGTGTTTTATGGATCACTTTGGAAGCTTATAAACGTACACGCTGAATAAATGGTAAATTTTCATAAGAAAAAAAAATTGTGTGAGGATTTTTTGAGCAAACAGGACCAAACAAACAAAGATATGGGTCTCTGGTAACAAGTGCAAATTTGGTACATAGGTATGTATGTGGTATTGAAAAACTCCGATGCCAAAAATTCTGGGCTATTAGGGAAAAACGGGTTAATGAACTCCTTGGTAAGTTTGTTAAGTACCTCGGTGAGCGCGGCCCTGGTCGCCTTGACGGTGGTGCGCGAGTTGTTGACGAGCGTGGCCGTCAGCATGATGCTCTCGCCGGGCACGTACGCGCCGCGGTCCAGCGACACGCCGCACGTCACCGTGCCGCCGCCCACGCAGCCCACGCCCAGTCGGTGCTCCACGCTGCACTCGAACTGTTGCTGCATCACACAAAATTATTCATAATCATGAGCTACCGCCCCGTGAAATGCAGTGGTCGAACAACCCAAGCAAGCAAGAAAGAAAAATACAAAACATGTTTATTTGGCACATGCCACAAGTGCACACAATATGAATAAAATTTAAAAAAAAACTGAAATCTAAACATAAAAAAGATAATATTGCACTTTAATTTGTGTAATTTATTTAACCTTTTGACCGCCACGGTCGGCTATAGCCGACAAATGAAAAAGTGCCCAACATGCCACCGTCAGCTACAACCGACAAGAAAACAAAATTTTTCAAGTAGTTTTCATCTCTCGGCTATAGCCGACAGGGAAACACAGTGGGGTTATCGGTCTTAGAATCAAATTCAAGGACATGTGACATCCAGAACCAACCCGCACTGGGCCCGGGTGACGAGTTACGGTCCTTTCCACGTCAAAGAGAGGCTTGTGTCCCAGCAGTAGGAACGTTAATAGCTGTTTATTTTACTACCTCGCTGGTCAAGTGATCGCAGGAGCTGGCCGATTTCTAAATGAGTGAGCAAATGGGTTATGTCAACAGGCATCGATCCCAAGGACGTAAATACGTGGGACACTCAGAAAGTTTTGCGACACTAAAAAAAATTGTTCTACAGGTACATATATTTTTATTAAATCTTTTCAAAGTACTCTCCACCAGCCTCTATACAAAGATTCATGCGTCTGAACCAGTTTTCAAAACACTTTTTCCAGTCCGCCGCAGACACCTCGTTTACAGCCTGCTCGAACGCAGCCAGCGCATCTTCCGGCGACGAAAATTGTATCCCCTTGAGCTGATTTTTTATTTTCGGAAATAAAAAGAAGTCACACGGTGCTAGATCAGGGCTGTAAGGAGGGTGACCCAGGAGTTTGACTGGTGTACTGTCCAGGAAGTCCCTCGTTTTGAGCGCGGTGTGTGCAGGCGCATTGTCGTGGTGGAGCAGTAGTCCGCGGAGCCCTGTGTTTGGTCGCTTGTTGCTCACAACAGAAAAAACTTCTGGTAAACATTTGGTAGTATACCATTCGGCGTTGATGCTTCTTTGATCTCGTAAGGGAATTGAGGCCAAGTGGCCAGTCAAATTAAAAAAGCTGGCGATCAAAATTTTTTTTTTTTTTTTCGCTCGCTTCACTTTGGTAGGCGTTGGTTCATTTTGAAACACCCAAACTGTCGACTGGCGCTTGGTTTCTGGATCGTATTGATAAATCCAGGACTCATCACCTGTTACGATGTCGTAAACACGCCGAGACGAGCCTGCTTGAAATTTGTTCAGCATATCACGGCACCATTCCACCCGGGCCTGCTTCTGAGCGTCGGTGAGGTAGTGCGGCACCCAGCGCGATACTATCCTCCTCACGCGAAAATGCCCGTGTAGAATCTCGTGAACGCTTCCCGATCCAATCTTTAATATGTGCTGAATCTCCTGATATGTAATTCGCCTATTATCTTGGATTAAATTTTTCACTGCTAGCACGTTTTCTTCCTTAATAGCCGTCAAAGGGCGACCGCTTCTTTCTTCATCCCCCAAGGTTGGTCGACCGCGCCTAAATTCGTTATACCAACGATACACGGTTGCCTTGGAGGGGCCTTCATCCATAAATGCCATTTGAAGTCTATCGAACGATTCATCCGGTTTCAGGCGACACTTGAAAAAAAATCATAGCTCTAAAATGTTCCCGGCGCAGATCCATTTTTCAGTAAGACACGATACTTTGAATTGGCTCGTAAAAAATGTGGAGGGAAATTTTGAAAATGGAACACATATTTTTACTTACAAGGAATCATATTTTCGAAAAAGATTCTAACTGGCCAGTCTCCCATATATAAAAACTATTTATCGCAATACTTTCTGAATGGCCTGGTATATATCATTAGCAAAATGTTGTCCTTCGAAAAATAGGCACAATATGTAAAATGTTTGAAGGACAACATCCGTGCTTGTTGGGATCGTCGTGACCAGACAGTGGTCTTATGTTTTATGACCTTGGCAGCTGGGTCCAACGGCCCAAGCTACTACCGTGACGATATCAATCAAGCTACGTAATAGTGCATGCAGCATTACTTGCATGAACGTTTTCTTATTGCGCTTCACTGCACGCTACTATACTCACTGCGACTCAGAGTACCTACTTGTATGCAGCATGATGTTATTATTAGTTCCGCTCCTTAGATATCAAGAAGGTAATGAACGTCAAGAAAACTTAAGTAAACTTTTTTGTTCCTAACCCTTATTGTTTTTCTTACCGTCAAATTAACATTGCATATTGCAAAGTACCTATTACAACAACCACAATCTTTGTTCAACCTGAGATTTTCCTGAAGGAAACAGCCCATATCGTCTATGCCATTTATGCATTAATTTGTTTACCCCATGTACAAGAATAGCTATAACTAGCACTACATACAGAGGCAGCTAGTACGGTATCAGCCCTATAACACTAAAGCTACTCAAAAATAGGTAAAAGAAATGACTCACAGACAAAACCGGCGGCTCCAAATTGAGGTCGATCGGGTTCATGACAATGAAGACCTGTTGGTTCTTGTGAGTCAGTCCGTTGGGCTCCCTCAGTGCTGCCTTGCAGTAGTATTGGACCCAGCCGTGCGTGCCGAGGAATGTGGACGGCAGGCCCATAGGCAGACCCAGCTTGAATGGGAAGCTGTGTATGCCGGGCGATAGGATTGACGTGCTGTGCCCTGGCAATGTTGAAAATGGTTATTCCACTGTTTTGACGGAGAACGATGATCGGGACGTAGGTCGATAAAAAATTAATGCGTACGGTCCATTTGGCTGGCTCCGCAAAAGAAAATAAATTTATGGATTAAGTACTGACGGAAAGCGTGTTGTGTGTTAATTTAAGATGGTCTGGTGAGTTCATACACTGGACCGAGCATAGTGTGAGGCTTTCGGACTTAGGTTTAAAATACAGTACACATTATAACACACATCTAGATTGTCAAAAAAAAATGCAGATCCCAGTTTTTATTTTGTGTTTCATTCTTTCCGTCAAACATAGTGGGAATCTACCATACGCTTCAAATGACGTCATAAAGCGTCAAAACAACACACCAATGTGAATGGCTCTACAACGTTTGGTGTTTTAACCTTTGCATCTACGAATTAAAGTCAATATTTAACTTCTTGATGGTTTAAAGTCCATCTGCATGATTTGATTGACTAAAACAAATATTTGTAAATTAAATAATTTATATCCACATCATCAATTTTATATTCTTCATTATAAATAATAATTTATTGTTTATTTATCCAAGTAATACACACAGACACAGTTCAAAACAAAGTGGCAGAGATACAATAAGCATAACAATATAAACTTTTTGTGCGCAGAAGATTTAGGTCTACAATTAAAAGAAGTCTATGCATACAAAAAATTATGAACCCTGTCTCTTAAACTAGGAGACCTGTATCTTAAGAGACAAAAATGTATACATTGTGTTTAGCTGTGGCAAAGAGTTTGAGTCCCATGTTGAGTAATTTAATAAATAATAATTTAATGCTATGCCAGATGTGAGAAATAGTACATCAAAAGGTCATTGTGTAATGTTAGACTAGTGGTAGCAGTACCATACATAAGCTTTGAGTATTCACTCTCAATTTAGCTTTATTTATACATCTGTAAAACTTACAGCACAACAAAATTTATTGCAGTACCTGGTTCACCAAGCAACCTCATTCTGAAGTCGATGTAATTCTCTTTGTCAAAGAGTCTCTCGTGTCTGCCAGATCCTACTCGCACCACACCCTCACCAATTACATGGAAGTGCAGACCTAAAACAACACAGTCAAAATTAAGAACCTCTTTTTGAAAACTTGGTTAAATCACGAGATGAAAATGAAGCTGTCAACATTCCATGATGTATTTCAGCATGTCTTTTGGACATTATCTTCATTACTTACATCATCATCATCATCTTTCTCCTGCCCTTACCCCAATTCATTTGGGGTCGGCACAGCATGTCTTTTTCTTCCATACTTCTCTATTAGGTGTCATCTCGTCAGACACCTCCTTTCTTGCCATATCAGCCTTCACAGTCCGTCCATCGTTTCTTTGGTCTTCCTCTGCTCTTATACCATACCATCCACATTCATACTCAAAACTTTCCTCACAACATTTTCCTCATTCCTCCGCATCACATGCCCATACCACGACAACCGATTACCGCACAACTTTTCAGTCACCAGGGCCACTTTCAGACTTCCTCTTATTTACTCATTTCTTATTTTATCCATTCGCGTAACTCCACACATCCCCCTTAGCATTCTCATCTTAGCCACACTCTATTACTTACCAAAGAGATATAAAAATTTAAATTCTAAAATAGGAACAGTATTTAATCTTTTTAATAATGATGACCTATAATTATGTGTTTAAATATGTGTATATATTTCATTTACACATCTGTGTTAGCTATGATTACAAAATTTAAGTAAGTTTTATAATAGTCACATAATATTTGTTCTACTAACAATGAACTTACCTAACACAGGTGTGTCATCTTGCAACTCCATCAGAACTTTCCCAGATAAGAATTGACCGGGAAAATATAACAATGATGTGTTATCAAACACTATGAGGAACTTGAGTAGTTTGCGCGGCATTTTGACAGCTCGCAATCCAGGCCAGCGCTCAATTCACTTTTAGATTACTTAATACCTATGTTTAATAAAATAAACAATAAATTAAGTAATAAAAAGTTTATTTAATGAACTGGCTTGACAACACTTTGAGGCTGTTATTATTATTTATTTATGGCTGAGTAACGTATGTATTACTTATATAAGATATACCACGGAAGTATATTATAATAGGTGTTCTAAAACTTTTTCACACATTACACAGTGATAACTTTGTTATAATACAATCAGATGGGAGGATTTAAGAACCTTGTGGCTATGAAAGTTACGCCTACGACGAGTCTACAATATCTCATTAAACTTCTGACATCGTAGGCTGTGTACAACAAAGTTGAGTAATATGTTAATCGAAGGCCATCAACTATGACCACTGTTCATACCTTGAACAATTTTAAAGAAAGATTATGAATGAAATCCACATTAAAATATATCAAGAAGCACTTTGTTCGTTATATAACAACTTTCTTCACTATTTAAAATCCCCTTATTGGACAAAATTATTAAAAATCTTATTCAATTTCACAAAACGAAACTTTACGAGGAAACTTGGAAACTTTGACATTTTGTTGCGACGAGTTTTCTGAAGTTTAAGTTACGTTGCGTTCTTAAAGTGTACTTCTTAATTAATTTCAAAATGAATGAAAAAGCTTTTTTTCGAGCCATTAGTAGTTAAATTCAGTGATTTAGTAAGCTTGATTTTTAATTGTCTTAAAGAATTTAATAAAACCTATAAGCCTGCTAATTAATTTTTCCAATGCTGTTGTCACATTTTTGGACATATTTTCAATCAACAAATCATGAACGCACTCAAATATAAGGTTCGTAGTCTGTTCTCAGTGACAGCAATTGCACTAATGTGATTGGCGGATAATTTCATTGTTGAAATATTTGTCCAATGAAAACTGATTAAATTAACGATCGTAATTACGCTAGCGCGTAGCGCTGTCATGTCATTACACTCAATAATTTACTATTTTGTGAAACAGTGAAATAGAAAACGGGCTTTCTTAGTAATGGGCGACAGCGGCTCATGGATTTGTTTATGTTGTTTTGAAAATAAACGATATCTTTAGGTTAATTTCAGATTTAATAGTTGTGAAGAAAATAAATCAAAATGCCGAGTGAAATGATAACATTACAGCTCGGCCAATGTGGCAATCAAAGTAAGTAATCTAATCTATGGGAAATGTTCGGTTATTTTAAATTTGTTTCAGTAAGTAATCGTAATTAATTTTAATTTGTAACAGTTGGATTCGAATTCTGGAAGCAGTTGTGCATAGAACATGGGATATCTCCAGAGGGCATACTTGAGGAGTACGCGTCGGCGGGGTCGGATCGAAAGGACGTGTTCTTTTACCAAGCTGATGATGACCACTACATTCCTCGGGCGGTTTTGCTGGATTTGGAGCCTCGTGTCATACACACCATCATGAACTCACCGTATGCAAAGGTATGGGATCTTTCTAAGTGATGTTTACAGTTTACACTTCAAGCATGACATCATCTCAATCCTGCATGAGCAAAACATAAATATTTTGCTTTGTGTTTAGCTACGGAAAACGTTGTTTTAGTATCTACTTAAGGACCATTAAGCAGCATTAAATAATAATAAAATATTTCAAGTAGCACATAAAATACTTTTATGCTTTTGACTTTCTGTACCTCCAGTATTAACATTCTAAACATTTTTAGCTATACAATCCTGAAAATGTCTACTTATCCAAACACGGTGGAGGTGCTGGTAACAACTGGGCTTCAGGATACGCTCAGGGGGAGAAGCTGAATGAAGAAGTGTTTGATATTATAAACAGAGAGGCAGATGGCAGTGATAACTTAGAGGCAAGTTCTTTTAATCTGAATGCAAATTATTGTTAAAATGTTTCTTACTCCAAGTCATGCTAGAATGGCTGTATAGTCTTGAATAAAATGAGGATAGTTATTATCCTGGTATGCAAAGTAGCTTCCCTAGATTGTTGTATCTGAGCATTGTCAATAATGGAAATTAGGGGGTTTATTTATAAATGCTGGTTAAACTTAAGTAATGATTTATGAGTGTTTAATTTTACATATTTGATGTTGTATTGTATAATAGGCTTGTTTGCACTACTCCACATGCAAAGCTTGTATTTTGCATACTGCATATTTGACATCACAATGCCCCCCAACTTTACTCAGTGTGTATGAATAAACCTATTTGGTAGGCAGTAGTTTTAGGATAATAAAAGTTGTGGAAGCCAATGTCATAATAGCTCACCCTGTGTTCCACTCCATACATAATTTACAGGAAGGAATTAAAATATTTGTTAAGAAAGTGAGGAGCAGCATTCTTTTGTTTATCAGAGGCCTAGAACAATATGGCATCCATACTGGTTTAGATTGTATGTATGTCTGCATTGTATATGTGAAATAGTATTGCACACATACATATACACATAAAACTCACGCATTTTTCCCATGGTGTAGGCAGAAATTACAGAATGCCACATAAAATCCTCAAATACTCCTTTCCCTTCATTAAATAGTTAAAGAATAACTTGAATGCTCAAACACAATCCAGTTTGTCTAAATGAATACTAGTCTTAGTGATGTAGATAATAAAGAAAATAACATGATTATGTAGTAATTTTTTTACAAGCCAACCAGTCTTTAGCATGTTCCTTATCATGTCACAGGGGTTTGTGCTGTGCCACTCAATAGCTGGAGGAACCGGGTCAGGCATGGGCTCCTATATCCTTGAGCATCTGTCTGACAGGTTCCCCAAGAAACTGGTGCAGACCTACAGTGTTTTCCCTAACCTGGATGAAATCAGGTAAGCTCTTTGAGTTAAAGTTTTTCATTAACTACAGTACTTTATATTTGACTTTTTTAATCTGATTGTTTTCTTTAAAGGCAGAAAAGTGTGGGCTATGTTGAGGAAAAAAATGTGAAGTGCTTGGCTTGTTACTTATTAACCTTTTGCCCGCTTGTGTCGTATTTCTGCAACAGAGAACATGCATTTTTCGTTCTATTTTCGTCATATTAACTGCGTGGCACAACTAAAACCATTATTAAATAGAGATTATTTACAACAATTATTTAAAATTATGTCTCGTAGCTCTAAGTATTGAAAATGCTTATTTATTGTAGGTATTATTTATTTTATCGATTTGTAGCCGCGCGCTAGGGTTACGGCAATTGATATTTAGCCAAACGGTCAAAAGGTTAAATAGTACATGTTTTTTAGCCCAAGTCTCTGTTTTGGTTAGACTTCAAAATTAATTGAAATAATAGTGTTATTAATTAGTTATGCGTGGATTTGCGGACACTAGCCCGATATAAAATACAAGAGTGTTTAATTAAGTATAGATAGGTAGCATAAAATAAAACATAACGCGATGTAGTCATGCGATGCGCGGTCAACGACTATCCATTTACGGACATTACAATGTCACGGTCTTTAGCTATTGTTACATCTCAAATGGGTCATTAAAAACAGTTTAAGCGTATCTGTACCACTCTTTTGAAGATGAGAGGTGTTCAATGTAAAACATTCATTTGGATTATAGCCTTGGGTTATTTAAACGAGAAGGACAAATCGCGCTACCAGAGGGACTGATGACCCGAAAGACAATTTCCCTATTACAATTACACGGGACCTAAACAGAAGTGGATAATTAATATGGGTGTGCTATAAGCATACCTGTGCAGCAGTCTCTTAAAGCTCTAATGTGTCATTTGATCGTCCCATGTATTGGAATGGATCCTTAGTTATAGAGGGAGATCCCGTGGCCACAGCCAGATCTACGTAATTTTTTTAAAGGTGTTTTTTTTCTTTTCGTTATAAAATAACGTATGTTCAATTACAATTTATCATACAAAGGCGTCTGGCGGTACGTTGCCACCACATAAAGTGTCTGGCAGTGGAGGAAGTGAATCATCAATTCATTTTACTATCCCATAAGAAATATAAAAAATCATACTTTATAGTATGACGTAACTTACCAGCTATTCAGCACACCTTTCTTTTGTTTCCTGATGCCTGCCAAAGCCACCACGACCGACGTTTCATGATAGCGTTCTTACCTGTAGTAAGGTACTTCCGCAGAAAAAGTTTCAGCTTTTATAAAATGACGTAGGGTCTGGCGGTCACTGGATTTTGGACCATTAGGGGCGCTATGAAGCGAGGACTCGAAGATATTTTTTTTGTTTTTTACGCTTCTCATAGCATGTGTGTTTTCCTGTTAGTGACGTAGTGGTCCAGCCATACAATTCGCTGTTGACGCTGAAGCGCCTCACGGAAAGCGCTGACTGCGTCATGGTGCTCGACAACACAGCGCTGAACCGCATCGCCAGCGACCGCCTGCACATTCAGAACCCGTCGTTCGCGCAGATCAACACGCTCGTGTCTACTATCATGAGTGCCAGTACCGCTACTCTTAGGTAATTTGCTTTTATTTAAATTTTGGTATAGTTTCCCCTATTTTATGTAAGACTAGCACTTTTCCCGCCCTATCCCGTGGGAATTTCGAAAACTCTGGCTTTTTCCTAGTCCGTATTCATGCAGAATCTTAGTTTTCTAGATCCGTTGACTTAGTCAATGATGAGTCAGTCTGTAAAAGAGTGACTGAATCTGTTCCTTGCTAGAAGGGTCCAACTTCTGTTAGGACCATACACTGTCAGCGAATCGTATAGGTCACGGTTTTTTTTGCAAACATTCTTTGCGCGAGTTTTTGCTACACAAATAACATTCATTCGAAAAACGAACATCGAATAACAAATTAATGTTCGTTGCGTACCAAAGCTCGCGTTTCGATCATGTTCCCTTCCCTTAATTTGTATAATATTTACGTATAAATGAATCACACTGGTATTCTCAGGTATCCGTCATACATGAACAACGACCTGATCAGTCTCGTAGCGCCGTTGATACCGACGCCGAGGCTACACTTCCTCATGACGGGATACACGCCGCTGTCAGCCGACCACGAACTAAATACCGTAAGTTAATACTTAATTCACCCATTAATATACGATCGGAAGCTCAAAATCAAAGTCATTTATTTAAATTAGTCTGTAAATCAGCTCTTTTATCAAAAATTACCTACATAAGACAACCCAACATAACACTTAGCTCTGTCTGTTAAGTAATAAGAACTTGATTTAAACATAAGCAACGTATACATCGTGTTTTTTTTATATCCCATAACTCTAGGGTTATATTCTATAAGTAAAAATAGTACAAAAAGTCCAAGAATATATGGTCCAAAAAAGCATAGTTTCGAAGACATCATCAATCTAACACTAGACTCTTGATGTGTGTAGGTATCCAAGTTTCATTGATAAATACGAATAATTCATTTTCATTCAAACCAATTATTTTTCATTCAAACCAATTATTTTTATTTAAAGCTAAGAAAATACGACGTTGCCATATTTCACGTAAGGGTGTTTTATATAAATAATCGTGACTTTGTCGAATTATTGTGTATGAAAAATGAAAACAAAAAAAATATATTCATGTGCCAGTTGATTATTTGATATGGTCTCATTAATACCCTAGAGTTATGGGATATAAAAAAAACACCTTGTATAGATGAACCGGTGGTGTATAAATTAATAGAAGTCTGTAATCACCAACCCGTCTTGAGCAAGCGTGGTGATCAATGCTCATTCTTCTCTGTATGAGAAGAGGCCTTTGCCCAGCAGTGGGACAGTAATAGGCTGGTATTATTATAGATGAAATTAAATGGGAGTCTTCACCAAATATATTCTTTTATAGGCACCGAAAATTCGAAAAACGACAGTACTCGACGTGATGCAGAGGCTACTTCAACCAAAGAATATGATGGTCTCACTCAGTCCCGACAGAACAAATCAACACTGCTACATATCAATATTGAATATCATACAGGTAAGTAAAATACTTGGCAAACTCAAATTTTGGTATAAGGCAGAAACCACAGAATGCACCTACTATAATCCTTACAAAATCCTTTTGCTTCATCATGAACATAGTTTATAATCTTAGCAGCTGGGGTTCTGTATTTTCTGCCTACCCCCATGTGACCAAGGCTGAGTTGATGTGTATGTAAAGGCGTGTGCACAACTGCGCACGTGCACGTAAATCTTAGGAACAATCAATTCATTCGCGTTTCAATTGCGCGTTTAGAATGTGACGCACCAAAAATATTCGAGGCGCGTAGCGTGTACGGTTTGTGCACGTGCACAGGTGTGGACCCGCTTTAAGTCCTGAAAGATTCTAACAAATTGAGAACTAAAATAAAATCCCTCAATTTAGTCACTTTCAAGAAGCCTTCGAAACTAAACAATACCAATTTCTAAGCTAAATGCCTTTGATGTTTCAGGGAGAAGTAGACCCATCCCAAGTGCACAAGTCCCTGCAGCGTATCCGTGAGCGGAAGCTGGCGTCGTTCATCCCGTGGGGCCCGGCGTCCATACAGGTGGCCCTGTCGCGTCGCTCGCCCTACGTGCACGCCTCGCACAAAGTATCGGGGCTGTTGCTTGCTAATCATACCAACATATCATCGGTGAGTTCCATTACAACGCTGCATAGATTTTTGGCGCTCAGATGACGTTGACAAAACATTTGTGGAAAATCAAGATGGCCCACATCATAAGATATCATACATCGTTACTACTTATTCTTCTTAGCGTGTCGATGGCAATCTAAATTGAGTCGGCCCAACTGAACTTGAACGGAACTGGGTTATGAGTTTGGCATCTTCAGTAGCGTCTATCAGTTCCTGTAATGAACAAACGACAGGACACAGGAAGTGGATACAATCTAGTTCACTTTTTGTCGTTTTCATTGTTGGCAGCCAGTTGCAGCACCAGTATCCAACGACGTCGCGTTTAGTTTTTATACACATATATGCCCTCTACTGAAAACAAAATATTTTCAGTGTAATAGTGATTTTAGTTACCGTATTTTCAGTTACGGGGGCTGATCTGCGAATCTGTCCTATAGTGAATACACGTTTATCGTCATCATCAACCTTGACTTTTCAACATGGTTTGTTAGTTAGCTGCCTGTAACTCAATTTCTCTGCGCAGTTGTTCGACAGATGTCTGCAGCAGTTTGACAAGCTACGCAAACGCGAGGCTTTCTTGGAGGTGTTCCGAAAGGAGCCGATGTTCAAGGACTCGTTGGAGGAGTTCGACGAATCTCGCGGTGTGGTCGACGACCTCGTGCAGGAGTACCAGGCAGCCGCCACCCCAGACTATGTGCATTGGAATCCAGGTATGAACATTTTCGAAAAGATTTGCCTATTGTGCCGTCTCATCGGACTTTGAGAGTGGGGCAGGGATAGTGCACCTGTGTTAGCGCACACAGTTGTGGTCTATGATATCTTTCGCTTCGATGGCTACCATCATCGAAAACGGCCAGGTCTTCTACTAGCGCATACAAGTTGCGATATTATAAAGTCGTTCAAATCTAGGTAGGTAAGGACAGTCTCCCCCCATCTTTGTCATGAATTCTCAGATTGGAATTTTTTTGTTTTTTCAGAGAGCAGTCAAATATAACGCTCATGACCCCATGAAGATGGGAAATAAATATGTTAACAGGACAGGATCGGACGCACTGTGAAAGGGAACCCAAAGGAGATGTCGGACGATGTTATGATGATGTATACCCTTAGCTGTTAATTTAAGTTTTTGTTTTAACAAGTGCCATTTATTATTGTATTCTTTAATCTCATTTTGTTAACATCGTTTACTCGAATATGTTATGACTGTATAGCCATTAGATAAACCACGCACAGTCTGAATAAAAATAATACATTTTTTTTTTACCAAGAATTTATTTTATTTTTAATAGTAGCTATCTTTCCATCATTCCCTTAATCCTTACCATACACTTATCACTCTCGTGCGAACGTTATCAAAGTGGTTTGTACGTCCCGGAGGCGTCCCGAGGCTATTGACACGCAATACAGAATGCTTAACTATCTATTTTATAGACGAACATCGATATTACGTTATAAAAGTTGAAACAGACTGTCCGAGACAGTCACAACGTGTAAGAGTTTAGGCGCATTCCAGGAGCTTAGCAGTGAAAACGTTAGATTCAATAACTATGTAATTTCTAGGCTCCCAAAATGTACTAAACATATTATATAATATAAAAATTGCACAAATAAGCTACATTTATAAAAATAAAACCCTTGCACAAATGGCTTCTATGCTCATATCTTGTGTTTAGCGCACTAGAGAGCAGATCTCAAGTCCATTGCCTTATTTTAATCCTTATTCATGTACTATTTATTTATCCTCTTATTTACTCAGTACTATGGCATATATACAGATTTTCTACTACCATCACTTTGAAAGATTATGGGATAAATCATTATGTGAATACAAGAATACATAGATACACCATGATTAACGTTTATTTCTAAACTATCATATGGATTATTATATGTTTTCTTTTCCTTGTATTATGTGACACATACTTAATACATTACTGGTGTTGAATAAACTGGATTCGATTAACCTAACATTCAACTACGAATAGTAATTGTAACCATTAAGCAGCGCTCACACGGGCTGTTTCCTTTGTAATTATCACTGGATGTTCATATTAAATGATTACACTGTTGTTCACAATGCCGGCTGGCGTTACGTGAGTTCTGGAGGGCGTGACTTCTCTAAGCAATTCGCGCCCCAAGCACATTTTGGACTGCTCTTTCTGTTGCCATTTTACCTTACTTAACTAAAGTTACTGTGCTCATCACTTATACTAATAAACTAACAGCATGTGACATCATTTTGGACACTGGCGCATGCTGGCAATGGTCTGTCAATGCTCGAGAACAGACACTGCAAGGATTTTATGGCGAAATCATTCGCTTCACATTCTCGGGATGAACAAAATAATCGATAAATTACGACATGCTGATGTGAGTGCGGCGAAGTAAGGCATTCAGGAAACATGTCTCGATGAGACCCCATGATTCCCATGTTAACTAACCCAAGCTGATAAAGCCTATAGTCTATGGCTAATGATGCAACATATAAAAATATAGGAAAGTATAATGAGAACATAATTCACACGCATCCAAGACACACAACACTATAACCTAATTTATTATACATCAATATAACAGTTGTCCATATAAGTTTTTTTTTTTAAATTTCAACACAGAATAATTAAGAATCACAATGTCGATATTAAACCATAATGTTGCTAATATAAATGTTACGTGAATAGAAATGATAGAATGCAACAATGTTGTAAGTGAACATTCATAAAATTAAAAGCGATGCGTACGTGCCACGCGTTACTAGCAAAATAAAAATGTGCCCAAAAAGACAATGACACTCTACAATCGATTAAGGAGAAAAGAGAATTAAAATGTATGAGATAGACATCATTTGTTATGTAATTAAATGATGTCTATCTCATACATTTTAATTCTATTACAGGGCTTCAGGCCTCACTAACACTATAATGAGTTAAATGTTAGCATCCATATTTTTAATGGCGCTTTGACTGGGAACATGCATAAGTATTCGACTACATTGTAACAGTTAAGTAATCAGTAGACAAACAACTAATAGGTACTACTTGCATAGTGAAACCAAACCCCTAACGATTGTAGAAGAGGACATTGTACAGGCCTTGTGGAATATTAGTTAGTGACACGGCCTAATGTCAACAACGGGCACTGTGGGCTAGGAGGTCTGGCTGGGAGCCTGGAACTTCGGTTGGATGATGGACGTCTTGCGCAGCGGCACGGTCTCGGGCGTGGGGATGGCGTCGCCGGTGGGCAGCTTAGCAGGCGCGGCTGGCGCCTTGAAAGGCTGGGACAGGTTACCCGGCCGCTGCTTCGCCATTTGATAGTCGCCGGAATCGAAGAACTTTTGCTGTAATTAAAATTATCATTATGCATGAGGTCTGTTAACCAGTGAGCAATAGTACTCTCGTATTATTCTCAATACATTGGTTGTCTGTCTGGAAGATAATCTGCTATCAGCGATAAGGCTGCCATCGTGATCACTAGAATTAGCAAAAGTGTAAAAGCGCTCCCTGACCGGAGCATGCGCCTGTAATGTACAATTACGTTACAAACAGACTCTCTTGATGAGGGATGTAATGTAGCAATCCAAGATTTGATTTTGTATAGAAATAATTAGAATCTTAATGTTACAAATTGTATTTTTATAGATTGCGCACTGTAATACTTGGTAATGTAATGTTATGAGCCCCAAAACATGCAGCTGGGGCAACCTCTGCGCTGCCACCGAGGAAGCCGGAAGCGATGGCGGAGTTTTGAGCTAATAAAATATAATGTTGTGGCATCGACACGAAGAAGAATGCTAGGTTCTCCTCACTCACTGATGTAATGCTTGAATATGCAGCCTCCCGGCGAGGGAGCGCGTTAAAATAGCTGTTACAATTTTGGTGTAGAATAAAATGAATTCTATCTATATCACACAGAAACGATAATGGCTGCAGCATCAATTCATCTTGACTAGACAATATTGAGTAAGCACTCACACAACTTGATTGGACTGTCTTCTTGGCAATAGGCTGCTATGAGAATGTAGACCAAAATGCATGCATGTTCAGATTTATTAATTATGTATAAGCAATACAATTTATTATACTGACCCCTTTGGCTAGCCTCTTCTGCAGGAAAGCCGAGTGTCCCCCGGGCCCTCTCCCCAACATTGCATTTGGGAACTTCGCCTTTAGCTTTGCTTCCTCCAACTTCTCCAACTCTTTGGGCTGTAATAATATCACTTGTTATAAACCTCAGTTGGCAATTCAAATACTGCCACAGAAAACATAATATTGCAATTATTATTATCCAAATATTATTTATTATTACTTGTTTCAACACTTGTAAGATTCTTAAATACCTAATGAAAAATATACCTATTAAAACAAATTATAATTTATTATAACATTAAAAATGTCACATCAAAGTTTTTCCATCCACCGAACTCCATCCTAAGAAAATTTGTATTGCGGAAGATCAAGATCGTTTAGTTGCCATACTCGCACTATCATGGTGCGAGCGAGTGAACAGATATGAAAGAAAGTATCGCTTGCGAAGCTCGCCGCCCGCTCGGTCCGCAAAATACCTAAATTAGCGTAACGCCGAAATGTAAGAGGGCTCCTAAGTACTTTGTGTAGCCTACCAAAATTGTACTGTTTGGGAAGTTGTTGAGTTTCTTGGGTTCCGATTTGAGATACACAAAAATAAACGTCATTATATTATGTATGTGTGTATGTTTTTATTACTTATTGCGGCGTCCATAAATGATATGAATGAGAAATGAGTAAATGGCGTTTTGACTTCTGACAGGGGAGAAGGATAGAATATTGTTATGTTCAACCCAAGAGTCATGGTCAAACTGGGCGTTAGTCCAACAGAATTGAAATATATCTCAAATCTATTAATCTTTGTCCGACCAAAATAAGAATTTCAGCCGAAAATGAGACTTACTTATATATTTGTTTATATTTTTTTATGGTCAAAGATGTACAATTGACAGCCGGGACCAACGGCTTAACGTGCTTTCCGAGCACGGAGGGAACTCGGTATGTAATGGGTGGTCACCCATCCACGGATCAATCCAGGCAAGCGCGGCTTAACCTAAATATCGACCCGAGCATATTATGTATAGTATACACACCAAAAATAGTTATTTATTTATGTTATACTAACAATTTAAAGCCGAGAACAGCCGCGATTACGAGTATCGAACTCGCACAAAGTTAGCCAAATGACATACGACACTTCATGAATATGGAGTCCGCAGGCTCGGGCAATAATTGGCCGAAACCGAACCTTCGGTTGGTCATTACAAATTATAGCTCATGATAAGTACATCAATTCATTCCATAGCGACAAGTACCAATTTCGCCTGAGGCCAGAGCTACAGCCTATTGCAAATGTTACAATTTCTTCTATTTCGTCAAGGATCTGACTACATCAGTCATTTGTTTTTTAAGTGGATCATGTCAAAAACAATGTGATAAAACTTTTTTGCAAAAAAAAACCGACTTCCAAAAAAAACACTAAAAAAGAGGGAAATAACTTTACTTTCGGAAGTCGGTGACTATTGTTTGTTTCATTGACTTTTTTGCCACCGACTTCCGAAAGTAAAGTTATTTCCCTCTTTTTTAGTGTTTTTTTTGGAAGTCGGTTTTATTTGCAAAAAAGTTTTTATTTTACCCTTTTTAGTTATCGCATCACACACAAATCCTTGTCAAGTATCAATTTTGCAATTTCTTTTACTTGGATGACAGATTGTTTCCAGCTATTTTGATTTCAAAACCAAACTACTGAACCGATTTCGATGAAATTTCTATGGGACCAATCGGAAAGTAGATCCATTCAGATAAAAGAAGAATTTTTCAAATCGGTTCATAAAGGACGAAGATATGAGGTAACAAACACAAAAATTTCCAGCTATTTTGATTTCAAAACCAAACTGCTGAACCGATTTTGATGAAATTTCTATGGGACCAATCGGGAAGTAGATCCATTCAGATAAAACAAGAATTTTTCAAATCGGTTCATAAATGACGGAGATATGAGGTAACAAACACAAAAAAAAAAAAAAAAAAAAACATACAACCGAATTGAGAACCTCCTCCTTTTTTAGAAGTCGGTTAAAAACCAAGCACACAGTAATTAATCTAGGCTAGCCCTGTAAAGGTCTAGAATCAACTAATGACTGTTTAGGCTGTCTAATGGAAATGGAAATTTGACCTAATATTAAACTAGGTTTCAATATTAAACTACGTTTAATATTATGTTTGGCTAAATACCCATAAAGGCAACATATTTTAAGTGGCAACATGTTTCTGTTCTCTGGTGACTTAGGTACTTGTTGTTTTAGTATGAAGTGAAATCCTAATTAATTATAAGTTATTATTCGAAATATACTTCAATTCGGTAAAAATCTAGAATCGTTTGGCAGGCGGAGGGGGGTGGGAGGGGGAGGGGAGGCGAGGGGGGGTACACCTTCTCCCCTGGTACCACTCCCATGAAAAGGCAATGCACCGTTCTTGAGAAAATCCAATTATTGTAATCTAACCTCAAAATACTTGAGGGTCGCTTAAAAGGCGTAATTGGGTAACAATTTAGTATCGTTTTGCAGGAGGAGGTGCCCCCTGTGCCCTGGCACCACTCCCATGTAAAGACGACGCACCATTCTTGAGAAAAACCAATTATTGTATCCAAACCTCAAAACACTTTATATTCGCCTAAAAAGCGTAGTCGACGGAGCCCCGCTTCGCGGGGCTCCTACTTCTGGGTGGTTTATAAAAAAATAACCACGAAGGGGATGGCGGGGTCTATTCGCTCGCTTCGCTCGCTCACTCGACCCCGCCATCCCCTTCTAACCTAACCTGTCCGAGTCGGGGTGCCCCAGGTCCAGAGCTCGCTTCGCTCGCTCTTGTATCCAAATTCTCCTGGAGGCAGTAGTAACATTGCTTGTACACACATACAAGCAGTGGGGCTACATTGGGGATTTTTAACAGAACAAACTAATGACAGTGACATAACATACTTTTTTTACGTTCCGTTTTGCAAATTTTTCACGTCAATATGCACCATAGACAATATTTGGAACAAATTTGGTTGTCAATCGCCCATTTTAACGTTCCGTTTTCGCTTTTTATCCGATTTGAGGTTAGAAACATTTTTCATTAATTTCTAGAAAAATATGCATTACCTTGTATTCTTGTAATAAGAGTAGTAGCATTATAATCGGGGACCCAAGCCCTATCAGCTTTAACCTCTTTTACCCCCCAACTCCTGCCAACCGATTCTAGATCCAACCCTTCAATTCTGTTGTGGCTTATGCCCAGGTTTCTTAGAAAATTGCCAATGGTCCTTTGTTTTAAAATATCCTAAGACAGTGGATGTAAAAGTTTTTGTGTCTGTGGTGTTTACCTAGTAATTGTTATGCTGTTATTTAATTCTATAAATGTACTATCATCTCTGTATTCGGTGTGAACAATTGTTGGTAGATCTAATTTAATAAAATAAAAGTATACCATCGTTAGGTAAGATGTTTACACAACAGCATGTTTCTAGAGCGTTGGCGATGATAAATAAAGATATTTTTTTTGTTTGAAAAACTTGGATTTGTAATAATAATTAGTGAATACTCTAAAACCCACATAGTTTTTTAAGCAGATCTTAACCATCCTGTTGTCTCTATAATTGTATGGGATGTTAAAACAGTTGTGAGCTGGGAATGTTCAAGAAAATACACATGAGAAATGTTACTTTATATATTTTTCACTCAGGTACAAAGGCGTAGTTATGGGAGTCTTAGAGAGGTTAAATAGCTTCTTGTGAAGGTTGAAACAATATAAAGTTAAATATAAACCTTTAACCGACTGGAATGAGTAGCAATTCAAACTGGATTGTTATTCATATTATAATAGTGAGCATTTTGAATTGAAAAAAAAAATGATGATACTGCAAAATTTAATGTTCGGTGGACTACTTGTTCTAGTGATAGATTTAGTTATTTGTGTAAACAATTGTACAGTACACTTTCGAACTTAGTGGATCTAAGTGATCCAATTAGTTTTTGGAAAAAAAAAAAAAGAATACTTACATCCTTTGGAGGCTCAGGCTGGTCAGGTGAATCACTCATTTTGACAACTGCAAAAAGAAGGTACTTAGATAAATGAGATTGCATCTAGAACATAAAATACAACTAACCTACTAGATTTATCTAGATGATGATTGTTAATACGAATTGTTTTGTTTACCCTCCAATTAAAAACAAAACCAGATAACTTGCCTAAATATAAACGGATCGGGTTCAGTTTGGCACCCTGTGAAATCCTAAGCATCTGGTTTTTCCTATTAACGTATTTTAGTACATTTATCATGTAAAACACATGGTTCGCCACAAAAACAATAATTTGAGGTAATTCAATAACGTTCGGTCAAAGGAAAGTTGTTTACCTTGATATTGATCTTAGAACCAACAGCTATGAACTGATTACACGATTTAATAACAAATACAGGAAATAAAATGAGATTTCACTGGCACAATTGATTTTTAGATCAAAATTAACAACAAATCGCAATTCTCGTGATTTTCGTAACGTTAAAAATGGCGTTTTCAAAAATGTTGCCATGTATATTCTTTAAATTACATCAAACTTGTTTGCGGTTGGTTGTATGTTATTGTTAAGTACTATGTTGCTATAATTTTTTTTTAATGTAATAATTATAATTATTTAAAAACATTTTATGTAAAAAATAATTATTAAAAACTATAATCATGATCAAAAATACCCCAAGTACAAAAAACCTCTGTAAAAGAATAAATGTATCTAAATATTGTCTCTTTTCGTCTAATATTTTGTAGAATATTTTAATCCAAGCGTCGTTGCGTCGGGGGACCAATTTTTTTCCTTTTGAGATCGGCAGACAGATCGGCTTTAGCAGAGTTGCAAAGACTGAGAAGCAGTAACTAAAATGCTTACTTTTAGATTATGTATGACCTATGACCCTAACCGCCCAGCCAGTAGCGTAGCTAGTCCTAATAGGGCCCTCTATCAACATTTTTTGAGGGGCCCTTTAAACCAGAGTGCGCCCAAGCCCAAAAAGAAGATTATGAAATTACGATTTATGCAAAATAAATTCAAATAGCATCCAATTTAACTTTCTGGATCGCGATAAACGAAGTTACCGTTGAAGAGCGAGCCACAGGAGCGAGCGAAGTGAGCTTGAAAAAATTGGAGGTTTCTGGTCCGCAACAAGTTTATTATTATTTATTTGATTTCACACAGTGGTAAGTGAACTTATAAACTAAGCCCCACAATATCGTAGTAATGGTTTGACTGTGAGGTCGGTGAGTCAAGTGCATATCTTATTGAAGAGCGAGCGGAGCGAGCTCAAGAAATTAGAGCTTTTAGGACCGCGATGAGTTAAATCACGAATTAATCATAATGAGCCTCTTATAAATAAAAACTTGAAGATATAGGCAGATTTTTTGTTTGCTTTCCACTACTCGTTGGGGTCCCCATATCATTGATACGGCTGATACGGCAATAGCTACTCCCCTGCGCCCAGCCTGTATTAGCGTCTGCTCGTCAAAACGCATCGTATCAGCAGCCCAAACACAAGGTAGATGCCGTATTACACCGTTGAGGAGTTCTTCTGGTTAGTTGGGTATCATCCTGCATGATCCTGATGATACCGGTGATGCCTGTGCATCAGGGTCAAGGTTAACTGACTTTTGAAATCAATACGTTTAGTAACATGATCATAGTCATGGTCATGGGCGCTTGCAAGATTACTTCCAGGAGGGTGCATCTTCAGCTCCATGAAAACAGCTGGAATTTAGATTAGTTAGATTTTCGCCAATTCATACGTGTGATTTATTAAGAAAAGCTTATCAATCGAAAAAAAAAGGGGAGAGCGAGCATAGCGAGTTTGAAAAGTTTTGCACCCATCTCGAATTTGATAGGTTTTCTTTGGTCCTTTATTATAATATAAATGGGGCTAATTCCGTCTATTTATGAAGTAAACATATGGCAACGCTGATTCTTGGGCCAAAAAAAATGCCAGTCCTCTGGTCACGTGAAGAGTCGACCAACCGCTTGGCGATATCCAAATTCAAAAAATCAACTGCAAATTCCAAAATGTTGTCCTTATACAATAATTTTGATGGATACCTATAACATTGGTACATAAAACCATAAATTTCGGGTAGTACTTTTTTGACTTCAGCCAACAAAGTGTCCCTGTTCACGGAGTTGAATGCGTTTTTGACGTCAACCTTGAGGATGACCTCGCCTTTCTTTGAGTTAAGAAACGAGGATAAGTACGGCAGCCTCACAGCCCTCTCTGGAAACAAAACCAAGTTGAAGGGGCTGGAACTTTGTTGCACCTTGCAACATTTTTGGCTGCCAAACGCCTGTAAGTGCAACCGACAGCAATGGGACGAATACCGCCGTCCTTCTTGCGCAGGGCACAAGACATCGACGACGGCATCGTTCACGCAGCCGGAGAGCATTAAGTTGATCAAAACCGCAAGCTCCTTCAAGAGCGACTCACCAGCTTCCCCGGCGCCTGAACTCAACAAATCTTTCAAATGCTGTAGACTCAAGCCGTCGAAGCCACCGGCAGAACCACTCCGGAAAGAGCTCACGGCTGCGATCAACTGCGGGGCTGCAATTTGGAAAATAGATGAATCCTGAAAGAGGCGGTCGGGGTGGACGGGCGGTTCGGGGAAAGTGAGACCATCCACAGGCGCTGGGTGTTTACTCTCTAGGACTTCAAGATTCTCCGAAGAGTAAGGCGCCATCACATCACTGCTGAACAGTATTCTGGCCGCCCCCCTTATGTCACCCTCACTTAACTTGGATTCCACATGAGCACAAATGCCTTTCTGACAAAAGTTATTAAAAAATGGTAGTTGCCCGAGATTTCAAGGGGTTTGAACTCTAGAACCCAGAACCATAGAACCCGAAAAACAGACTAAGTGGGCCTGTGCATGCTCAGTGTTCACAGCAAAAACACCGAAGAGGACACTAAATTTATTGTTATCAAGGGCTCGCCCCTTACTGCGTGGGACTTAAACTTAACTGACGAAATGTGGGTGTTCTACTAGGTACACCTCTGCCTAACCCTTCGGGGATTACAGGCGTGATGTTGTGTAATGTATAACTTCTTTAAAAATGTTAATATTTTTATGTATTTTCTTTCCTGACAGGGGATTGAAAGTGCACCCCCTTGTGCCGGCACTCAGCCCAAGGAGGGGCGTCAACACGCCCCCCCTTGGACTAATAGTATGCAAGAGCGAGATAAATGAGCTTCAAAATTTTAGTAGTCTGCCTCGGATTTAAAAGGTCTCTTTTTGTTCATTCATACGATTACAATAAAGAATGGATTACAGTGATAATAGAAGTAACTCCGTCAACTTTTGCATTCTGCATCAGAAAGATTAGATACTTTCTCTGGTTGAACGATTACTATTTTAAGAAAGTTTGTCAGTTTGGAGTGTATAACTAGGATCGTGCTTGCAAAGGATGTCGGGAGTATTATAAAATAATTGAACGCTCCCTTCGTCTGGCAATGACATGAATGACATTGACATGACATCCATCACTGTCACTCTTTGACTCTTTTGAGTTTGACTCATTCATTTTGGCATTGTGTTTGTTTCATTCATGTTTGTCTGCATCGTTTTTGCCGCTTGGCGCAATTGTAATTAAATTATATTACAATTTAACTCAAAATGGGACCTGATATGGATATGATGGAAGATGATCAAGAGGATATGGATGGTTCCATCGTTAACATACATGTTCGCAACTTTTTTTGTCATGACAATTTGGAAGTAAATCTAAACAGAAACGTTAATTTTATCGTTGGTCGCAACGGGAGTGGGAAAAGTGCAATTCTGACTGCTTTAGTCGTCGGCTTAGGTGGGAGAGCGTCTGCTACAAACCGCGGAAATAATCTACGCTGTAAGTTTCAAGTTTAGACTTCTTCCCGCCTTTGTTCTATGCTACTTGTGGTCGGTGCAAAATGTTCCTCTTGCCTGTAATGTAATATAGGTAGCTCCGCCCCTAGAACGACCTCATTGCTTAACTGACTTTACCCTTACATCACTTTAAAATTGTTCAATGTTATCAAACTTTTTTAATAATTAAATAATAATAGATTTGATAAGATATGTTTACCATACTCTACCATTCTTTAAACAATATTACTCTCTACTGCACTATATCCATAACCTCTGTTTTCATACTAACACACAAACTTTACTATTATTATCATGCTGTGATTGTTACAAATTGTAGTTTATGTTAGTTGGTTCCAGTTTAAATGCCAAAATAACAAGTTTTATATTCCAGCATTCATAAAAAACGGTGCCAACTCTGCAACAATCGAAATAAAAATAAAGAACAGCAGTCCCAAAGCTTACAAACACGACATTTATGGAGACTACATCACTATTGTTAGGCATGTCACTGCTTCAGGAGCCTCTAGTTACAAAGTTAAAACTGCCACTGGTATGTACCTACATTTTATTCATATTTATCTAGTTGAAAAATGATTGATTTACTTCCTTCCTGCACTGTTATGTACGGGTTTTATCTGTTGTAATTGTGGTTGGTTGTATGTTATTGATGGATGGATGGCACAAGTTCACGTCAGCTTATGATGTCAACATTATATTTTATCTTATAGCATCAAGGCTGTAATCTGAGGTCATCAGAGTAAATAGAACACATCAAAATAGGGCCTAAAACTAAATTAAATATTTTAGCAAACTGTGTGCATAATTTAATAAAGGGTGCCCGGTGACAGAATTAGGATGTAAATTTCGAACTGTTCTTATACCATTGAGCAGAGCAGCGAGTGAGGGGCCGCGTTTTATTTGTCATTAATTGTGCTAGTGATTTTTACACCGAATTTTACAGATAAGAAAATGCACACTAGCTCAAGGGCTGGTCTTCTACATTATTTAAGGCCAAGATATTCAGTGTCGACCTATTTTTGATTCAACATTAAACAATCAAATATTGTTATTTTTATGTGATAAAAATATAATTATTTTGTAGTTTAACAAACATTCTTGATTATTCTACGGTTCAAAACATGATATGTACAACTTCACCCGATCATAAAAAACCGATAAAACAATACAATTTTTGATTGTTTTTCAATTCGTACTTGAAGTAGATCAAATGATGATGTTTGGAATAATATTCTATGGTTACTTTTTCTCAAAAAGTTTTTTATTGTTTAACATGATATATTATGTAACAAAGCGCGCTTCCCTTCAGTAGCCCGCCGGGCGTCTCTGAGGTAGGACCTGTGACACTTTTTGCTGGATCACTGCGTTCCCCACTAATCCATCGAAATATACCAACAATATATTTTTATTTTCCGTGTTTGTATATTAGTTTTAAAAATCTATCTATATATATTGTTGTAGGTTCTAGTATTAGTATTAATAGTTAAAATAGGTAGATATAAGTTTAAGTTGTAATTTAATATAGTGGGACAAAAAGATTAAAACGGGGAATAAAAACAGAAGCAAGAAAAGAATATTCAGGATTGAACTGCGTAAGTTTGAATGTCGTCTTAGTAATTTACAATTATAGTAATATCAAAGAAAATATAAACTAGTTGTTATTCTTGTTTTTAAAATTACAGTATACAGACATAACAGTAGCACAACTACAACAAAGACCATTTATGCTAATAAAACTTTTTAGAGTTCCGTTGCCAAACGGCCAAAACGTAACCCTTATAGATTCGGCCTACCCGTTTGTCTGTCTGTCCGTCCGACCGTATGTCACAGACATTTTACTCCTAGACTATAGGTACCACACCGTTGAAATTTGGAGAGTAGGTATCTTCTATGAACCGCTACACAAAAGTCGTGTCAAATTATGAAAAAATAAAAAGGGGTGGCTATGTCTATGCAATGTCTATTTAAGCTGTGTGGGGTGTCTATCGACAGCTCTTACAAAATGATATACAGGTTCCTAAACACTTTTTTCTGAAGTCAATGGTTGACATTTGCTTCAAAAGCCGTAAAAATCGTGTCCCCCTCCTCTAATTCAAAAATCTATAAGGGTTCCGTTTTGGCCATTTGGCAGCGGAACCCTAAAAAATATTTAAGAAACCTCGATATCATTTCTTAAGAGCTATTGATAGACACCCCACACAGTTATAACCCTCAATTACATAATATAGACCAGGGCCAATAATTTTTAAAGCATAAAGAAATCTTAGCAGTATGGGAGTGGTTGAAAACTGTAGTTTATGGTGTAAGTAATGAAAGAAAAATCGACCCGTCTCAATGAAACTTCCGGAAGGGGGTAATTTTGCTCTGACAATATAAAAGCTTTTTTAAACATAAAAAGAACATTGTCACCGAGTTTCATTTAAATATAAAAAAATGCGGAAATATAAATTAAAAAACAAAAAAAAGTTTTTCAATGGTGTTTATGCGTTTTCGATCATTTTGATGTTATGGTGCATAATGCCTAATGACAAAGTTTTAGATTTTTTAATATCTACAACTTTCACATTTAACTTTTTTCGATAGGATGCAATTAGCCGCAATTCGGAAAAAAACAAATATCCACCCCTCAAAACGTAAATACTACCCCCACTTACCCCCTTCCGGAAGTTTCACCGAGTCGGGTCGATTTTTCCTTATTTACTTACACCATAAACTACGTTTTTCGACCACTCTCATACTGCTAAGAACTTCTCGTCTATTACGGTATTTAAAACGGTTTGATCCCGGTCTAATATGGATGGCCACCACATTTTTTTTTTTTCATAATCTTACATCATATTTGTGTAGCGGTTCATAGAAGGCTACTCTCCGAATTTCAACTGTGTCGTGCCTATAGTCTTGGAGTAAAATGGTTGTGACATACGGACGGACAGACAAACGGAAAGACGGGCAGACCGAATCCTAAAAAACCAATTGAAAGTAATAAAAAAATTATGTTGTTTACTTAAATTTCACTAAAAACTAAACCCCCGAAATATTAACATCAATTCCGTAAAACGAAGTTGACTGTACCTACTGTTAAAATTGTATACTGTGACTCAAAATTCACTGCGAGTTCATTTGAAATGCGAGTTCGCGTGACTTGCCGCGCCGTGGATGTAAATAACGCTAAATGCCTATTGTGCTCGAATATCGTAGCCTTAAGGCAATGCGAAAAGCGGTTTCCACCAATGCCGGAAGTGCGACAATCGATCAATCACATTGTATCTCTCGTCCCTGGTCGAATCTTTCATGTCTCGACACCGCTTCGCTCGTCTCCGCTTTGGTCGAACCGGACCGGACTGCATTTGTATGAAGGTATCAACACAGCGGCGCTTGTATTAAAGGTCGGAGGACCAGATGCGTGCGTGTGGCGTGTGTGTGCGTGCACGCACTGGTTGCGATGTATGAACTATGAAAGATGTCAGACCCAGGCCCATTTTTCTCATTGGGCACTCTGGGCAAGTGCCCAGGGCCCCACGATCCAAGGGGACACAAGTTCCTATAAGTGTCACAGCTAGTGGCAGTCAAAAGAAACTCCTTAACACGTTCAGAGCGGCACCTCATGAGTAGGTACTTGGTATCCTACGGCGCAAATCTTCATATGGCCACCGGTGGTACATCCCCGCCCCATGAACCAAAATACAATGTTTCAACATTGATTTTTGCTTACTTTTCGAAATAATATGCACCTCCTGAGCTGCACTATGAAAATTTGTCAATTTTACTAGGCGGGGACGGTAAATACAACACTTTCTCTCAAAGCGGCACGAATTTCTTAGTATATTGAAAGTATGGTGTGACGTGGCCACCGGTGGTACACCTCGCCGTGTCAGCAAATACTCCGTGCTCCACCGGTGGTACACGCCGGTCTGAACATGTTTAAAATATCCTTGCCTCATTACGATCCGATCAGCCGTTTAGTCGTGAAAAGGTATCAAACAAACAAACTGTTACTTTCGCATTTATAATATAAGTGTGGATGCAATCGCTAAGATGGCGATTACGTCGAACTATGTTACTATGATGGTGGCTGTCATTCATTGTCGAAGCTATTGTTAAGCGAGTGGAAAATATGCCAACAAGGTCCACTTACATTGATAGCATAGTTTCGAGATAAGATCACAGAGTACCTAAAGTAATACTTATGAAGAGGACTATATCGATAATGTTATGATTTATTATTACGCAGGTGAAATCGCGTCAACAAAGTTTGAGGAAGTGAACGCAATAACTTTTGCGCACGACATACAGGTAGACAACCCTATTTCAGTTCTAAACCAGGACGACGCTAGGAGTTTTCATGCTTCTGACGCCAAGAAGAAATACGCCCTGTTCCGCAAGGCGACCAATTTCGATCTGACAGAGAACAATTATAATAAGGCCATTGAAAACTGTAACAAAGCTTCCACTACAATGAAAAGGAAAAAGGAAGTAAGTTCTTCGGTGACATGAAATGTTTCTTTTTGTCGTGTCTGTACCTACTTTTGCATGAGTCAACGTACGTTCAAAATAGCGTGAGCGTTTCATCTGTCGCATGTCGGAAAACAAAAAAAAAACTCCTTTATACAGGGTGGAAGAAATTTTTCATCGCAAATTTAACAAAAAAAAAAACAGCTTTTCTATACATTTTCACCGTGTAGGTATTGCACTTTTGGTTGGAAACAGCTGGTTTTTTTTAATAACCGATGAAAAATTTTTCTTTGTCAGAATGATGGATGTACTTACTGAATACGTGGGAACCGTTTTCGCGTCGGTGTCCCTTCCACCCTGTATAACTAGTAATTTACAGCTTTCCTGTATCTAAACAATAATTTTACCTAAATATTTCAGGCTTGTAAAGACTTAGAAGAAGAGTACAAAAAGTGGAAAACAAGCCACGAACAGTTGCGATCTCACGATCAGATCAAAGCAAAAAAGACATCTCTCCAGAATGAGTACTATTGGAGTGAGATAGCGGAGTTAGAGCGAGAAGCGAATAAGATTCAAGAACAATATGACAAACAGAAGGCCAAGATGGACAAACTAAAAGAGAAACTCAGTCAGATGGCACAGAACTATGGCAGCAATACCAGTGCGATTGAGTAAGTAAAAACAAACAGATGTTAATTATTACTCTCCCTTCTTTTACTTTATCTCTACTAACTATCTATCTATATACAATGTGCCTAGATAACGGTTACCGATACTTTAAGGGCATATTATACAAGGTGGAAGGGACACCGACTCTAAAACGATCACCACGTATTCAGAACATCATTATTCCAGCTAGAAACTTTCATCGGTAATTAAAAAAAAAACAAACAGCGGTTCCATACATTTTGACCATGAAGGTTGCAGTTTTGTAGGAAACAGCAAAAATTTTCTATGTATGTGGTAACCGTTTTAGCGTTACTGTCCCTTTCACGATATTTCATACTCATTTCTATCGACAGTTACACGTTTTTAAATACTACTAACCCAACACCCCGCGAATGGCAGCCATCTTGTTTTTTTTACTCGGCTGGTATAGGGTATGTTCAATAAAACAAATATTGTGTCTAAGAGACCTACAAAATAACTAGCAAATGACCTTATTGCAAACGCTGAGGCTATCAAATAAGTAAATACATATTCCTGAATAATAAGTAAGAAGAGCCCAAAAAAATACGAAATTAAGAAAATTTACACAAAAATTACATTTTTTTTTCTTACATTTTCTACTTTAGTGCAAAAGTAACCTCTGAATGTTGCATGATTATGTTTTTATGTATATAATCAAATATTTGATAATGGGCTCAACATGTTTTTTACGGCTGGACAAGCCTTTTTTTCCTCTTCCATTTATTAACAAATCAATATTTTAGCCAAATTAGTTTTAATTTTACCATTTAATTTAATTTTTTTTTTACATTGCCTCGTTAGTCTAGTGGTCGCAAGCATGACTGCTGAGCATGGGGTGCTGAGTTCGATTCCCGGGTCGGCGATGTGTTATTGAGTTTTTCCATCAGGAATTTCTCAGTAGCACCCACGGAGCCTGGATTTGTACCCGGTTGATGGCAATAGGCTTGCCCCCTATTACATGATGAACTGGCGAAATGTGTGCGTACTATTAGGTGTACCTAAATTAGTACGACCACATACAGAGGTGTACCTCTGCCTATCTCTTCGGGGATTACAGGCGTGATGTTATGTATTTTTAGCGAGCTGCGGAAGGTCCTTGACGAGAAGTCTCTACAGAAGACTGCGTTGGAGCAAGAGCTCCGTTCGCTAGAGACCGAAGTGAATAGCGTGCAGGCCACGTGGCGCAGCTCACAACACAACGCCAGCAAGCTCACCGACTCGCTTAACAGAGAGAAGAGGAAAATCGGAGACCTGGAGAGGGAGATACAGAATATTGGGTAAGTTGAGTTGATTAGCTAGAGCTTCGTTCATTAGTCATTGACGGGGAATCCCCCTTCCAAAAATTTCTAATCTTGTCGATTGTATTTATCTTTATTGATTATCAATTTATCACATAGTTATGTGATCTAATTTCGGTTCTTTTTAATTAAATTACAATATTTTTTGGAGTATTGTTAGTAGGACTGTAGATTATTTCTTCGCGGTTACTATGGTGGTCCCATGGAGAATGTGGTTCAGTTGACCACATGTAAGCACCCTACCATGCAAAAACTTTTCAGCTATAGACGGCGACGAACTTAAGGAGCGAGTCGTTGTTATAGGTATACTGGCAAAAACCTCATTAAATGCCTCAGCTAAGTCGGCTGCTTTGTTAACTAATTTATTATCAACCAATAATTTATGATTTCATTGTTTATAATTTTCAAAGCAGGTTTTACTATATTATTATAATTCATAATAGTCTTGCTTAAAAAATGATTTTGCATAAACACAAATATTTTTAAATAATTTAGATTTTTTTTTAACATGCTCTAGAAAAGTACCTAACCTGTATTGTTTCAGACCATAAGACTCGTATAATCTAGCCAACTAGGTTGTAGCCAACAGAAGGCCCACTAATGTTAATAGTTTTACTTTTAAAAATAGATTGGCACTCATTTTGCACAACATCAAAAAGGTCTTCATAGATTTCATTAGAAGTCTCGTGTTCTACTATTGGCGGTGTAACTTTAAGAGGTGTTATTTTTAAACTTTTTGCAATGAGTAGCTGTATGAGGCCTGTATTCTTATTTTCGCTGCTTTTTACTTAATGACATAGGGAAGCTAGATATTAAATAAATAAATCAACATTTATTTCAGAAACACTTCCATATTTGTTAGTAACAATATAAACTTACAAACTAGTGTTAGTAAAATTTATTCTAAGCTGCGTGAGGCACGCCGATCCTGGGGAATGTCTACTTGACTGCGTGCAGTCGTATCCACTGCCCCAAGATCGGAGAGTCCCACCTATCAGCCAACGTTCTAAGAATGGTATTGGGACTGGCGCAAATCTGGCGTAGCAGAGATGCGCATGATGGCGCAAAAACTATCAACGTCCGCGTCGGCAAAGATGCTGCACGCGGCAGCCCCATCAACACCTGGAACGTGTTGTTATATTGTATGCGCAGGCCACTTTATGCCCTCTGCGTAAAGTTCACCCACATGTTGCACGTGTAAAAGGATTGGCAGTAGGCTTTGAAAAGCGTCACCTTAACCTGGGCCGTACAACGAGCAAACCTGTGGGCCAACATCCCACATCGAACAGCCAGCGACCTGCGCTCCCGCTCAACATCAACGTTATCTTTCAAATCGTCTGAGACCCAATGACAAAGATATTTAAAATTTACAACTCTTTTTAGAGGTCTGCCACACAGCATAACTGGTGGAATTGTGCTATAGCATTTACTGCCTGCTTTAAATATCATGAATTCGCTTTTTGGTGCATATTTGAGCCCATGGGTCTCAGCGTACGATTCGCACACGTTCATCATTTTCCTTAAAGCCATCAGGGCTTTAAGGAAAATGATGAACGTGTGTGATTGGCTCAGCAGAACCATATCATCTGCATAACTTATATTATTAATGCATACACCATCAATATGACAGCCGATTCCGGTTCTACTAAGCTCATCGATCAGATTATAAATATACAGTTTAAACAACGCGGGCGAGGACAGCCCCCCATGTCTCACGCCACACTGAAGCCTGTTCTCAGCTGAAAAGGAGTTTGCCCATTTAAAATTTTATTACTTCCCGGGGTAAATTCGAATTGAGCATCGTTTATTTTCAGATGTTTATCAAGCTGGCATACAAGCAGACTGTCCAGCACCTTAGCAATAATCGTCGCTAAAGAAATAGGTCTATAATTTGATACCACAGACAAATCACCCGTTTTATTTTTAACCGACTTCAAAAAAAGGAGGAGGTTCTCAATTTGGTTGTATTTTTTTGTGTTTATTACCTCATATCTTCGTCATTTATGAACCGATTAGAAAAAAAACCTTTTATCTGAAAGGATATACTTCCACATTGGTTCCATAGAAATTTCATCAAAATCGGTTCGGCAGTTTGGTTTTTAAATCAAAATAGCTGGAAAAACTTTGTCATCCAAGTAAAAGAAATTGCGAAATTGATACTTGACAAGGATTTGTGTGTGATTTGTGTATGATGCTAAAAAGGGTAAAATAAAAACGTTTTGCAAAAATATAACCGACTTAAACAAAAAAAAAACACAAAAAAAGTGGAAAATAACCTTACTTTCGGAAGTCGGTGGCAAAAAAGTCAATGAAACAAACAATAGTCACCAACTTCCGAAAGTAAAGTTATTTTCCACTTTTTTAGTGTCACTTGGAAAATCAATTTGTTTTAATTCTGAATGACAAATATCGTGATATTTAGCTATTTGTTCAGCATCACGTTCACCCCAGATACCTAACTTTGTTTACATCTGCGAACGGCTTCGTCACCATATTGTACATTTTGTTGTTATTAAACTTACATTCTAACAAAACAGGTAAGTGGTCCGACCAGATGAGTCATACAATACCGACATATTGAGAACAGCGGGCAGCGCGGCACTTGTCACTACGTTCCGCAGTGATCGAGCTAGCGCTGACACCCGTGTGCGTCGCTTACATATGTATAGGTGTCCGACGGCAGTGTATTCATATCAACACACGAGCATAACTGTTCCGCACAGAACGAAAGTAGCTCTTTAGCAAACAGTTCACCCGGGTGTGCGAAGAATAAAAACTGACTCGACACTATTATTTTCAATCACCGCGTGAATCTCGCTTAAGCACTCTGTGAATTCTACGAAATACTCATTACAATCAGTAGGCATGTACGCTGGAACACCACGATTGACCGATCACTGAGCATTACCTTATGAGCTGCAAGACGCACACTACTGCAGCTGATCACTGCCACAGCAGGGAACGCACTTTTTCGCCAGAGGAGTGCAACTCCTCCGTGTGGTCGCCCCCGCAGCACACCGACCGAGGTATCCACTGCTGAAGTGCCTGTGTAGGCAAAGTTGTTGTCTATAGTACCCAGAAAAGACAGGTCGTATCAAGGCAACTTCTCGACAAAGTTGTTGTGTGTGCGTTTTTACAATTAAATGTTATTATTTTGGTTGTCCTCATACTCGTGGTTAAATATAATAATATCAGCCGCTCGGGTCAATCTTCAGGTTAAGCCGCGCTTTCCTGGGTTGGTCTGTGAATGGGTGACCACCCATTGCATTCCGAGTTTAGTCCTTGCCTCGGAAAGCACGTTAAGCCGTTGGTCTCGGCTGCCATTTGTAGATCTTTGACAGTCGTTACAGGTAGTCAGTGGCCCGGAAGTCTGACATCCAGTCTTACCAAGGGGTATCGTATTACCCAGTACTAACTGTGTTGTGTAGGTCAGATAGGCAGTTGCTCCACGTAAAAACTGGTATTCAGCTGCATCCGGTTAGACTGGAAGCCGACCCCAACATATTTGGGAAAAAAGCTAGGCATCGCCTTTCGAGTGAACAGGATTATGACACCTGTCGTGTTGAGAATAAGGTTGAAATTCACTAGTTGTCGGGTTGTTTACACCAATTTAAATAGCCAGCGACCGTTGCGTATTTGTTGGTTTTAAATCAGAAATACTCTCAGATGGAAGTTTATTCTCCACAATTTCGTAATATACTGTTTCTGGGGAAGATAATATGTGACTATGATTACTCTTACATCATTCAGGTCAGATCCCAGAGGATCATCGGCACCTTCAAAACTCGACATCGACTCGTACCGTGTGCGCCACCGTATCTACGCTCGGCGCGTGCGCGACTGTTACTGTATTAGACCACAGTGATCAGACAATAAGTCACTTAAGATTAATTTATTTTCTATGGCCTGTTACCCTGTACCAGTTCCGGTCTCGATATCCATGCACAATAAAACATGATAAAGTTATTTTCTAACTCCTACACTGCCTGCGGTCACAGATCTCAAATATGAAAATCATCGAATCAATGTTTTTCGTAATATCATAGTTAAAATAATAACGTCGCTGTAGAATGAATACCTCGTATGTCAAAAATTCTTATTTTTTTTTTTTGTAAAAATCGTGTGAAAACCACGTATTTTATAATACGGCGAAACTGTGAACCCAGTATATGACTACTAGTGCCATCTATTATATTCAAAACATGAGACAAAAGCACGTAAAAATATTTTAAACATTGACAAATTTAAACGTTTTTTTCGTTTCCTGTGAAGTTTGGTTTCCTGGACATACAAGGTTAGCATTCTACAGCGACGATAATACGTTGTTTGAAGCTTACAATAAGACTACGTAATTCTGACTCTCGTAGTAGAAATTGTCGCCCGAGCTGACACCACACACCATATAGAGCGATACGGAGCAACATTGGCATTGCAGTAAACTGCCGTTGCTGTTTTTCAAAATTTGGTCAAATAATGTTGATTTTAACCAGCTGGGTATGTGATAAAATACTCGTTACACAATCACAAATTCGCCACTGATCACTATTCGCTTAGATATCGCACTTATAGTTCACTTCGTTGTATCGCCAAAATCAGCTTGACTGCTTCCGCAAACCCGACGGCTATTTATGTGACGACAGATCCTAGTGGAACTTTATCGAACATTGTACACAGTTCCATAGTGGAACATTCTAGACTCGAACGTAATCTAGAATGTTCTCATAAAACAGTGGACGTAACATTAATATCGCTACAATTGCGCATTGGTGTCGTCAGGACGGGCGGGGCGGAGTCCCGGCGCGCGGAGCTGGAGGAGCGGGCGACGCGCGCGCGGGCGGCGGCGGCGGCAGCGCGCGCGCGCTACGACACGGCGCAGCACGACGCGGCGCAGGCGCGCGACAACACGGCGCACGCGCAGGCGCAGGCCGACCAGCTCAACAAGCAGGCGCAGCAGCAGCGCGGGAAACTCAGTATGTATCATCATCGTTCTCCTGCCCTTGACATCATCATCCACTGCTGGGAGCGCGCGCGCTACTACACGGCGCAACCTTACTTGTATAGGTACACATAACTCTGGACCCGTGTTCCGGCCTCCCGCGGATCTTCCTAGCCGTAAGGCCGTGTCGGTTTCGTCTCGTGCACGATCGACGCGGTTCTTATACGTATTGAATCAAACCCTAAATAGATAATTCCCATTAAAATACACTCAAACTAGAAATAAGTATAATACATGTGCCTCTTTTTAAGAACCTCAAATAATTTTTATTTTGGTGTCCGTAAATTCTAAATAGCCTGGTATCTGATATTGACTTGGATGGATTCTTCGCTGGCACAGTCGTTACAGGTAGTCAGTGACCCGAAAGTCTGATAACTAGTCTTACCAAGAGGTCTTACCTAGTATCTGGTAAACGTTAACGTAGCAAGCTGTTTTGTTAAAGCTCAGCTGAAGCAAATACTGCGCGAGCTGGAGTCGCGCGGCAACGACTCTCTGGCCGTGTACGGCAACAGCATGGTGGAGCTGTGCCAGGAAATCAACGCGGCCGTTGCCAAGAAGCAGTTCTCGCAGAAGCCCAGGGGACCTATCGGTACGTGTTAGGTCAGTTTCCGTCAAGCGGAAACATCAGAATGACGACTTGATTTTATTGCAACGAAGTAAAGCTTTTCTGACTGGGTTATACCGATTCTGCGTCGATAAAGTTAAAATTCTCTTAATTGGGAAATAAAATTACGCACCTACGTTAAAGGATTTTTTTTATTTACCCAGAAAAGCTTAGTTTTGACCAAAAGCGATAAAAAAGTAAAATCTTCAGGGATATAACCTTTTAGCAGATTTCAAAAATCAAACAGCGCGACACAGTCATAATATTAGACACCCTCTAATATTATATACGACGGTGTTTTCTTTAAAATAAATTTCATATAAAAATTAAGTTTTGGGTATCGAGCTCAAATAGCCTGCCCCAGTGTGAGGTGTAAGGTCGCCTCAATGATGCATAAAGTATAAATATTTGCCAGGCGCGTATCTAAAAGTGAAGGAGAAGAAATGGGGCGGCGCGCTGGAGCACATCATAGGAGGAAACATCCAGGCCTTCTGTGTCAACACGACCGAAGACTACAGGAGACTGTTCCAATTGATGGATAAGGTGAGTTTTGCAAGCTAAGGATGATTTATGTTAGACCGAGGCAGGCGCGAGCCGCACTACGTACAGTCACGAGCAATGAAATGTAAACAGTACAATTCAAAAAGGATTTTTTCGTGAAATAAACTCAACTCAAACTCAAAGCATTGTTTCAAATAGACCCGCGACGGGTACTTTTGTATACTTAGTCAAAAATAATCTACCTAAAGTCCAGCCACAGGCATAATAACTGTGGATGGACTGTAGTTGCCTATCCATATCGTAGATCTTATGGAGAAGATTGGGCAAGAAACTCCATGGAAACTCTTTTCAAATTAAGTTAGAAATTAGATAATCCTGGATACAATATTGCTTCTATATGAGAGCAGCAGTTTTAACCTTAAAAACTAGAATTAAAAAAAAAAACTAGAGAAAAAGTGGGAACTTTGACCTCCAATATCTCCCTAACTAGAAGGTCCCAGGTATGGGCCAAAACAAAAAAAAATCGCAATGACGGGGAGAACAAGTGCCTTTCGCCTTCGTTAAGGGTCTATTTACACCCTTTATAGTAAAAAAAAAGCCTCAACTTCTTCAATTGTTTCTTCATCGCGAACTGAACGAGGACGACCAGAGTTTTGAATTTTAACTGTCGCACCTGTATTCTCGAACATCCTGATCCATTTCCTAATGCTATCTTCACTTGGCGCGTGGCGTGTACGATATTCCGCACGATAGAGACGTTGAGCAGTCACTATTGAATCACCATTACGATAATACGCTCGTACGCAAAATGCGCGATGCGTCCCCGAGTACTGTTCCATCGTGACTAAAACTCCACAAAATGGCGGACGCCACGAACCCCTCCCCGCACCCTTTAGACGCCCCGTTTGGAATATGGCGCGAAAACAAATATCCGATACCCTTTCTGGACACCTTGTATGCTCGCTTACGTAGTGTGCGTTTTATGCATGTTTTAAATTTCTTTCATTAAGTTGTAGAATATCAAGTGGTATTTTATCGGAGTATTTTACACAGTACCATATAAAAAAGTACGTGCTTTTGACACTCTGAAACGTGGCTGATCGAATTTGTCGTTATTTCTAGAATTAACATTATGCCTGTCGCTTATTTTACTAAAAAGATGTATGTTTTTCCGAACATACGTGGGACACTCAGAAAGTTTTGCGACACTAAAAAAAATTGTTCTACAGGTACATATATTTTTATTAAATCTTTTCAAAGTACTCTCCACCAGGCTCTATACAAAGATTCATGCGTCTGAACCAGTTTTCAAAACACTTTTTCCAGTCCGCCGCAGACACCTCGTTTACAGCCTGCTCGAACGCAGCCAGTGCATCTTCCGGCGACGAAAATTGTATCCCCTTGAGCTGATTTTTTATTTTTGTAAATAAAAAGAAGTCACACGGTGCTAGATCAGGGCTGTAAGGAGGGTGACCCAGGAGTTTGACTGGTGTACTGTCCAGGAAGTCCCTCGTTTTGAGCGCGGTGTGTGCAGGCGCATTGTCGTGGTGGAGCAGTAGTCCGCGGAGCCCTGTGTTTGGTCGCTTGTTGCTCACAACAGAAAAAACTTCTGGTAAACATTTAGTAGTATACCATTCGGCGTTGATGCTTCTTTGATCTCGTAAGAGAATTGAGGCCAAGTGGCCAGTCAAATTAAAAAAGCTGGCGATCAAAATCTTCCCCCCGCTTCGAGATCGCTTCACTTTGGTAGGCGTTGGTTCATTTTGAAACACCCAAACTGTCGACTGGCGCTTGGTTTCTGGATCGTATTGATAAATCCAGGACTCATCACCTGTTACGATGTCGTAAACACGCCGAGACGAGCCTGCTTCAAATTTGTTCAGCATATCACGGCACCATTCCACCTGGGCCTGCTTCTGAGCGTCGGTGAGGTAGTGCGGCACCCAGCGCGATACTATCCTCCTCACGCGAAGATGCCCGTGTAGAATCTCGTGAACGCTTCCCGATCCAATCTTTAATATGTGCTGAATCTCCTGATATGTAATTCGCCTATTATCTTGGATTAAATTTTTCATTGCTAGCAAGTTTTCTTCCGTAATAGCCGTCATAGGGCGACCGCTTCTTTCTTCATCCCCCAAGGTTGGTCGACCGCGCCTAAATTCGTTATACCAACGATACACGGTTGCCTTGGAGGGGCCTTCATCCATAAATGCCATTTGAAGTCTATCGAACGATTCATCCGGTTTCAGGCGACACTTGAAATCGTAAAAAATCATAGCTCCAAAATGTTCCCGGCGCAGATCCATTTTTCAGTAAGACACGATACTTTGAATTGGCTCGCAAAAAATGTGGAGGGAAATTTTGAAAATGGAACACACATATTTTTACTTACAAGTAATCATATTTTCGAAAAAGATTCTAACTGACCAGTCTCCCATATATAAAAACTATTTATCGCAATACTTTCTGAGTGGCCTGGTACATAATGTTTTCGTACATATGTATATTGATAAGGAACCGCCACGATGTTAATTTGTATAAAAAAAATCTCTTAGAGATTCGCGTCTGCGTAGGTTGTAGATGGCTCTGATAGCCCTCTTTTGCAGAATAAATATTGAGTCAATATCTGCAGCCCGTCCCCACAGCAGAATATCGTAAGGCATGATGCTATGGAAGTAACTAAAATAAACCAGAGAGAAAGAACGCAACCCGCAAAGTGCGCAATTCGCTGTCCCCCGCCAGGTGTACGGGTCCCGCGCCAAGCCCAGCGTGACGTGCAGCAAGTTCCTGCCGCGCGCGCACGACGTGCGGGGCTCGCGCGTGCGCGCGGGCGCGTGGCAGTCGGCGCTGGACTCGCTGGACGTGGCCGACCCCGTCGTCGCTAACTTCCTCATCGACAACGTGGCCATGGAGAGGGTGCTGCTCGTTCCTGATCATGGTACGTACCTATCACGGATATCTTCTTATTGTATTGTTTATTTTCTTTGGCCTGCGGACATACTTTTATGTTTTTTTTTTGTATTTTCCCTTTTTTTATTGGTTGTTTTATAGTTATATTATTTTACAAGTACTTTTTATTTTATTTTCTTGTGTAAGTATGTATTCCGAAAATATTCTGTTTTTGGCCTCCGTACGGATGTTCTCGGGTGAACACTGAAAACCAGCGCTAAGCTGGGGGCCCCATAGCACAGCATCATGCTGAGTGGTAACCTTCTTGTCGCAGTCACGACATGCAACTGTCAACTATTTTGCTCCATCCTGTTGTTTTTATACATATGTGTTTCACTGTATTTTTTTTTGTTTTGTATGCACGTTACGTCTTTGCAACAAATGAGTGTTTTTAGGGTTCTGTAGCCAAATGGCTGAAACGAACCCATATGAGATAGATTTGCCCGGTCCGTCATACATGTAACTGAGGTTTGAATAAATATATTTCAAGTGATAACTGTCTGTGGTACAGACAGCTCTTAAAAAACAATATCGAGTTCCTTAAAACCCTTTTTTTTCTTAATTCAATAGTTGATGGGATATCTGCTTCTAAAGGCGTAATAATTGTGTGTTAGTGCAAACATCATAATTGAAATAGATAATAATAGTGTTTTAAGGTCCACGCTATCTCAAAACTGATATCGCATGCGCACGTCAATTTTTAACTTTATGGTGGAGGTTATTGGGTGTAATCAGTAATGTTAGTCGGTAAAATCACGCTCCGTAGGATTGAACTTACAGCATAGGTTTTGAAACGCCAGTAAATATCAATAAAATTATTCTACAGAGGACGCAGTCCGCCTGTCGGACAACGAAGAGAACGTTCCAGAGAACTGCTCCAGGATAGTGACCCTGGACTCTTCGGAGTACTACCCCGCGCCCAACTACCGTAGCTACGGCGGCGCCGCGCGGCCCTCCCGACTGCTGCATCTCAGCACTGCCGAGAGAAAGAAGTCAGTAGAGAAGGAACAATAGCACACTTATAAAAATTGCACCAGATCGGCATAAAACCCATCTTATTTTTATTCTAGCTGATTCCATCCGAGACGATGCCGTTACTGTGCTTAAATGTATGCATTAACCTTTACTCAGCATGGACAGAATGACACACCCAACATCGCACGTCATCATTCGATTCCTATAAAAACTTATCATTAAACAGGCAAATAGTAGCAGAGATAAGAGATGCTGAGGCTGCACTTCAAGAAATCGAAGCGAGGGCCGAACAGTTGAACCAGGAAGCGAAGCAGGCAAGCGTGGCCGAGCGCGCCGCGTCCCGAGCGCTTCAAGCGCTGCTGGCCGAGCGACACCAGAAGGATGAAGCGGCGCGCGAAGCCGCTGAAGCGCTGGATCAGCAACAGGCGCCGCAGCATGCTGTTCTGGTATGGCACTAACAAACTCATAGCATTTCTTTCAAATACACCAGTTGCAGGCACTGTAGGTAGGTATGTACTGTGATACCCGGGATGTATTTGTCATCATCTGCCCAGACTTTTCCGAACTAGTTGGGGTCGGCTTCCAGTCTAACCGGATGCAGCTGAATACCAGTAATTTACAAGGGGCGACTGCCTATCTGACATCCACAACTCATTTTTTTTTGTTTTAGCAGGAGTGGGACATCCCCACGGACACTTCGACTACCTCACAATTTGTGAGAAAGTCGAGGTAGTAGACTCGAACCGGCTAAAAACCACTCCTGCCCAGGCAGTATCCCTCTAACATGATCAGAGACCTTTAAACCTGTGTTTTTGGCTTAGCTACACCTTAAGTGACCGGAGAAAGCACATACGTGGGACACTCAGAAAGTTTTGCGACACTAAAAAAAATTTTTCTACAGGTACATATATTTTTATTAAATCTTTTCAAAGTACTCTCCACCAGCCTCTATACAAAGATTCATGCGTCTGAACCAGTTTTCAAAACACTTTTTCCAGTCCGCCGCAGACACCTCGTTTACAGCCTGCTCGAACGCAGCCAGCGCATCTTCCGGTGACGAAAATTGTATCCCCTTGAACTGATTTTTTATTTTTGGAAATAAAAAGAAGTCACACGGTGCTAGATCAGGGCTGTAAGGAGGGTGACCCAGGAGTTTGACTGGTGTACTGTCCAGGAAGTCCCTCGTTTTGAGCGCGGTGTGTGCAGGCGCATTGTCGTGGTGGAGCAGTAGTCCGCGGAGCCCTGTGTTTGGTCGCTTGTTGCTCACAACAGAAAAAACTTCTGGTAAACATTTGGTAGTATACCATTCGGCGTTGATGCTTCTTTGATCTCGTAAGGGAATTGAGGCCAAGTGGCCAGTCAAATTAAAAAAGCTGGCGATCAAAATCTTCCCCCCGCTTCGAGATCGCTTCACTTTGGTAGGCGTTGGTTCACTTTGAAACACCCAAACTGTCGACTGGCGCTTGGTTTCTGGATCGTATTGATAAATCCAGGACTCATCACCTGTTACGATGTCGTAAACACGCCGAGACGAGCCTGCTTCAAATTTGTTCAGCATATCACGGCACCATTCCACCCGGGCCTGCTTCTGAGCGTCGGTGAGGTAGTGCGGCACCCAGCGCGATACTATCCTCTTCACGCGAAGATGCCCGTGTAGAATCTCGTGAACGCTTCCCGATCCAATCTTTAATATGTGCTGAATCTCCTGATATGTAATTCGCCTATTATCTTGGATTAAATTTTTCACCGCTAGCACGTTTTCTTCCGTAATAGCCGTCAAAGGGCGACCGCTTCTTTCTTCATCCCCCAAGGTTGGTCGACCGCGCCTAAATTCGTTATACCAACGATACACGGTTGCCTTGGAGGGGCCTTCATCCATAAATGCCATTTGAAGTCTATCGAACGATTCATCCGGTTTCAGGCGACACTTGAAATCGTAAAAAATCATAGCTCTAAAATGTTCCCGGCGCAGATCCATTTTTCAGTAAGACACGATACTTTGAATTGGCTCGCAAAAAATGTGGAGGGAAATTTTGAAAATGGAACACACATATTTTTACAAGTAATCATATTTTCGAAAAAGATTCTAAGTGGCCAGTCTCCCATATATAAAAACTATTTATCGCAATACTTTCTGAGTGGCCTGGTAATGTGCGTTTTGTTATGCGTTTTACATTTTTTTACTATTTAAACACGCTATACTTTACTGGTGGAAGGGATACCGACGCTAAAACGATTACCGCGTATTCAGTACATCATTCAGAACCCCACGGAGATTTTCATCGGTTATTTAAAAAAAAAGCTGGTTCCTACGTTTTTTTAATTAACGTCGGTCCCTTTCACCCTGTATACAGGGTGATAACTTTCAGTGGGGCAGTAAGGCAACTACCTAACCGATGCAGCTACAGAAAATGGTGTTAGGAGACTATTCATTATTTTTCGTGATATTTTGATCCTCATTCGCAGTTTAAAAAAAAATACCTACAACTAGCAAAAAAATGGCCGTTTTTCAACAATTTTAGAAAAAAAAAGTCAGAAATTCTTTCTTAGGACCTGCAATGGTTTCCTACAAAATGAATGTGAAAAGTATTTTGCGATTTCTGACTTTTTTAGTACTCTAACCTGGGTTGGTCCCATAGAAGTTTTTGATTAGTATTAGAAAGAGGATCGATTGGCTTGAACAAATTTTTCTGTATTTCATACAAAATGTATGGGAAAAGATTTTTGCAATTTCTGACTTTTTTAGTGCTCCCTCCGGTTGGTCCCATACAAGTTTTTGATCAGTATTAGAAACAGGATCGATTGGCATCAAAAAAAGAATTAGTGTATAATGGCCATTCTTTTACCAGCTGTACATTTTTTTGAAAATCTGTGAATTGGGATGAAAATTTCACAAAAAATTATGGATAGTCTTCTACGACCATTTTCGTGTAGCTGCAACTGTTAAGGTAGCTCCCCTCACTGCCCCGCTAAAAGTTTCCACCCTGTAAAATATAACGTACAATAGTAAAAAAAAATACATCTACTAATCAACGAAACGTCGAACAAAACACTAATGGCGCCAACTCACTTGTAAGTTCTAATTACAAATGTATACTTTTTTTTGGACTGGGACATAATGTTGTGAAGGTGATTGCGCTGCGGGTGTCAGAAATCAAAGACATTTAATTGTCCTTTTCTACAGATTGAAGAGTTGAATATATCCAAAGAGACGATGAGCAGTCTGCAGAAACAAGTGGACGAGCTGGCCAGCAAGGAGGCGGTGTACCGACGGAAAATCGACGAGTATGACGTTAGCATGAAGAAGTGTAAAAAGGAACTGGCAGAAGTTAATACCACTTATAGGAACTTGAGGGTGAGTTCATTTTATAAATAACTAGCTGCAACCGGCATGCGTTGCAATGCACATTTCCCTACCTAGTACTACCTCCTTGTATTTTTTACTACTCGATCCACCTACACCTACTACCTATCTAACAGAAACCTTCCCTGGCGAATGTAGAATAATGGTGCAAAATTTCATCAAAATCGGTTCAATAGTTTAGGGAATCTATAGATTTCAAACAGACATTGATTTTTATATAGTAGAATAGTCGTAGTAGTAGGTAAAATAGTAGTCTTGTACTCAAACCTTAAAAGAACAAACATTTATTTGCACTAACACATGACGCGTAACATGAAAAGCGCAAAAAGAATAAGTAGCAGCGAAATACGAGTCTGCTTTGGAGATGTCTTAAAAAAAAAGAAACATAAAACAAAATATGTGTACTTATACCAATTACCACACATACCTACATATATTTTGTATTCTTTGAAAACTTTAAAGAAAAAAAAATAGGAACCGAAGAACACGAAATTTGTGTGTACCAATCAATCCAATCATTGTAACCTCAATTGGATATCTAGGAAGAGATCGACCAAGAGCAGCTGAAGCTGGACCAAGGCGTGACTGCACGCAAGACATACGAGCAACGTTTGCGAGAGGACAACATTAAGATGACGCAAGTGCAGACCATTCTCGACGACAAGCGCGCCGTCATACGGCAGAAGACTGAAGAGGCGGAAAGAAATGTGTGTCCGAGAGTGCAGAATCCTAGGTGAGACGTGACGTTTTTATCTTTGAATTTCGCGGTCACATCATCTGCTTAATCTTTTCCCAACTATGTTCGGATCGGCTTCCTGTCTAACCGGATGCAGCTGAATACTAGTATTTTACATGAGACGACTGCCTGTGTGACCTCTACAATCTGCAGGATTGTGGAGGTCTGTGTGTGTGAGGTTACTGCGCAATACGATACCCCTGGTATGACTGGTTGTTACAATTTCGGGCTTCAGACTACCCTCAATGATAGTAAAAGATTTACATGACAGCCGAGACCAACGGTTTCACATGCCTTCCGAGGCATGTAGGTTTCGTCATTATGTAATGGTCACGTATCGTATGAGCCTAGACACAAGGCAGATGCTATGTACGACACCTAGCTGTTTGGGCTCATACAACTCCTCAACGGTGCACCGTTGAGTTCTTCTGGCGGGATGGATATCCTGCATGATCCTGGTAATGTCTGCGCACCAAGTCAAGGTTATCATACTTTTGTATTATGATTGACAAGTTACAGGATTTCAAATCAATCAGATCTGTGGATGTTGTTTATATCTCTTTATCAACTAGAAAAGAAGTGATGATCTTCAAAAGGCTGAGCACATTTCCTTGAAACTTATCTAAGAACACTCTCAGTTAAGACACCCTTTAAACGAAAAACACTAAATCAAAATCGGTTCAACCTTTCAGGAGCTATGATGCCACAGATAGATACACAGACTCACAGATATACGCCTTATTTTGGTCGAGGGTTTAAAAAAAACACGAAGTAATAATCGAAAAATTTTGCAAGTTTTTTTACCAAATCTACGGGGTGGAAGGGACACCAACGCGAAAACGGTGATCACCCCCCACAAATAAATTTTTCATCGGTAATTAATAAAAAAACAGCTGTTCCATACATTTTGACCGTGATTTTTGTAGGAAACAGTTCCAGTCACATTTCCAGGTTGGGTCAAGACAGATGGGCCAGAATCGTCACACAGTGGGTGCCTGAAGACGGTCGTCGTCACCGAGGAAGGCCCAAGAAACGCTGGCGTGACTATTTGGACTCCTACCTGACGGATTGGCCTGACAAAGCAAAACACCGGGAGAGATGGAAAGGAATGGAGGCCTTTGCCCAGCAGTGGGACAGAATAGGCTAATTTAAAAAAAAAGGAAACAACTGGTTTTTTTTTTCAGAATTATGTACTGAGGATGTGGTTTCCGTTTTCGCGTCACCCCGTATATTTCTATTACTGTTCCTATCATATATTTCCACTTCTTATAATGCGTAAAAAAGTTCTTGTTAAGTTTAGTTTTTAATGTATAGTTTATAGTTAACCACAATAACTCTTTATTTATTTTATATATTTCCTATTATTGTACACCCTAGGGGTATGTTGTAGCGATACTTTTTTTTAAATTTGCCACCTTTATTTGTGAACCAACTACAGCAACAGTAAGTTAATATTCTATTCCATCGGATATGATCATAAAAAAAAAGAGTTGGTTCTCATCGTTACGATTACCTCCACAGAGACAAGGCGATAGTGACGAACGAGCTGAAGAAGATTACGTTGAAGCTGAATTCGATCCGCAGCGACGGGCTCACGGTATCCGAGGTCGCGGATAAACTGCTGGCCGTCGAGCACAAGTACCGACACACGCGAGAAGCGCTGCAGCGGCTCGAGAAACTCATCGAATACGTAAGTCCACTCATGTCAACTTAGGACGAATTTCACCAATGACACTGAAATAGTGACCAACCGAATGTTCGGATTCGGCCAAGAAGTCAAGTTTAGGCCATAGTTTTCCCGCAAAAACTTCGAAACTCGGTATTCGTGAATTCTCGTGCGTCCTTCGGCTAACTTCGGATGCGTTCAATGCTCGTGATCGCCGGCTGAGTACGCTGCTGTTCTCGGCTTTAAATAGTTAATATAACATTAATTAAAACTAGATAATTATATGTATAACATAAATAAAACGCTAGGTTTTAAGATTCCCTAAAAACAAAAAATTTAAAGTTCCGGTAGTTTCGGTTTCGGTCGAAAATGGGACCAGTGCCGAAGGTTCGGTTTCGGCAGAAAATTCATTTTCAGTCGGACACTACTCGTAAACTGATCGCGATCAGCACACTGCGTTCAGTTTCATTGGTGAAATTCACCTTACACTGTCCTCTAAATTATGCAATTATTTGCAACCTACAATGTTTTAAATTCAATTTTTGTTTGATTTTATTGATTTTATGATTTTATAAGTTAGGCACTTGGCAGTGCCTAACTTATAAAATCCAGTTGCAGTATCTCTAACTATCACTACATAAAAAAATAGACATAAAGTCATCACCCACCATACTTATTAAAGTGACTAAGATAGTTTAATTGGATCTTATGAGGTAGCAGTGCCTACCTACAAAGCACGAGCCTGCTGGTTATTTGCTAGTGAAGGCGCTAAGCGCACAGTGCAGCCGGATGCGAGCATTCTAGAACGTTCGTTTCACTTCGCTACACGCAAGGCTCCAGGCCTCCAGGCAAGGGACCTTTTTTACGATTGGTTTGTGGATAATAAGTAAACTCCTAAATTAGTGAAATATGGTATGAAAGTTTGTATAAAAGTTCGTAATTTTGCTGATGGCTAATCCCATCGTATACATATGACATTTGGGCGCATTGCTCTATAAATTTTAGATTTTCTTCGACGTACCACACTTGCGCTGCAAAAAAGCGAAATAGTTTACTACTCTGACACGGTACATGTTATTTACAGATGACGGCTGTAACCAAGGATCATTTGAAATTTTGCTTCGAAATACAGACCGAGATTGCAAGACGAGTGCAGTACAGCTTCCAAGCCGCGCTCAATCTGAGAGGGTACTCGGTAAGGTGTTATCTACTGCCATAATCCTGTTTTATTTTCATTACATATTTATTTATTTATTGTATGGTAAGGTAACTTAGGTACCTACTGAACACAATTGTTGTCAATGGAAAATGCTAGAAACAAAGTTGTGGTGGTTCCATAAATCTTCTTTTGAATATTATCATTGAATGCTTCAGTCGACACGCAGGAACAGCTCAACTCTCTTAGAAAATTGCTTTTTCCTTTAATTAGCTAGTGTGGAGTCTTACAACTGAGGGGCGATGTGTGCCGGGAATTCTTATGTGTAACGTGGAAGAAAACCCCGACATATGTATTCACCAAGTAGCTTTATTGAACTAACTTAACTACAGTGATGCGCATGTGAGAAGGTATAAACATAAGTACATGTGATCGCGGACGTCAGCATAAAGTTGTCGAGTGTGCTCGTACAGCTAGCGAAACTCGAAACGAATACATATCTAAACACGTACTTAAATTAACTACATTACCGGAGCGGTAAGTGACCTGAAAAAGAACTATAAAATCTTTGTATGTTTTACTGTGTTTAGATATCGATCACCATCACGTGTAATATCATATTAATGTTTGTTACAATAATGAAAAAGTATAGGTCCAGACTAGAAGTCTATACATATATGAAACGACTTCGGCACTTTTTGCGCATCTTGGACGTCACCTGGCACTACTTTTGCCCCAACAAAAACGCCTGGCAATGTATGTCCGTAAGGATTGAGGAGCCACTTTTCGTATCTTAATGAAATTAATATACTTATTTAGTAGTAAGCTTAAAAATATTGTAGGATGAATCCTCGAATTTGTAGTATAATAGTTCAATAGTTATATGAACATAAAGGTGGCTCCTCAATCCAAATGTTTGGATTGAGGAGCCACCTTTATGTTCATATAACTATTGAACTATTATACTACAAATTCGAGGATTCATCCTACAATATTTTTAAGCTTACTACTAAATAAGTATATTAATTTCATTAAGATACGAAAAGTGGCTCCTCAATCCTTACGGACATTGGCAATGTTATATTCGAATTAAATACATAATTAACTATAACACCAATCCAGAGCTCTATAAATTGCACACCTTCTACTGATTGTAATAAATTTTTAAACATGTGTTTGTATTCTTAAAAATTTATAGCCCGAATAGTAAAAATTATTGATGTTGGCAGTGTAATAGCAAGATGATTTTTTTTATCTGTATACCAATTAGCTTATTCGACCATACAACCTCTTTGTTGCCCAACCACTCTCACTCCCCAATGCTGAACAGCTGCCAGGCGACTGGATCAATTAATAATCATAGTATGGAACAGTAGAGGGATTTCGTTGCTCTATAAATTGCAACCGTATTTCCGTAGCTAGCAATTAGACTATACTATGTTTATGCTAGTCGTGTGTCCACAGGGTCACATGGACATAGACCACAATGTGGGCACGCTAGAGATCCAGTGCTCGGGCCGCGACAGCAGCAAGGAGCGCGTGGCCGCCAGCACGTCGTCGCTGTCGGGCGGCGAGCGCTCCTACTCCACCGTGGCCTTCATCATGGCGCTGTGGGACTGCGTCAACCTGCCCTTCTGCTTCATGGACGAGTTCGACGTCTTTATGGTACCGTCTCTTACATGAACACCAAACTTACATTTTTTGTAGAGCAACGTACGCAAATGTTAGTGGACAACTATTGATCACAATAAGTTATTTTATGTTGCCATGTAGTAACGTTACCTAACTTTTTGCTAATATCTTCGATATAGCTGTTATGAACACAAACAAAAAAATTTATGGAAAGTTGAATTATGGTAAGTTATTGATATCGTATGGCAAAATGTTGCCAAATGCTAACTCCTGTGTGGTGGGTGCAACCTTCAAAATTGACGCAGAACGTCCGATTCGCAAAGTTCCGGCGGCATAATATGTGAACAAATGTAATCAAGCTCAAATACGGTTCCACGGAATAGCGGACACATAAGCGCGTGGCTGGGATCACCATCCACTCGTCTCTTGTCTCTATGACAGCAAGTATCCTCACAACACAGATGTACCTAAAGCCGTATTGTTACAGGACAACGTGAACCGTAAGATAGTGATGGAGCTGCTGATCGACCACGCGCTGCGCAACACGAGCCGCCAGTTCGTGTTCCTGACGCCGCAGGACACCTCCGCCGTCACGGCCGGACCAAACATTAGCATACATCGGTGAGTTGTCGGGAAAACTAGCTTGCGGCCGCGCACGCGTCCGATTCGATTTTAACAGCCTAAAGCCCAGTGTTGTCAAATCAATCAAGTCCTGTGATTATTAGCTGTTTACAATTCATTAAACCCATAACAGCACTTGGCTTGCGTTTGATTTTGACTAGTCGACGATTTTCGTTCCTGAAACTAAACTGGGCATTAGTTTTGCTCCGGGTCATAGTCTATCTGTCAAATTAGTTCAGCGGTTTCATCGTGAAGGAGTAACAAATACAAACTTTAGTTCAGTAGTGATTGTTAGTAGACTAACAATAGCAATAGGAAAGTTACTGTTGTTATATACCTGACCAAATAAGATAGTACCAGTTTACAATAAGATTATCGCTATGGGTATACGCTTGCAGCTAATCTGTTGTGGTCCTTAGTGCAAGATGCCGTGTGACTGACACTGGCTTGGCCACCATCAGGGATTTTAATTTTGATAACACAAATAATTTGTCGGTAATTAGTCGAAATTGCGTCGAAATGGCGAGAAATTCCGACAAATTGCCGACTAAATCTGGGAGAAAACAGTTCTACGCTAGATGCCCTAGTTTTTGAAATATAAATGTGGCCAAGCTGGGGAGAGTCTCTACAGATCGGCCACCTATAAACCCTTACAACTTTTGAACCAGTGACCGACAAATTCTGACATTGGGCGACAAATTTCGACTAATTACCGACAAATTATTTGTGTTATCAAAACTAAAATCCCTGATGGTGGCCAAGCCAGTGTCAGCCACACCAAGATGCCCAAGCCAGCAGAAAGCATCGCTAAATATTAAACATTGATCAAAGTCTATCTTAATTTTGTTACAGAATGGCAGACCCACGGCCGTAGTACGTATTCACGTAAGCATTTTTAATTCGTAATCCCGATTGAGATTTATATTATCATGACGTGATTGTTATTTGAAGGCGTTACCAAATCTTATGTAAGGGTAGGTACCTTCACGATGCTACTTGTTGCATCGTTAATTATTTTTATACTGTTTTGTAAGTGAAATTACTATTTGAACAAAATTAATGGAAAATAAAACATTTTCAAATAAATAATCAACACCATTTATTTAATACTATCGCCGTGAATTGACTGTACATAATATGTGATCGATGCAGTATTGCACAAATGACATCTGATCTACTTGTATTATCCATGACATGAGATCGCATGCTATGAAATCCGGGATACTATATTGTCGTATCATTTACAATTAGGTATCTTTTATATTAACTTCAATAAATTGATATAAAAATAACTTACATCTAAACATTCTAATCATTTTCTAGTAAGGATATAATTTTAAAATTATTTTATTATAAAGTAACAAATCTAAGTCTTATTTATAAGGCCAGCATCGCCAGTGGATAAGCGTAATCGTTGAACTTAATTCTACATTGAATTTTACTAAAACGAACAATACCCGGTTCTATTTGAGTTAGGTACACTGTACAATATTATATATTATTTAAAAAAAATACAATAAATCCATAAAATATGGTGAATACGATTTGTACAACAGATTAATTTAATATTTTCTACAGATATTAAAGTTGTCATCAAGTGAAATGGTTAGATTCAGTTAGATGGACAGCGGAATCCTAGTTAGTTAATTTTTGCAAATAAATCACAGTTGATATGCATAAGAAGAAATGTATTATGCCTTAGTTCTAACAGAACATTGTGGAACACAATTATTACTGTTTTTTTCTTAACACAACTTGCTTGTTCCCTCCCTCATCGTGATCAATAGATTGATGGTTTTATTTAGCAAAAAAGGGACAAAGCAAAGTGGACCCACTGTAGAGATCGCAAGATTAGTAGGGTGAATATAAGTTGTTAATATTGTGATAGTGTATTTTCTATAGATACACAATAAAACATACTTTCACAATGTACAATTCAAAATAATGCAAGACAAATAACAGGTTGGTTAAACAAGGGCTGACTTAAGAAAAATGCATTTTTTGTCACAAGTGTAAAGCAGCTTATTTTTACTTATTATTATTCGCAACGGTGTTGCAATTATATTTTTAGTATGCACTTTTTTTTTGTAGGAACTGGCCACACATCGTCACGGCCGTCTTTTTCGGTTTAAGTTTTTGGACATAAGATTCCGCGTCGACAAGGTGCCCACTCCCGTATGATTTACTTTCAGTACACTTAGAAATGACGCATCAAACATAAAAAGTATGTTAAACACTGTTACCTACTTATACCTAAGAATATGTTGTATTGGCGGCAAGTTATAGAAGTTCATGCAATCACTTCATTAGACAGTGCTTTACAAGCTTATAAACCAGTCTAGGCGCTATTATTTCTAAGTATGCAGAATAAAAAAGCCCACAGGAATTGTACAGAGCAGATTTTTCCAACCTTGAGGCAGTCTTTGGTTAAAATAAGCCGCAAAAGAATTTTTTACTATAATAATTATAAGAATTTTATATCAATTTAAAAAATCAGTTGACTCAAAGCACTAGTTATCAGTCTCATGAACGTTTTGCGTCCATTTATCATCAATTAGAAATAAATTATAACATTCATCAATTTATATACAAAATGTCGAGAAAATCAAGGATTAAGCATAAATCTAATTTACTAGTAAGAAGTAGGAGCAAATTATTAAAGATTTATATATTATTATAATATTTTGACATTTGATTTGGATGCTTAATATAATTAGGATTTAAGAGAAAATGATTGGTAACTCGGTGAGTGTGATATGCACGATCGAACGGCCATTTTACAAAAATACGTAAAAAAAATATTTTTATGCAAGCTAAGTTATAGGGTGGCAAACAAATTAGATAAAGATACAGCGTATAGTATAGATTTAAAAATGATTCTTTGTAATGCATTCGTATTTTTATTTACACAAAAATATTATATTTTGCGCCCACATTCATAATTTCTTATGGTGTACTTAGCAATAGTTGATCAATACACTAACATACGATAGCTTCTTCCTGCTGACATGAAAACAGCCTTAGTCCGGGTTCCCACCAAAGCGGAGACGAGTGAGATTCAACTACTTACAAGAGACGAGAGAGGCGATGTGGATCCCAATAGATTTGTCGATTCCCGCATGTCTCCACACTGCTCCGCTAGCCTCCGCTTTGGTGGAAACCGGATCCTTAGATAAGGTAGAAGTTACAAGAATTGAGAGGACTTGTTTAAATATAATAATTGCGTTAAAAATATAATACGGTGTCTCTACTTAAACATGGTGTTAGTGACAACATTTATATTGTATGGAATGTTCAAGCAGTGTGAACTGGCTTACTGCCAGTGTTAGTCCAGAACCATCGATATATTATAAATTTTCATAAGTAGGAACAATATACTATTTACAGTTATATTTGTTGTACAAACAACATTTTTTTCGAGCTAATTAAAATGATACTGGAATTTACAGATAACGTTCTTAATTGCATTATAAAAAGTCCGAGGAACATTGTTCCTTACATAACAAACATCTTTATATTCCAGAACCATTTTTTGTAGCCATTTTTATTGTTTTATAATGACTTAAATACTTACATACTTTTTATAGCTAAATGGTACCAGTTCATTCCTGGTACTTTTAAGTGTAGATCTGCCAATTCAAAGGAATTCAAGGCAAGCCATTTGCATCTTCAATATCCTTTGCGGAGCTAGCTAATTGATACTTTTTAAACAATATTTTATTTAAATAGATAAGTCTATTGCTGGATGGTCTCTCTATTGAGATATTAATGTCATGCACACTGCAGTCGCGTCGTTAGTGCCCAGAGATGTTAATAAGCAGCTTACATGCGCACGCGCGTTAGAAACTCGCAGGTTATTAGTTAAAACTACGCTCAATTGAGAGTAACCATTACAAATCGGATCGTTGCAAGTAGCAGCTCCTGAGTACTCGATAAATATTTTATGACTATGACAATGTGTATCAGCAAAGTTTCTACATAAATCCATTTATTTGGTCCGTAACCTATATTCTTGGTGGTCCACATTGTGATGACAATGTGTAATAGATAAAGTTATTCATATTTTATCCTCTTCATATTGATGTACTTATATGCGTTCATTCGCATTCCTCGATGTCAAATTTATAGTTTACTAAATAATGCAAATAAATATTAGTCTTACACTTCATCACTATGAAAATTCGACATTTAATATGTGACTCTCTAGTTTGTATCTTTTTCTTCAAAAAAACTGCATAACAATAGCAGAATATAACACCTTTATAAATATACACTTCTTATCCTAACCAAGTCAATTTGCGTAATAATCTTCTGAGTGAGATTTTAGCATATCGCAAGGAATCAATCAATTTAACGAAACGGACCTGACGAATTTCGTGATCAGGAGCTCGTTAGCTCAACTTTAGATGTACCAAATCAGTAGAGTATTATTAAACCACTGCTCTTAAACAACTTACTGTCCGTAACGGAACATAACAAACAACAATAAACACACCTTAATGTAAAGTGTGCGATCACTCGGTGGAGAGCCTTCGTGCGTCGGGGGCGGGCGATAGTTGCCGCGCGGGCGACAGCTGCCGCGCGGGCGACAGTTGCCGCGCGGGCGACAGTTGCCGCGCGGGCGACAGTTGCCGCGCGGGCGACAGGTGGCGCGCGGATGGCGTCTTGCTGGTGGGCGTCTTCGGGCTCTTGTGGTCGGACTGCGGCGGCGTCGGCGGGTAGATGTGTGAGCTGTCCTGAGACGTCGACGCCGCCGTGTCCGTCTGCGTCGACGACTGTTGTTCTGCCATTATCTGGTAAACTTTATCCTACAAAAAAAAAAACATTAGTCATATTATTAGCATCGATAACTATTGTAATTGTATTGTAGGAGTAATTTCGATAAATTATCGAGACAAGAAACAGTATATTCTAGATAACGAATTCGTAATGCACAATAAACCGTATCGGAAACATAATAGCGTAGGTTGTAGAAATCATAAGCCATTAGCTTCCGGTGGTGGGTATTCGGAATTATGTATTATTTTGATGATGCGATCAGAGCAATCTATATTTATATAAAGTTAGAAACTGACTGGCTGCTAGCTGAAACCGCTGGGTCTAGAAGCATGACATTTTGCACAAACGTTCCTTAAATGGCGTAGGAGTGTACTTAGAAGGGATTCTTGGAAATTCATCTCCTAAAGGGTAAAATAGGGGGTTGGAAGTTTGTATGAAACTTCGTCCACGCGAACGAAGTCGAGGGCAACAGCTAGGTTGGTATATTATCTGACAATCGACAATATGTATTTCTAAATCTATTTAGTACCTGTTTATTTGAATACATGGCCCATCTAGTTGGTCCTATTCCTTGGCCACATCGAATGTATTACTGCCTTATTTACGCGACGCCACTCCGAATGATTTAACATTATTTACTTACAGCGTGCAATTACTTTGTTTAACTTGCAGTGAACTGAGCTCTACTTCGGAGCATCCATGACATTTATACACAACAAGTATTACGATACATACATACTTAAAGTCACGCAATTTCCCTCCTGAGGACAGACAGACCGCCAGCTGCTACGATCCTTACATTTCCTCTTTTCGTTCACGGGTATACACGTATGCCAGTTGCGAGTATTACGCACCTGAGCTAAGACTAAAGAGTAGTGGATACTCACAAACATGTCGAGGGTGACGTTGTGCGACTGTATGCGGTGGCTCTCGTCCAGGTTGACGTCGGGACAGATGAGGTCGAGGCCGCCGCCGCGCTGCATGAACTCGCCGTCGCCGTTGCGCACCACGCACACCGAGCCCGCCTCGCGCACCACCTCCACGCATGGCGCCAACCATCGCCAGCATGGCTCCAGTTCCTCCCAACTGTAACCTGCACGCCACAAACGCCTTCAACATCTACCCAACAATGCGCAACCTGGGAACCGAACCCAGGACGTCACGCTCAGCAGCAGCGCACGCAACAACTACACTAAAGAGGCAGTCAAGTGGTGCATGGTTGAAACGTTTCAAAAAGTGCTTAAACACGCTATTTTAATGTCTCTGTTTGTTCAAATCTATTGTTTACTAAAGGTGGCATTGATATTAACATTATATTTTTACAACCAAAGTGACAAATTGCTGAATCACACGCGACTGCTAAAAAAAACAAAAAACACAGCTATTTATGTTACGTCTTGCGACCTTCCTTATAGCTTACATCATATAATTATTAACAACAACAAATGTGTTGAACTCACCTGATACCCTAAGAGCTAGTTCTTTGGTGAACGCGTGTGCTATTGCGGCGGCCGCGACCGCACTGTAGGGGAACAGGTTCACGTCCACATGTAACACTGCTAAGTCTATCAATTGTCCACATATCACGAATTCCAGCGATGAATACTGGGGGAACACGAATGTGTACCCCCTGAGAGCGTTCGCGCCTACGTCACTCTCGCCGAGCAGTCTGCGCTTGGCGCTGCGGCCCTCGCTGGCGAGCTGCATGTACACATTGAGCCAGCTGTTGATGGTGATGGGCGTGATGCTCCACGACAGAATCTTGAGGATGAGCAGCTCCTCCAGAAGTATTTCGTCTGTAGTACACGCGCCGTCTGTGACATACGCGAACTCGCCGATTTTAGGTGGGTATACTTCTTCAACTTTCGCCGCTATGAATAGACACGTGATTCCTGGAAGAAAACGATTTGGTAACCGAGGTCTGTTGACAGTAGTTTAAAGGCTTTGTATGTTATTAATATCAGTTCTGTGAGGTGAGTCCCCATTGAGTGCGAGTGAGCTTTACCTACTAGCTGCAACCGGCCCTTCTGCACGTCTTCCGTGTTGGACAGATACCGGTCCACATAGTCCACTGTGAGATGAAATGTTTCTCTATGCAGTTTGTATACTTCACATACCTGTTGAAGGAAAAGGGGAAAAATATAGATAGCGTAACGGAAATTGGATCTAGCTTTAAACTTTACTTTGGAGGATCGCAGTTTAGCATTACTTTTTTTTCATACGTTATCAGTAGAGATCGGATTTTCCTAAACTTCGCGGAAATAAGTAACATGTGGATATAACCCCCCTCTACGTAATATAATGTGTTTTATTTGGTTACCCAGGTACCTAATTTTATGTTTGTATTTATTTGGTTACTCAGGTACCTAATTTAATGTCTGTATTTATTTGGTTACCTACCTAATTTAATGTGAGTGTTTATTAATATTTGCATGCTATTTTTATGGTGAAATGTGTCACTGCACTACATGTTATATTTACCATCTTTTGTACCACATTTAACGCAAATAAATAATTTTGACTTAGACTTTCCTTTCCAATTTAGCAGCTTTATTTCGGAATTTAAAAATCTTGCCAGTATTTTATAGGGAGGTATATATCCACGTGTTATCGACTTCATTCGAGTTTAGGCAAATAACTCCTACCTATTCCGACGATCTGAAGAATTATCAGGAACTAGGAACTCCAGTAGTGGATCAGTTGTCAGATTTTCAAGTTTCCAGTTGGACCCTCACATGACACAACTGTTTTATGCGTATTTCGTACTTAAAACGTAACAAGTACCTATTTCATATCTCTGAACAATGTTTATGGCTCGTATAAAGGTTATTATTGTCCGTCGTCTTGCATCGTATATCTCTCACTAGGGTTATCTGTCCGCTCACTCCCGGACGTCTTAATGGTTAGAGCGAGATTAATTTCGGCTAAGACATAAATTAGGTAAATTGTCTACTTCACTTCGTTCCTGTTTCTGACATGACGCATGTTAGACGAGCTTTTGTATGAATTTGAATGAGTTAATTGGTCTTTAAAGGAGCTGTAATAAGTTGGTGTTTAATTGATATTGAAATAAACGGCCCTAGTTTGTAAGAAAGAAACGCTAGTTGGAATGATACAATATATAACTTCATGCCTGTAATCACCGAACGGTTAGGCAGAGTTGAGGACCCGAAGGGTTAGCCCTATATCGCCAAATGTATGTAATAGGGGGTGAGTTCATTGCCATGAACCGGCCACAAATCCAGACTGCGCGCTTTTCTGAATGTTTGTTTGAATGACTCGATAGACCTATAAGAACTTGCAAAGTATTCCTGCTTATCGATAGTAAACAAATGATAAATAATCGCACTTGTTGCACCTTGTTTTGAAACTTAAGAAGCAACAAACTTATCTAAATGTTTCCAAACCTATAAACAGAGGCCGGCGGCACATGTTCGGCGAGAGTACTCAAGTGACTTGAACGGTTCATATCGGTACAAAAAACTTGCGCATTGATATTCTAAGAAATCCGGTGCAAAAAACGGAACCCTTATAGATTCGCCTTGTCCGTCTGTATGTCACAGCTATTTTACCGCGAGACTGTTTTCACCACACAGTTGAAATTGCAAGATTAGGTGTCTTCTGTAAATCGCGGTGATGTGAAATAATGAAAAAAAAAATAATTGGGGTAACTTCCGTAACAGGCAACTTAGTATATATTATATAACTGTGCGGGAAATTTTGAGATATTACGAGACTTTTTCATGAAACTGAAGCAGTAACTTTAGTTTTGCTGTTGAGTGGAAATTGACTTATGAATGAGCGATAAAAATATTGCTATTGAGTATATTATTTGGTGCTACGGAACCCTTTGTGCGCGAGTCGGACACGCGCTTGTCCGGTTTTTTATGGATATTATACTACGCAGACTACGGAAATTTACAAAATAATACTAGCAACGTCGCGTCGCAACTATCCTTTAAAATGTGTAGACGAATGATCACGTATTATGTTATGCAAATCCCAGTACTTACGCCGGAAATGCAAGGATACGAGATAATAATGTGATACAACTATTAGCGCATACGATTGAGGAAAACCCGTCGAAATACGCACGTGTAGTGTCTAATCGAGAGGCAGACGAGACGCGCGCAAAAAGTTTGTTACCACAAAGTTAAATGTACTGTTATATACCTACAGTTTCGCATCGATCGGTGCTTAACTGCTAACCGCAGTGACGTTACGTTACCGAAAAATTGTGAACTGTTTAATAACGTGTCTCGTAACATAATATCACGCCCATATTTCCCGAAGGGTTGGGCAGTAATATTGATACTTTAAGATCACCAATATAACACCAGCAACATGTTTCATCATTATCTACTGCCTGGCTTCACTCGCTGCTTGGTACAAGCCTTTTTGTTTGCGCCGAGATCCTTATCCAGCTATGTTAAAATTCCCATGCAAAAGGGACCGAGCGTATAGCCATCAACTGGGTGCCACATAACGTGTCTCGTTTCGTTCGAAATCCCATATTCAATTGCCTTGCTTAGCAGGTTTATGGGAATCTGATTATTCGCTCTGCAATTAGTTTCTACACCTAAAATTCCATTGCTCGAAGATTGAGATGGCTAATTAACCATATTATTACGTCGTACTTCTAGCCCTTACATTGACCTATGATCAACTTTAATTAATGACGTTTTTGACAGCTTTTAATAACAAGGCTTATAGTTAAAATACTTGAATTTTCAAAGGATAAGAATCAGTGACTTGTTAGTTTTAGAAATAAAGAGGTAGAGTCGTGCAGCCGGTGCAGTCAAATGATACCAATGGCATGTTTATCTAAATCCGATCGAAAGATTGTAATTGTTGTTTCCAGTAATAAATGCAATGTTATCGATAGTGCATCGTGCGCGTGATGATTTGATGAATAAAGAATTACTTATATCTCTATCGCCGGCTTACATGGCGCTTCGTAGGTTAGGCTTACAAGGATTGAGGATAACAGATAGTACGGAGGTACCGTTCACTTATTTAGTCGATTTATGTACCTAATTCGAAACGAAAAATAAATCTAAGGGGGTTAATGATGGCGTGACGGTTGACAAGGGAGAATGACCGAAAAAACGCTCGAAAGCGTTTACAGACCCCAGGTAAATGGTACAGAGGCAGAAAGATGTAATTGTGATACATCTGAATGTCAACAAGGATTACGTTGAATTACTGCCACCTGCTCAGGTCTACGGGACTTGACACCTGCTTATGTCTACGGGACTTGACTCCCGTGTAAAAACGACAATCTAACCAAAGAATCAATAAAATACCCGATCGTGCGATAACTAATGAGGTCACAACGATTTTTCATAGAGGCGGGAAAGTCGATAGGGTGACGAGAGAGTCCACTTATGCAGCTTTGAGTCAACCTTGACAATCGTACCATCTCATCGACACTCATCATCATCTGCTTAGCCTTTACCGAACTATGTTGGAGTGGCTACCAGTCTAACCGGATGCAGCTGAATTCTAGAATTTTACTAGAGCGACTGAGTATCTGACCTCCAGAACTCATCTCCGATACAATACGAAATTAATATAAAGAAGTATATTTTAATCTTTAAAACCTTATCATATACATGCGTACAATAGGAGTGTCCCACTTTCACAACAAATTAAATTAGTACCTGCGTTGAACTGGCACATAAATAGTACGCGTCTTATCTAAAAAGAAGCAAAGCTTTGCGCCAACGTGTTACGTTCGACTTCCATGTATAGGAAAACAATGTGCAATGATTTGAATACGTTATCGTTACTTTTGCAAATACGCTAAGCGAGCCCGGATTTAAATTCCGGTAAAGCCGTTTATTTCGTCTGGTACCTATCGCCGGCATACGCAAAGCCCGTTGGCCACTTTTTGTGATATATTTCCGGTGAAGGTCGCTTCATCTTGACGTCTTCTATTCTATAAATAGAGTATTTGCAAAACCTGAAATTAGTCCCCAAATAACCGACTGAACGCGTAAGCACAATTTCATGGCATTCCCACTGCAGCATTAGGAAGAACATTTGTCGAAACTTCTGCCTAATACCACAGGGTCAATACCCCTTATCGGCATCCCATCTGTTGCGATAACGACCTTGTAAAAAGCAATTAAATCGTCTAATACATAATCCTTTAAAAAAACCCTTCAATTGTTCTTTAAATACAGGGGAAAACGCTGAAATTAGCACCTTCAAAACGCGTTGGTTAAGAGGTCAACGGACACGACAAAAAGGGGTCAATGACCCCGATAGTTCATTACTTTCATACATGTGTAATTGAAAAAGTTTTCTTACCTTAACCTGTTCAAAAATCACTGCAATGCCGCATGGAAATAAGATGGAGGCTGTTAGAATTGAGCCATGCATAAGTTGTCATACTGTCTACCATTAGCAGAACACTCATTCACCTAAACTTAGTTTTTGTATATATTAAATTATGCTAATGTAGTCTGTCTCAGAATAAATTGTCTGGCTATCTGTCTTAATCTATAGATAAACAGCTGCATTATCACATCCTCAGTATTTTCCCAAAATCCCATATCTTCCTTCCCATAGGAACTTGGTGTTCATATCACAAAATCCCCCAAGATAATGTCTAACATTATACTGAAGTGCTTGGCACTGAATTTACAAATCACCCAATCTATTAATAGCCCACATTCTCTTACAGTGTCAATAGTTTTTCCTATGACTACTAGTAATCATTTAAGTCATTCTTGAGTGAATGTAATTAATGCAAAAATGTGTCTTACCTCATTCAGCCAGTCTAGCAGAATAGCTCTCATCCTGGGTTGTAGATTAGGGTGATTGTCAAACATATTGGGGTTCTTCTTATTACTAGATCTGGCATCACAGTCACACATGCTGTTCCACACATCTGCTGGGTCCGCCCAGGACAGGCCTGGCAGGGGGCACTTCCGTTTCGGCAATGAGGGGCATGGTATCTTACTAGTGCTGAAATTAAGGTTTCAACTTAGCACATATTTGGCTGCTACACAGATCTGAAGGTTATTCTAAGAGACACTGCACTGGGTTGTAATAGTCTATTTATTATGCACAGGTGTGTGCTTACTATCTCTTTAGGAAGGTCAATTATTTGTGAGCAACCTTTTTGTAGACTGAGCTCTTTTAACTATGATAGGTAAAAGTCTTACTATAACACTATATAGTAAAGTAAATGAGTAAGTATTATGCTTACAGCATATTATTTTATAGTTCTAGGCCAGACAGAATCTCATATTCCGATTGACTTGCAAATTTATTTTGGCCTGAATTGCTAAGTAAGATTCACAACCTAGGTTGAAATGAGTTAAAGTGTATAAAAGTAAGTATGGACATACCTGGGCCTCTTATTGGAGTGTGGTGTAGACTCGCCTCTAGCCACATTCTCTAATGGGCTCAGCACACAATTAGGAAGGTCAGATATACTCGGTGGGCTTAAAAAACTATCAGGATTGTAGTCTAGGTCTGTGTAAACACTCCTTGGCTGGTCTACTGGTCCGTATTGAGAGCCCTCATCATCACTGGAGCAGGATGATGATTCCACTACTACATTGTGTGCTGGCTGGTCACTTAGTTCCTCTTCTAATACCGATGAGATCTTCACCGGTGGCATATTCTCTAACTACAACATGATAAGGTAAGTTACACTCTATTTTCATCATCAATGAATGGTAACAACAAAATTATACAAACCTCATCGTCAGTGGAATTTCTTTTTCTTTTCAAGGTCAAACGTTTGTCACTGGTTTCACAGAAGGAACTGTAAATAAGTGTAGGAGACCGTAAGTAAACAAACCCCAACCATCAAGGTCAGTTTTGGGTGTAGGAGCAACAACACTGCACTTACCCAGTTTGTGCCATTGTAGTTTGACTATATCAACTGGCAGTCTATCTCCACAGCCTGTAACAAAACCACGAATTAGTACATTTGTCGATTATATTGTTATCGGTCATCAAAACTTGGATATAGTGGCCTAAAATTACCGCATGTCATGTTCAACTTGCAAATAGGGTTATGTCACTTGACAACCGTAATTGAGGGCATAATTCCAAATTTATCATAAAACGCATGCATTCTATTTTAATAACGAGCAATCTAGAATAGCACATACATCGTTATTCTATAGTATTTCGCCGTAAAACACCCTCTGTAGGCGGAGGATCCCGCAGCGTGCCCCCTGCTGATTGGCGGGAGAAATTTTTTCAGAGGCTGTTTTCGGGTGGTAAATTACGAGAAATTCGCATAATAAAGTGTTTTACATTCACTAGAATACATCAGCTTTGATTTAAGATGAGAAAAATATAGAAATACATGAATCAGCTGCAGTAAAAAATGCCACGAATCCGTCACAATCGCGCGCGAAATTCTCCCGTCAGCGCCATTAGACACGTCGCAAGCTTGGGTTTCTCGGCACATCCACTTAAGGAAATTGATAAAAATAGCATGCAGACGATTCAATATCATCACATTACTAATGTATTATTGAAATATAACGATTTAAACTGAAATAAATCCTTCTTATTCGACATAACCGTTGACAATATAATTGGCTTGGCTTATCGCCCACCAAAGGTTTATAACCTAATTATGCCTACAAGCTAAAGATTTCTATTTAAATATTTTATTGTGCAAGATATGCCATATCATTAAGAAATGAAATGTAAGTCCATAACATACCTGGTCATTCACAAATTATTCCAAATTACACAAAACGTACTTTGCTCATGAACTAGATACGATGTCTAAACTTTCAACACATTTAACACGGATTACACTGTATTTTGGTCACATATAAGACTATATTCACTGAATATGGGGAAAAACGATACAACTACTGTATTTGTTAATTTTACATGATACTTTTCAGCTTTTCACGGCTCGATAACGCCCGGCTTTCCGCGCGAAAATGTCGCGGTAAAACTTCGGTACTCAGCGGGTTGAATAACGGCTAACTTCAGGTTTGTTTCTTCTGAAAACGAAACGTCAGTCGTTCAACGCAATCCATTTCACGAAGAAAATGTGCGACTTTTGCTGTCAAAAGAAATATTGTATAAAATGCATTTCTAATGACGGCCAACCGTATTTTGAATAAATATTTCAAAGTCCTAATGAAAGTTTTAACTAAATATAATTTGTATAGGAAAGCATGCTTCGGAAGATGTTTTAACTAATATTTTTAATTCTTTGATTATTCCATTACTTTTTTTATTTGAGTTTATTTTGAAATTACTAAAATTAAATCAAAAGGTATGAGAAACTCAAAAATTACTAAAACTCTTCCGTTTAACTTAACGTAGATCGGAACTTCACATGAAAACCAACGCTTCTTTTCTATTGGTTGATTTAGGCATACAGCGCCCAGTGCTACCACACTAATACGCAATTTGTTTGTCCTTGTCGTTGGCATCCAAATAAAAGCTAAATTCACGTCGTATCACAGCTGGGCGCCAGCTGATAGAAAATTGAGCGAGAAAAGTCAATAAAGGTGCGCTATTTCGTTATTGATAACGTGGCGATACGGTGACATATTTATGTATTATGTGAACGGCAGGTGAATTTCTAGTGAATATCGGTCATACTAACAATATGGCAGTTCAAAATATAGCAGTGAAATTGTGTGGGGTGTTGCAGGCGCAGGGCGAAGAAGGTAACATCAACACTGTTTATTACCATCATACCCGTTCATTTAGCCTGATATTGCACTAAAATATGTAAAACCTTATATGGACCAATAATTTAAATATCCAAAGACATGTTAACCTGATTTTATCCTCGTATATTGTTACGCCGCTGTGCAATGAATTACGCAGTAATCACGTAACGCAGTCGTGAATTTCCTTGAGCCTAGCTTAGTATTGTGTTATAATTATACTTGCAGAGGTAACGGCGCGAGAATGGCGCCTCTTAGGCCAAGAACAGGATGGGTCGCAGGTCTTGAGTTGGGTATCAGATAAGGGTGGCAAAGAGGTTCTGAACATTGGGTCTTATACCAATAAAAACAAGACATTGATTACTCTGCACACGTTTGACGAGAAGATGAACATAATACAAGCATCAGTGAATGCTACACACACTTTGTTAGTTTACATTGTGAAGAGTCTTGCGAGTGACAATACTGAAGTGAAGGATCCATTGTACTGTCCTTACTTGATATGCCTCATGCCTGAGAGTGATAGGACCCCTGCAGCTGTGGAGGAGCCTTCTACGAAGCAGATCATGGTTCAGTATGTGTATGGAAAGAGTACTAAGTACAGTCCCGGAATACGGAATGATAGATTCTTGCTTTTCAAGCATTTGGAGTGTAAGTAAATTGGTAATATTAATAGATTTGACTTTTAACTACTTTGCCATTACCTATTGTTTGGTTGATAATGTTGTAATTTACTAAAACAATGGCCTCAAAGTTAACTAAATAGAATTTTCAAAATTCAAATCAAGTTCATAATGATTTATGTGTGTGATTATATCAAAGGTTTTTGATGGTAACCCAGTATTAAACCTGATACTAGTTATTTTACAAATATACCAAATAGCCATTAACTTTCTAATAAAAACCCCAAATTTTTTGACCCATTGCCAACCCGGGCAGTGGGCCAAACTATTACTATTAAAAAATTGTTTAAATGGAAATAATATAAAAATATTCTTAATAGGAAACTTTTGTATCAATATTTTAGGTATCAAAATCTACCGCACTCCTATGTTCCTGAATGAATGTGATGATGGCACTGACAAGTGGGGCTTTGATGGCATTTACCCGGAACCTGAAAAGATTGTCAAAGTGTTTTCATGGGCACAGTGGGACTGTGTCTATCAGGTAAGCCAACTAAGTTATTTATGGATAACCCACATTACTAAATATATTCAAGAAATTAAAATTGCAATCACCATCATCTTCCTATCCTTGTCCCATGTTACTCGGGGTTGGGGAAACTCAATCCCTTCTTCCTTAACACACTATTTGTTCACTGTATTTTCTTTCATGTCACATAATCCATCCATCTCTTCTTCAGCCTTTCAAACAACGAAAAAACAACTAGTATAATCTCCCTCTCCATCCGTCAACATTTAAATGGACCACTCTTCTACATTACAATAATAAAAAAAAATTGTACTGTTACTGTATAATACCCGCAATAACACCTGCCACAAAAGAGTAGTATGTACCTTTACTATGTCTGTTTCAATGTAATTTTCGACACAATATTCACAGTTAAAAATATGCTATAACAGCAAAAAAATAGTCAGAGTGCAGGTTACTTATAGAAAAACTTAAAAGAATGTGCAAACTTTGGTGTAATGAAGTCTTGCTTAATTGACCTCATCTCGGCACTGCATTTCAGCATTATTTTGCTCCAGTTATATATATTTTGTTTTACTCGAATAGTATTTTTTGTTTATCTTGGCCTAAAACCACAGATAAAAATGTTGGTATAAATGATAGAAAAACACCGTGGCCTGCTCCCGGATTCGAACTCGCGACGACACGCTATCACAATCGAACACTGCAAACCGCAGGGCTACCGCAACTTCCAAACTTCCCATGAAAATAACGACGTCATTCTATACGAGAGGATCAAATTATACAATAGATGCTATTATTAAATCCGTTCTAATTTTTTTTCACTGTCTATTCGTAATGGCGTAAACCTAATTTTGTGTCTTGTAAAATTAGAATTACGAATATACCTTTAGTCAGGGAGGGAACATTCGTTAAATTATGTTTCATACTTTTATTTATTGTTATTTAAACTTTGTCCAACACTGTACAAATAGCGTACGGGTATTTATAGATTAGAAAACTAACATTTTGCAAGTTTACACACCCTACAAGGTGTGGGCTAGAGATCGATCTAGAGTCGACATTGACAACACAAGACACTTCTCAAGACAATTCTGTTAATTTTGTTTTAATATTTGTAAGTACGCCGTTGACGGCAAAACATAGAGATCTCTGAACTTTATATTTGTACCTTTTACATCTATGTTTAGCAAATAAAAACTTTAACTTTGAAGGTTTCGTGCGAGGCTATCTTGTGAGATCGAAATTTCGCCTACTGTAAAAATAAGAATGAGATCGAGATTACATTCCATAAGTCTTGTCCAGTTTGCCTTGCTCCCCTGACCTGTTCTAATCTCATCCAGGTAAACTAACAGTCACTTACGGGATATCATGGCGCTTGCGTCCAAATATCGGGAGCTCACCATAAACAATAATCACAGAAGATATCCCGTAAGTGACCGTGTAAGTTTAGTTATAAACCGTGAAAGCTTAAGACAGTGTTCATCCAGGTAATAATTGTAGGTCATTTTAATGAATATTGTGCACTTTGTTCAGGTGTTATACTACATCTACTACCGGCTGCCGACGCAGAGTTTTGCTGAAGGTGAAGAGGTGAAATCGCCGTCGGAAATGACGCCAACGTTATCCGCTTTGCAGTTTCACGCCGATTTGCCGCATGAAACCGTTGTATGTATTTGATACTATACATACCTACCTACTTATTATTTTTATTATAGACAAATTGTGGGCAACAAAGCTTTTCCGGTCATGTTCGGCTTTGTGAACATCTGTCTGGATGTTGTCCGGCCTTGTCATTTGTCCGGAATTTTCAAAGTATTTTTGAAGTACTTAATAAAAAAATTAAATGACTAGGTACCGAATTAAAAAAGATAAAACACTTTACAAGAATGTCTGGACTTTTTGCAATTAATCGTAATAATTTTTCAAAGGGGTTGGAATAATTTTGTATGAAGTCTGGCCGGCCTGACCTCCTTAAAGATATTTTATTTTCAAAATAAAAGCCACGCTTATATAAACCTGTATTAATCGATAGCTGGCATCAGACAAGTAGGTATTGTATGACACAAACTAGAGCAGGGGTGGCGAACCTTTATGGCTCAACGTGCCATTTTTTCTAAAGAAATGTTTAATGAGGCCATAGATGTGCCGTCAAATTATTTTGACTTAGGGATTATTGGGAAATTAACGACTCAAAACTCTTTATTTACAACCAAAAATAAAATTTGCACTGTATACCTAGTAATACCTACATGTTTCAATTATACGTGTAACTCTAATTAGAGTAACATTAGTGCGACTTCTGTGTTGCAGATTAGATGAAAAAAAAGTTAAATTAGGGTTGTAAGAGGTTAATTTAGTAGAATGCATGCATGAGTCATTTGCCAAACGGTTTCTAAGCGAGTCTTTTATTTTGTCGCGTGCCATTGGTTCGCCATCCCTGAACTAGAGCATCAAATCAAAGCATAGTTCAGAAATATAACAGATGTCTATCAAGATATTTCATATCGGCAATTCTCTAAAGACCCCATAGAAATATAAGTACTTAATTCAAATGTCTTTTTCTTATAGTTGCATTTTGTTTTCATCATAACTAGGTATCAATTGCTTAATCATATTTGCGTAACTGTCTTCTAAATAAAAGTTATCTTAATTATTGTATCTAACCAAAAATTATAAATAAATAATCAATTCTGCTTGCAAAAATACTTAAACACTAAAGAAATATTGGTAAAAAATTAACATTTCATTGAGTATCAAGTGCTCAGTTGCACAATGGTAGCTACTTTCACCTATTAATAATACGGTTCTCGGCAATCTAGTCTAAATTCGTACACATTCATAAATGTGTTACTCGCTGGGCCCGAACGTGACTATTTATTCTTTTTACAAAATACTATTTATAGATTAACTGCTGTGGAACACTTGGAATTACTGTGAAAATATATATAACGTTAAAAACCGAATGAATGCCAACGATAATTAGCCTAAGTCATTCCAGTAAACGGGAGATTAATAAAACAATTGTATTTTTGTTCTTTGATATTCACTAAATTTCTTTTAATGTAAGCATCGTTAACTATGCAAAACAATTGAGTAGAAAGAAAGTTAATGCTGTCTATGGAATGATTTCTTTAAAAGCCAAGAGGCGGTTACTACGAGTATATTCGACTATTCTCGATAGTAATATGGCAGGGGTGGCGAACAGTGCCATTTTTTCAAAGAATTGTTTAATGAGGCCATAGATGTGCCGTCAAATAATTTTGGCTTAGTGATTATTGGGAAATTAACGACGATTTTTTGGTAGTAAATAAAGAGTTTTGAAACTCTTTATTTACTAACAAAAAATACAACTTGCACTGTATTGTAATACATTTTTCAATTATAGATACGTGTACCTAACTAAAATTAAAGTAACATTAGTGTGACTTCTGTGTTGCAGATTAGTTGACAAATAACTTAAATTAGGGTTGTAAGAGGTTACTTTTAGTAGAATACATGCCGGAGTCATCTGCCAAACGGTTTCTAAGCGAGTCTTATATTGTTAATCATATCTGACAATAATTACTCTCACTCAGGCCGTAGGTAAGTAGATTAAAATAGGATAGTTAAAATCGTCGGCGTGCCTAAAATATTGTGTCGCGAGCCATCAATGGTACGCGAGCCATTGGTTCGCCACCCCTGTAATACTACATAATGAGTTGAAAAAACTACATGAATCATTTGAAATACAATAGCTTAATTTCATTAGAAAACAGAATGTTAATCTGTTTTTGTTCCTAAATAACCTCCAAGTAACCAATCAATCAAACTTACTTCATGCCTTGAATTAACGTGCTTTTATATTTACGTTATATTATGAAAGTGTGTTTGGGGATATTGACCTAATAAATATCCACTATGGATCTGTTTCACAGTCTCCAAATGGAATCCGTATCTACCAGACACCTCATGACCTCAACAAAAATTTGAATCCAGATTTCTTTGTCAAAAACAGTCACACAGTCGAACGCCAATTAATTTAACAAGATAGTGCCCGATAGTAGTGCAAAATTATACATATAAAATACCTATAGTGTAGAAGTGTCATATTTGCTGGTCTTCTTTTGAGCAAGAGGTTCTGGTTTCGATTTCCAGGTCGGGCAAACTGTCATTGAATTTTTCCATTAGTAGTAGCACGGCGTTGATGGCAAGAGGCTCGCCCCGTAATGTATGGGATTTACGTAAACATATGCCCAAATGTGGGTATACTATAGGTACACCTCTGCGTCACCCCAAGGTTGTTTATAGTTTTTTTTTGCAATGATGTCTTATTTGTTCTATAAAACAGCTGAACATACCGTTGAGCCTGCCGCACGTGTCGGGCTCAGGCGAGGGCGCCGCCTGCGGGGCGTACGAGGACGATCCCATACCCCTGCGGGTGCACGACTGCAGTCTCGACCTGCAGATCGTCTGCGACCAGAAAGGAGTCTTGTGCATCTGCCATCATTATCTCTACAAAGTAAGTGGATTTTCTATACCTATCTGTTTGAATTTTAATTTCACTTACTTATGGAATATTCGTAACATTATTTGTGTACAGTCCAAGCCTCCTGTTTGTGAAAGTAGGCAGTAGTCCACTCGTGCCCAATGTGGACTATTAACATTTATTCTCTCTGTTAGCTCTCAAACATCAGTAGCGATGAAACGTGCCCGAAGTGGTTCAAACCAATTCTGGAACCATCTACAGTTCGTGTCGGGGGCATTAGGCAATAAAATTATCATAAAACATGCAGAAGTAGAATAGCGCTTACATTTCTTTGACAGCCTCTCGATGACTCTACAACCTCGTTGGTGCTAGAAGACAGTGCTGACCTGAAGGACTCGGGCGTGAACTTCGCGTACTCCATAACTCTGCTACAGCATGGTTGCGTGGTGCATAGCGTGGTTCCTGACTTGCCGTGGTCGCTGGCCAAGTCTCTGAGACCTTCCTACACTCTTTATGCTGGTATGAATAGAGATACCTTCTATTACTCGTATTGGTCATATTTTGTAAACATTTTATCTTGTCGTGTTTTATTGCGAATTTACCCAAACTTTTATACGTAGTAGTTAAAAGAATTTGACAGTATTTGCATACAAAACCTCAGTCATAATTTTATTCTACTAAGATATTTTCTACCTGGGTAAAATCAACCTTCCACATCGTTTACGATTTCTACTCTATTTAGGATTTGCCTAACTCGAAGTCGAAGTCATATGAACCTGTGACTTCGTAGCGTGAGCTCATGGCGAACTTTGATTCGATTTCGACAAATCCGTAAAAACATACAACATAATATCTTGTGACTTTTTACAGATAACTACCTCTTAGTAAACATTCCGATGCTTTACACCCAAATGATTGACATCAGTCTGTACCATGAGCCATGTTGTCACATTGTGATTCCTATGGACGAGTGTGACAGTGGGCCCAGCCTGGCCGCAGTGCTGGGCTGGGGGGCCCATGCAATGGTCGACCTGAACACGCTTGACGTTGTCACCATGATCGTAGCAGATAAAGACCTGACGGCAACTTTCAAAAGCAACACAGCAGTCGAAAATAAGTTGGCCATTTTACATTATTTGATTCAACATGATGGAAATATGGATTTGGCTGAAGAGGTAAGCGGGTTTCAAAATGATTTATCCTCTTTTTAACTGACTTCTAAAAAAGGAGGAGGTTCTCAATTCGGTTGTATGTTTTTTTTTTTTTTTTTTTTTTTTTGTGTTTGTTACCTCATATCTCCGTCATTTATGAACCGATTTGAAAAATTCTTGTTTTGTCTGAATGGATCTACTTCCCGATTGGTCCCATAGAAATTTCATCAAAATCGGTTCAGCAGTTTGGTTTTGAAATCAAAATAGCTGGAAATTTTTGTGTTTGTTACCTCATATCTTCGTCATTTATGAACCGATTTGAAAAATTCTTCTTTTATCTGAATGGATCTACTTCCCGATTGGTCCCATAGAAATTTCATCGAAATCGGTTCAGTAGTTTGGTTTTGAAATCAAAATAGCTGGAAACAATATGTCATCCAAGTAAAAGAAATTGCGAAATTGATACTTGACAAGGATTTGTGTGTGATGCGATAACTAAAAAGGGTAAAATAAAAACTTTTTTGCAAAAAAAAACCGACTTCCAAAAAAAACACTAAAAAAGTGGGAAATAACTTTACTTTCGGAAGTCGGTGGCAAAAAAGTCAATGAAACAAACAATAGTCACCGACTTCCGAAAGTAAAGTTATTTCCCACTTTTTTAGTGTTTTTTTTGGAAGTCGGTTTTTTTTTGCAAAAAAGTTTTTTTAGAATTAAGTACTTGTTATCACGATTTAAACAGTAACCAATAATTGTTTATAAATTATTGTTATCTTGCTTGTATATTTTGTTTTACATCGACAAAAAAACAAAAACATCAAACTTTGCTTCCTTAACTACATACGATTACAGGCTTCTCCTTTTTAATAAATTAATGATTTTTTCCAAATGTATTGGGAACGACATTTATATAATTACATACAAACACACACACACCAATCCAGCTGTTTCTGGTAAATGATCGATGTTACTTACATACACAAGTAGCGGCGACCCATTTACCATCATTATGGCCGTTTGATTGTTTGCTAGCCAACAACATAAACAGTTTGTTTGTTTACTTATGTATGGTGAAAACAACAGTTTTTTGAAACTACCGTCATTTGTTTTTAACCGTTCCAATTACGAGGGTGCATTCTGAAAGTAGAAAACCTCGCAAAAAACGAATGCTAGGCTATGTTATAAGGGTTACATAACATATTATGGGTCTAACCGGTTAACCTATTAACCCAATTGATCGGTCTCTGTTCCTTATTTAAATTTCAGCTAATATCTTGGATGTGCTTGAACCAACGCGACGGCTTCGGCGCGTTCCAGCGCGTGATGCAGGAGTTCCTGGTCGGCACCACGTACGCGGTGACGCGACGCTCGCTGCCCGCGTCCGCGCTCAATCTCATGAAGATGCTGCCCTTCACACAGCATCTTAAGTTTGCTGACGTTAAGGTGAGACTTTTTAACTATTTGTCTGAATTTTAGCAATTTATTATTTTTCACTGAAGCCAGTGTTCAGTTGGCTTTAAGTTTGTTCAGATTTCTTCTATTCGTGTAACTGTAAATCGACACGTAGCGACATGGATTTAGTTTAGTCGTTTGTCTCATTAAAATCCTGAAGAGATGGGGATGAATGAAGATGCAAAATAGGTATAAATTGGAACAGCAGTGGCCAAAATATGTAGGTATCCTGTGGACCGATTGTAGGCGTAAGTTGACCGCTGCAGTCCCAATTTATAGGTACCTATTTTGAATCGCCTTGCACTGAGAAGATAGGTACTCATAACATCCACCTGTAGTGGCTAACACATTAAAGGATATTTTGTAACATTTCTTACTTCATGGTGTAGGTTCGCGACATGTGCGTGTCAGTGAGTCAGGAGAAGCTGTGGAACAGTTCGGTGGTAGTGCTGGCTCCGCGGCAGCGCGTGTGCCAGTTCGCGGAGGACGTGTGGACGCGCCTGTGGGTCGCGCTCAACGACCAGCCGCAGAAGAGGCTGCAGCCGCAAGCGGTCATAGACAAACTGCGTGTTAGCTTGCATTGTTATCAGGTATGTCTCCTACTAAAAGCCTATTATGTCCCACTGCAGGGCAAAAGTGAACCTTACATCTTTCTAACTTTCCCAGGAAAAAGTGCTGCTTTTTTCTGATATTGCGTTTCTTAGATATCAACTAAGTTGTGTGGTAAACAATCAGGCGACTCACCTGATGGTCAGTTGTCTCAGCAACATTAGGAATCTGCAAAATCCTATAAAGTAGCTGAAATGTGTCATGTGCCCGAAATTACACCGGTGTCCGCCACCCTTCAACCTCGGCGTTGAAGCAGCGTTATTGTGTTCGGACACAGTTACTCTACTTGGCGGCAGTACTTTACTTTTTAGACGATCTCTTTCCAAAGACCTCTACTATACTTTAAAAGATGTTAGGCTTTGAGTTCATTAGTAGTGGTTCCTTCGCAGCCCGAGGCGCTGTCCCGCTGCAGCACCCCGCTGTCCCCGGGAGCCCCGCCCCCCCCGCTGAGCGCTCCGCAGCGACGCTCGTCCATCGGCAGCGGGCAGGACTTGCTGCCATTCTTCGAGCTCGACGTATGTACGGCTAGCAAGCAGGAGCATATCATAGCTGCGGTAAGTCCATGTTTTATGAAGGCATTCTTGTGGTTAACTCAAATTCTAATGAAATGCTCACTAATTATTGTGTCATTAAAGTTATGACGACATAGGTAAGCTCGAAAGTCTACAACCAGTCTTACCAAGGGGTATCGTATTACTCAGTAACTGGGTTGTGGAGGGCAGATACGCAGTCGCCCCATCTAAAATACTGGTATTCTGTGGCATCGGGTTAGACTGGAAGCCGACCCCAATACCAATAGATATGGTTGGGAAAAGACTAGGCAGATGAGAAAAAATACGACGCATATTTGATGCCTCTAAAGGTAAAACAAAGGTTGAGTAAAAGTAGCGATGCTTTTGTTTTCTATGAATATGAATCTTTACACACCAGCAACATGTTATGTTCCTGCCAACACTGCAAGTTTTAATGTTGCCATCAAAATATAATTATATTTTTTTGTTAAACAAAACATGTAACCAAACGGAAACCATAGAATTAATAGGCTTGGAACCGCGCAGAACTCGCATGCAAAGTAAAGAATTTCAAGTTAGCCTTTTAAGGCTACGTACGACTCGTGCGTACGTATTGCTCGTGGGCTTGTGTGCGTGTCGGCGAACAAAATTACGTGCAACGTATTCACGCACTCATTGTGTTGCTTCAACGTTGAACGGAATTTTTGAACGATTAATTGTAAATATCACTCTTAGACTAAAACTATATTCGAATCCAGCGAAAATCTATTTTATGCATGATTTAACCTAACTTAATGTTGCGTCTCTAAAGCATGCATATAATACTTTAACCCGTGGGCACCCGCGCGCTCACAGAACCTGCGCGAGGTGAGCGTGCACCTGATGCGCGGGTGCGCGGGCGGCGCGCGCGTGGAGAGCGGCGTGCACGCGGCGGGCACGCGCTGGGCCGCGGCGCAGCTGGACGCGGCGCGCGCGCTGTGCCGCGCGCTCACGCGTGCGCTCGCCGCCACGCCGCAGAACAACCAGCAGAGGGGCTTCACCTTTATGTACGACCATAGAACCTTTATGGCTCCTACTCGATGTTTTCTGTTTTTTTTTTGTTTTTCTGATATAGATTTTGGTGTTTCGTGTTGGTTTTGTTATTTTTTTGGTTTTTGCTTCAGGAAATAGCTACTCATACTTATTGATGCTATCGGTATGTGATGATTCCATAGTACTTAAATACAATTACTTAAGCTTATCATATTTGGCCTTAAAGTTTTTTTCGCTGGTAGCATCGATGTCGAAACCGTCTCAACAAGTATGAGAAACCGTTTTAAAGTGTTTGTTTCGTTCGTGTATTTGGTTTCATTTGTGTTGGTGTTCTTTGTTTTGCGATTTTTTTAGTGGTATCGGCTAAGTTCTTGTCGTAACCACAATTTGGCAATTGGGAAATCATATCATTCGGGAAATTATACAATTACATATATCATTGGGTTTTGTCCAATATAACCATCGTCGAGTCAAACGTAATGGCAACGAGACTCATCAATACATATTCGGTTTTGTGTTTATGTTTCTGTGAATTATATTCTCAAATGTCACACATACTTACAATATGATTAGCCGGTTTCACCACTGGATAATTTTTATTTTTAAATTCTGATTTACTTTTTGCATTTATCTGGTACCTAGGTATTGCCAACCCAGCAGCATTTCGGACACTGAAATTGGCTCTGAATTTAATTTTCATGCGTTGAAAGATATTTTGAATAAGAACATGGTTGAAATAATATCTTTTAATTGCGTTACCTCATGTTTTACCCATATACCTACACTTATAAATGATTTGAATATAAACTGACAAAAATTCAAATTATTTCCAGCGATGAGATGGACCCGACACACGCGTTCATAGTATTTAAAGTTCTGGAGCAGTACTACTTGGCAACGGACTCGATCGCCTTCCCGCTGCCGCAGGGATTCAGTTCATTCTTCACGTACCTCGGGTACCGCACGCTGCCTTTCCATTCATTCGTTCAATACGTTCACCGCAACGTGTTCGAGTTGCAGATTGATGTTATGAAGGCTATTATTGCGTGTAAGTGAACAGTTATCTTTTGATTTTTTACTGAGAAACAATAATTAGTTTATAAATAACTAAAATTATCATTTATATTTTCTTTATTTATTTTTCTTTCTTATTTTTTACATTTTTAAATATTCGCATATAAAATATTAAAAAAAAAACTTTTACATTATTTTTTTAATAATTAATTGTATTGTATTTTGATAATCAGTTATTTTTTGTTTTATATATCGGAGTAATGCTAAGTTAGTGGCACTTTTTACCTAATCTTAATTTTGTTAACATGCGGATAATGTAGTAGGCTGCAATATTCATACTGCTTATATTTTTGTTATTTGTAAACCTTTGATTATATAATGTCTAGATGGAGCGTCAAGTGCACACAAACGTGTCAAAAAGTGTCAACCAACTATTGGTTCACAAGTGCTTGCCCGCCAATCAGTGCAGATCGTGTCATACACCTAAAACTTATCTTATTTAATAAGTCTATTTTTTCATGTGATTTATGAGAGAATTGTAGTAGCTGGTATCATTATTTACGCACACAAAGACATAGACGCATAGTGTAAAACGACGCCTGCACGCACACATACTTGAAAATGTTGACTCGTTTTCTTTGATACGATTGTAGGGCGACGCTCTATCTAGACATTATATAATCAAAGTTGTAAACATATTATATTGTAGCTGTTTAGTGTCCCATAATAAAAAATAAAAAAACTACACTACACTATTTTATTGGTCAACAATTTTATAAAAGTGCACTGCCTCTGACTACTTATGTCGTATATGTATAAGTTTTTAAATTGACATGGTCACTAACACTTTCGCTAACACATAACACGGGATATTTACCATGGTTATAATCCATTTTGAGTTCCCGATATTTCAGCGTTGTTGCAAGCAAATTGAATCGTTATAAAAATCAATTTTATTTTGAAAATTTTGTTTTCAAAAACATACTATTATTATATTCTGGAAATAATATCAACAAAAAAAAATTGCCAACAAACAGTTGTGAATATTTGATCTAAATTTTGACTCGTCGATAATTTTCGTCGCTAATTTGCGTCGAAAATTATCTTACCCAGCGCCAGACATTTACCAAAAATATTTATTTTTCAAGCCAAAGACGACGAGAACAAAACTACAGTGAACAACAAGCTTCGTCTCATACAACTGGTGGGCGAAGGTCGGGCACGGCGAGCGCTGGCCGGGTGGCCCAACAGGGCCGCACTAATGCTGCGCGCGCGGGACCACGCGCATACTCTGCTGAGTGGAGGGGCCGCGTCGCACCACGAAGCGAGCCGACATCGACCTGTCAAAGACACTGGTAAGCCCGCAACACTATGCCCAACCATTGCAACTCCTTAAAGACTGAATCAACAGTGAGGACGACCAGAAAAACGCCGAGGCATTGAAGCTCGAGTCCCGGAGCAACGATTCAACTGTCATGTCCGTCTAGGGCACTTGTCAGTATTCTCAGTGGTGAAGTCGCCTTTATCTCCCTAGGCTTTGCTCATAATATGGCAACACCAACATCACACAGCTGGACAAGCCCCCCCCCCGCCCCTCCAACCCAGCTATTTCAGTCTAGAGCTGAACTAAAGTAGGGCTAGGCCTTAAAATAGGTTACATTTCGCTGCTAAGTTCAAATAATTCATTTTTACTAGTATGCACAAGTCATTACAGCTACGTATAACGGAGGAGAGGCGGGTTGTGCGCACACGAACGAATTATTGTTCGACCCATATTCTGGGTGCTTAGCACTGGAAGTTTTAAATAACTAATGCTTATATATCTTGTGTTTCTAGGTATAGCAGCATTACCTTCAGGGGAACGTCTGTCTCCGCTGGACACATTCCTGGATTTATTGACAGCTAAGGCCAGCCTCAACGAATTAGACTTCAACCTCATCATCGAAGCCACATTAGCCTCGGTCCAGCAAGACTCGGCCGCTTAAAATATTTCTATAGTGCTGAATCGGTATTTGGGCACGTGGGATAAAGGCAGGAGAATTTGTATTGTTGGAACTAACGCCAACATCTTGTTTTATAATACAATTGCCATGGACAATTTTACAAATGTTTACCAACAGTCATGTCCTTACAATCATTCAAGCACGGAAAGAACCATGCTGCACGATAAATGTTAGGTTTTGTAGTCGAATTTAGTATAAGGATTCTACCAAAGAGCAAGGTATTTACCAAAAAGTTACTACATAGGATAGTTACACGAAAGTTAGTTAAAACTAATACTGTCCTATCTTTGTCTCATTGTACTTTTAACACTTTCGCTGCTAAGTTCAAATAATCAATTTTTACTATAAGCGCGTCATCTATGGCTAACGACGACTCGGGAGGCGGGTTGTGCGCACACGAACGAATTAGTGGTCGACCCATATGCTGGGTGCTTAGCACCGAAAGTGTTAAAATACTGTGATAGCCTGTGTCATCCCATTACTGACAAAGGCCCCATGACTTCCAAATCTTGATTTAGGGATCTTCTTTGGATTTTAGCGTGGACCACTGGTTGTTACTTTTAAAATACCATGTTTTTTCTTCTGCTTCAGCCAGCACTTGATATTATTATGATTAGTTATCATTAAAGATCGTTTTTCGTTTGAAAAAGCTTAAGATTCCGTATTTATTTACAGGTTGCATTTTATAGGGATCGATTCTTGATTCGCTTATCATATTAATGAATATTTCCAACCAAATAGATACCAAAAATAATGTTGTAGGTATATTGGTGATACTTTCTGGTGTTTTGTAGTGATATTTTGACATTCCACTATCTCATAATAATTTATATCACCTAGCTGTAAGTTTATGTAACCAAAGTGAAAGCACAAAGATTTTAATTGTGAAAATGTGTTCACTTAAAATAGTCTTGATGTGCAATTTTCTAGTGCAATATTTATTGACGATTCGTATTGAAATAAAAGTAGTAAAATCATGATAATTGTATTTTATTTATTAAATAAATTAATCCTAGTATTTATTTGTAACAATATTGAAATAAGAGGCTTTTACACAACGATAAAGGAACGTGTTGCAAAAATCTACTAAAAGTACCGACACGCGTTAACTGTGAGTGTCGTGAGGTACAAAAGCCCTTAACATTAATTGTAGAATGGGTTATAGGTGACCCAGTGAGCTCTGTTCTGGTCTTTCTCAGTTTTATGTGATGTGAACAGTGATTTGTACACCTCACTAGTTTGTGGATCCTTGGCGACACTGTAGTCCTTCTTAGTTTTCTTGTAAGACGGGTCCTGAGCCAGTTCTGTGGGGTGGACGCGCTTCGACGACCCGAAATGACCTCTTGCCTGCTTGTTAGGATTGTATTTAGGTAACGACAATGGTATTGTCTCAATTTCTTTCTTTACTGCATTACTTGTGCTTGGTCCTGCCTCTGGCTCCTCTTTTACTCTATTCTGTGGTTCAATTTCATCCGTGATTGTAACAGCTTCGGTAGACGTGGTTGCCACAGGAGTGGATGGCTCAACCTTGATTTCAACTTTTTTATCTGCTTTTGATTTTTTGCCAGTTTTTCTGCTAGCAACACGCACAGCCATTTTTTCTTTCATTATTTCAATGTCCTCTTCGGTTCCATTGAGTACAACGACGTCGTTATCTACAAATGGTTGCTGACACTGGGGCAAAAGTTATACTTGGTTAATAAATCACGTAAAATTGACCTAAATTCCAATCTAAGTTGATAATAATAGTTGAAGAAAACGGGAACAAGTTTATCACTGGTGGCATTTCCCAGTAGATTATAAACTGTTTGGCCACAACTTGAATGATCTTGGACACTAACAAATCATTAAAAAATAATTGGAATGGTAATTGATAATTTAAAAAAAGATGAAGACTATCATATTCAATTCAATTCAATTCAATTTATTCAAAGTTAATTTTACAATACAACATAAGTCTTAGAAATAATGTAGGTAAAACAGAGTTAGATGCCTGTACTAGGATAAACCTGTATCACAGGCGATGTGTTCTAATACTAAGTACATATTTGGACAACAAATTTTTAAACAATATTTAACATACGATGTTTTTTTTTTAAATTAGTGAAAAAAATAGTTAATTTATTATGATAATAATATACCTAATTTACTTTAACTCTATTATTTATTAGATGAGAACAAAATGACAATGAAAAACAAAAAAAGAAGAAAGGTCTTAAACATGTAGATAAAAGCTATGTACAATTTTGCGCTTAATTAATTACACTATTACAATAGTTTCAGCAGAATTCATAAACAAGTTAGACTCGGTCAAGTAAAAATTGCAAAAATCATTGTCATGATATTTTTATATAGCGGTCAAGAATTTGCTTAGACAGCAACAATTCGATGGTAAGTAGGGCAGGTTGTCTCGCATAGGTATCGTTGAGTCAGGAAAAAAAGACAGAAACGGAAGGCTGGTTTTTTATGATGCACTAGGCGCCGTCATAATCGATGGAGTTGATATATCTGTGCTCAGCTATTTTCCTGGCAGGGCATTCAGTGTCTCCGGTTTTATGGTCACTGGGTTTTTTAAAGCGTGAACAAGTCGCGCATTTCGGAGTTTCAGTTTTCTTCGAGCATTCGGACATCACATGACTTTCTTCACCACAGTGACTACACGTAGAGTTGATCTCTCTGCAAGATTTTGCTGCATGGCCGTACTGTTGACATTTATAACACCTCGTTACTAATGTGAAGTCCCTAACAGGACAGGACGACCAATTTATGAAAATTCTTGATTGAGGGATTAGGGCTTTACGTATATTGGCTGAAACTTCAATAACGTAATTGCAGGTCGCAGCATCTCTCTTCCCAGATTTATGGCTTAATTTTACGGCGGTCAGGAAGGATTCCAAGGTCATCTCTGGAAACTTCTCGGCTACATTTTGTTCGAAAATGCACTTGAAGACCTCATTTTCAGCCAAGGAAGTCGGCACTCCTACAACTACGATCCGGGGTTTGCGCTTCTTGGGTTCGTCGGCGGTAAGTCCAGATGTAGAGAGCTGGACTGCGTTCTTCAGTTTATCAGCGTCATGCTTCGTCTCGGTACTTATTATTACGCCACCATTTTTCGTTTTTCGAACACCACGTACTTGAAGCTTCATTTGCTGGGGCCGTATGACTTTTTGAACTAGTTCTTTTGTTTCGTCACTTGTTTTCAATTTATCATTGGGATAAATGGCGACAGAGCTTAAGTTATTTGGACGAATGAAATGGTTAGATCCCTTTTTCACCATATCGGCGAAAGAAGCATTTCCCGCAGAACTAGAGTCCCGTATCGTCTGCTTGAGCTCCGAAATATGTTCTGTCAAGTCGCGCTGTTGTTTGAGGGTCTCTATCATGTTATCCGCGCGAATAGCTTTTTGCTTCAGCGACTGGTATAGGACTGCCATTTGCGATGTACCAGATTCGACTTTACGGCAAAGGTTCGTAATCTTCATTTTCTGCTCGGTGTTGAGTTTCCCATCCGCGGCAGTTGAGCAAACTTCGTTCAAGTACTGCTGGATGGTGGCCATCCATCGTTGAATTTCAGGCGTTGAAACAATAACTTCGGTCGTGGCCGACTGCGACGGCGAGTCGAAGGGTTGCGCTGGCCCCCTTGGATTACTGGGGCTGTTTTCCATTTTGTTAGTTATATTTAAAGTTCACTATTTCGTGTCCATTATTCACTAAAACTACACACTAAGCAAGTTTACTTTATGCATTACGATAGTAATACACTAAAGGAGGTCACTATTATTAATGTAGGTATTATTTAAATATTGCTAATGAGCACGTCTGTACGCTGCGAGTGCACAATGCAATATCTTATACAATATATTATAGATACAAAGATTGCATTTAGAGAAGTTAGCCATTTTATGAAGATGACGTAAAACTACTATTTAATAAAAAATTGGACTTGGAAGCTAAGCTTGAAAATCCAAGTGTGCTTGGCATTGGCATGTGTAAAACAAGCATTTATTTATTTTTGCCTTTCATGACTCATCAAATAATTATTCACAATGAATTTTCAATTGTTTGTGCCTTTCTTGGAGTTGTTGAATCTTGCACAGTAAAAATAACAAAATATTTATACGAAGTAGTACGCTCACCATATGACAGAGATTCTGCTTGACTTCCTTGAGTGCCCTCTCAGCGAGCACACATCCACAGCTCCACAGGAACACAAAGCGGAACTTGCCGGACATCTCCAAGCCACTGATGGGGCAGATGTAGGGGGCATTGCCCTCACCTACATTACCCTCTGTATGGTCAGCAGCAGTGTATGCTGGGTTCTTGACCAGATTCAAGTCTTTGATGTCCTGTAAATTTTAGTTTGGGATTGTTTGTTTTGGTTGGGATGATATCTTAATTTATAAAAAACATGTGCCATTTCATTATGTTTGTGTATGATTATCTCCAAAACCACCCAACCAATTGCAATGAAACTTTCTGAATGTGTATGGTTGGTTCCAGCTTGAAAGATAGGATAGTTTTGGACCCAATAGGTATTATTATAATTATGTATGGTACTTTTGAAACTGTAGCCACATGTTTGTTAGCACATTATAACCTTGTAGGTTGCAAACAGGTTGCTTGTAGTATGTTTATAAGTTAAAAATTAACAATCTTTGAGCAAATTAAGCTCTTGAGTGGAAGTGGCTTCTATGAACTCAAAATATTATGACATACAGTTTGATGTGCAACACATTACATAAAAATAAGTTTTACAGAGCATACTTAACATGATAAATGATTTTGAATACAAGCAACTACTTTATGTTATCACTAAGGTAAAGTCTTAGTGCAGCAACTTACAAAAGAGGATTCAGGGTTATCACATTGTCAAGCATAAGCCTATGCCAAAATATCTAGAAAATGGTACAAGTTGTGTTTTTCAGAGACTATTGATCACTTTATCAATAACATTATGTTTGATGAAGGTGTACTATGGGCACATCTCTGCCTTACAAAGGGGTGTATCTATAGTACAACCAAGTTACGACAAATTATTGCAAGTCCCATGTCTCAATAGGGGACGAAAATCATACTGATCACTTACAACACTCAATCATAAATTAAAGCAAAAGCGTTTAAAACAATATTACGGGCATTACCTTAAGATTCTTGATGTGGTTGATGGACTCAGGCTTAGTTTCTTTGTCGAGCAAAGACTCAAGGACGGAGCTCTTGCTGTACAGCCTACCGAGGCCGCAGGCCACCACGGGAGCCTGCAGGGGTTGCTGTGATAAAGCGCAGTTGCGCCACTTGAATGATCGCTCAGCATCTTTGTCTTTCTAAAAGAAAAAATAAACACATTGGAAAAGAAATATTTTACATTTAGTAAAATACATTGTATTCAATAGATACCTGTTCTGGCTTCTTTTTCATCCGCACAAGTTCATCACGACGTGGGATAGTACCACCATCACAACCCATGGTGGATATTGAGAATTAAACTGTTTATAACAAAATATTTACGTTTTCGTCAATGAGTAGCGAATGACGTACAATATCTATTTTACAGAATTTTACTTTACTATACTCTATGGTGAGAAATATTTTCCCGTAATGACACTTGCTTGACAATTCATTTCTGGTTCGTGTCTATGAACAAAAGTTGAATATTCTCGGTGCTCTAACTGTTATAAAAATATACTGAATGTGTGTTTAGGCCCCTCTATCTATTACTAAACAGCTATTGTCCCTACCTAGCCTACCTGTCACCACAGAGGCACAGACCACAGACAGAAAAAGGCTGTCAGGTAACTGTCAGTCTCACATGGATTTGATTTTGAATGGAAATGAAAACTTTTTAATCAAAAGTAGTAATTAATTGAAAAAAGACATCACCTGTGACTTGGTTTTAAAACATGCGTGATGTTGAAATGGACCGAGTACCGAAAAATGGTTCGGACTTAGAAGATAGCTCACAGAACGCTTCAGATGCAGACACTATTTCGGAGTCTGGTAATGGGATAAAAAAGAAGACTAGAAAGCGCGGAATCGTCTATTTGTCAACTATTCCTCCTTACATGAATGTGGCTAAGATACGTGAAATATTTAGTGAATTCGGTGAAGTTGGGAGGATATACTTGCAGTCGAGTGCCAGTAAGTTTTCGAGGTTATGTTGTTGTTTTTATTGTCAAAATCTAGTTATACCTTGTCTCCTATAATTATTTTACGTTGATCTGTCATGACTATGCGTAGTGGTTATTGTTTTTTACGAAACAGCTAATCATACTTTTGAATTGTCTTTTACAGAGCCAGGCGAAAAACGTAAGCGAGTACCAAACCAATTCACAGAAGGCTGGGTAGAGTTCCAGAAGAAAAGAGTAGCCAAGATGGTTGCAACCAAACTAAACAACACAAAGATTGGCACAAGAAAGAAATCACGATACTATGACATGATATGGAATGTCAAATACATCCCGAGGTTCAAATGGATCCATTTGAGTGAGAGACTGGCATATGAAAGGGCTGCTCTCAAACAGAGGTTACGGGCTGAGATATCACAGGCTAAGAAAGAAGCCCTCTACCTACAGACTAATGTGGAAAAAAGTAAGAAAATAAAGAAGAAGAAAGCAATGGAATCAGTTGAATAAAATAACAATTTCAAGTTGATTCAGAGTTTTTTATTTTTCTACTTGTCCCTATTATACATATTCAGTATGTAACTGCGTATTCACAAAGGCAAAACATTACATAAAAAACATTTTAAAATCTCTATTTTTCTTAGTTGAAACCATTATTTTGGTTTTAAATGAATGTTCAGCAAGTGTGAACGCACAGTTATGTCAAGAAACTCCTAACTATCTTGTGCTGAGCTGAGTGAAGCTTCACAATCATGGTTGCATTATTTTTGACTAAAGTCCACTCTTCCACTAATAATTGCCTCGACCCGCATTCTTTGGTTTGAGTTGAGAGGATCTGGCGTCAACTTCTGTATGTACCGTCGTGGTGGTATAGTGTGCGACAGGATTCCTTGCGAGAATTCTCGATGTACTCGCACTCCGTCCAGGGCATTGGATTGTAGTTTTTCGAAGCTATGCAGTTCCATCATAAATTGTTTGCGTTGGGCTGCTTTGGCGTAGTGATAGCGGTGGCGGCAAACTACTCTGCTGAAATTCGATTATTAAAATAGTTGGTAATTTACAAATGTGAAGGTAGGCAGCTGAACTTCAATATCTCTTACTTATTTGTTTTATCGAATACTTACTATGCCAATGCCAATGTAGAATAAGCTGGGTGTATACTGACATCAGACCGCGCCAACTCTGGAAACCCAGGGTACAGGGGAATCCGTCGCTTTTTCTCTAGAGGTTTTTCGCCTTCCGGTTGTGCCATCGTTAAAGATTGCTTCTAAAGGCGTGTTCACAGTAATTTATTATCTTGCAGCTATAAGGCATTGTTGCTTTGGTAACTAAAACCAACTTGAACCAGCTGTTTGGTCCTTGTTTGGTCAATAATCCAATCTATATTACTATACTCTATGTCATAGAGTATAGTAATATAGATTGCTCTATGTCAATAATGTAATCTCTTTGTCAGTGACTTCTGGAATTTCGTAAATAAACAAAATGAGGTTGTACTGTAAATAATTGGTATTTATTTTCTGATTAGGTTGTATAAATGATAGAGATACATGAATATGATTTACCTATATGAATTACAAACTACAGCCTAGATCTAGTTAAGAACAACGGCATCATAAATAAAATCGCTAATTAACATCACTGGTAAGTAAATTAGTCAGAGCCTCAGAGGTATGGAAGATGTTGATGGATATTAATATTATACTTAGAGATTTTTTTTCTGATTGACAGATATCAAGAGTTACCTTCCTTTGAGACCATCCTTTAATCACGCGAAGTTATTTAGACCACTTTTATACCCTCTTTGCCCCTTGGTGATACGCCGTGACGTTTCGGGCCTCCCAGCATCACGTGAATTTTTTATTGTTGAAATGATCAGTTTTAGAATCTTATTTAATAAAAATACATGGTGGAATAAAATACACGGTCAAAATGTATGGAACAGCAGATTTTTTTAAATTACTGATGAAAAATGTCTATGACGGGGTTCGGATGAAGTACGGAATACGTACCACTTCCATCCTGTATTGTTTTGGGATACTTTTGACTCAAATCCCCTTCCTCCGGTTTTTTCATGGTCACAATGGAATTCAATCCGATATTGGTAAAAATATTTTATACGTCACACGTTTCCTTTTTTTGCGGCACGAAAAAATACACGTGATTGTCACTCTGTAACCAACCCTCCCCCCCATCGTGTATACCTAATGTTTTTTTTCTGACCCCCTTCCCTTTTGTTTGAATTTCATGTGATTAAAGGGCAACCCCTTTAGTAAAAGTAAATTTTCAAACAATCAACTTGTTTGAGTATTTTCAAAGCATCTGCATTTTGATTAGGTTTACCATAAATCAAAATAAACAACACGAAAAAGACCAAATAAACCACATAATATAAATTAATAACAGTTTATTGATACAGCATTAATATTAAATCTACTCCGCGGCCGAATGCTACCTCTGAGGTCAGTATTGCTTGGTGACGACGTAAATATTTTCTATAACGATTATTTACACAACTCCGCTTGTTAAGATGAAGCCGCGACGGCTGCTACTCTGCTCTTGCACACACAGTCATTGAATTCGTTCACTAACACTGAACACAGTAGGGATTTGTTCGGATTTGAATTGTAGCACTGGAGGACCTGAAATTAGAATGAAAGTTATGATGAATATCCAGACAACAATATCGACACTATTCACAGTATAGGGTAGGACTCCCTCAGGTTAAGCGACAGCCTTCATACTGGACACACATTTCAGACTGGTAACAGCTGGATGAGAGAATCTAGTCAAACTGCGTGAGACTCTGACTGACTAGAGAGACTGCTATAGACTGAAAAACTGTAATTTCACTGATTGCACCATTACAATTTGTTGACTTATTAATATAGTTCTGCTGAGTATTTTTCCTTTAAATGAGTAATTAAATTATAAAGCTAGTTATGTTTCCACACTTTAGTTCCCTAGCTTAGACCCTCAGAAATCTGAAGCTGATAGAAGACAAAACATAAAATGGTAAATAATTTCAAGCCACTAGTTTAGGCTAGACATGATTGTCTAGACAGTATTTGAACAAGACAATAACGTCAACAACCTGTCTTTAGGCAAATTAAACTAGCAAATTTGCTGATGTTTTAGGATGTGCAAACTAGGTGTCTTGTCCTTTATTTTAAGATCATCTTGTAGTCATTGTAGTTATCTCACAGTTCGACTGATCACCAGCAAAATTGTTTTGGGGAATATCTGTTAGAACATTACAAAAGCATCCACAAGGAACATTAAGTATTCTACTGCACTATTCCAATCTCAACAACAATCATTCTTATTGGCTTATCTTATCGCCAGCGATCGGAATAATTCGAGTATACTTGCCTAAACTTCAAGGAAGTAAGTAAAATGTGGAAAATAACTCCGTATAAAATCCTGGAATGATTTTTAAGTTTCGCAATAAAGCTTTTAAATGAGAGGGTGGTATTTATCTACATGTTACTTATTACTTTGAAGTTTAGGCAAATATACTCTACCTATCCCAATCTATGCTTATCACACAGAAATCATCACTTGATATTGTATTTACATCAAGTTACAAAGTTTAGAGAGTACAATCTATCCTCCTGGCAATTGCCTACAGCTTCGCCTGCATGAAGTCCGCATATCATCTCATGCGAATGTAGTTCTGGGATAAGAACTATCCCATGTCTTGTCTATCACTGTGTTAATGTTCAATTAATTAAAATCTATCAGCTGTTTAGGCATAAAAACGTAACAGACTGACTGAGCTATTTTCTCATTTAATAATTAATTTAATTTATAGCAATAGTATTATTTACTTTTGCCTTCTCTTCCTGGCATGGTGACAGCTTTGCAGATCCTTTGTCTCCCTGGACCACATTAAATAAATCATTTGCTTCCTTCAATGTCTTCTGGTATTCCAAATGCATTCCACTGTTTATCTTGTCGTGTGCCCTCTTCAGGCTTTCAATGCGGTTTGCCCAGTAGGCTTCCTCAGCTGCGTATTCGTGCTGGCGTTTGTGATCGTACGGTGGTGGTGCGTAATTTTGTACAGGCTGAGTTCTTTGGTCAGCTTGCTGAAATAAGCGATAGTAAATATGTTTAAAGTTATCAAGTTCATGTTTAGAACTGTCTGTGCTCTTAATAACTTCCAAGTTTAAACATTTGTAACAGTTGTTCCACTTTAGTTTTGCTTAGCTGTGATATATTTTAAGGTATTTCCTCTCATGTATTTTGCTATTTGGACACAGTATAATGAAAGCCGGCTTGAATGACTAAAAATGTTCAAGAAATATCAACACACAAGATAATAACTAGGCATTGTCATGTGTATAACTGCTTTTTAGTTGATCTATTTAGGTATTGTAGAAACTAGCAGAGACAAATGAACATATACGATTCAAGATAGATAAGTTGACATCAATCAAGTTGTTCTCAGAAACAGCCCAGCTAACCTACAATATTGCTGTGTCGACATGAACTTGCTATGCTCATGAATTAAACTTTATAGACGAAATTTCACATAAAATTAATTTGAGGATTTTTATAACAACAACACCCTTTTATTATGTCCTAACAAGCTATGACATTGATCAAAATTATGTAATGTAACATCAAATTTACTTTTGAGGTGAGCTGTGCTTGTATCCGGTCTAAAGCCTCCTGGGACACTTGGATGGCATTTTCGTTATCCACGGTTACTTTTCTGGTGCTTTGAGAACCTCCCATATTTATAAAAGTGTACTATCCAAATAATTTTATCGGCAAATCACGTCAAAAAGACATTTTCTGACAGATCAGACATAATACCAACCAAAAACTAAAGAATTCAGTTCTGGAATCACTTGTCATTTCATTGATCCGTTGTTTATGGTCCATGCAGTTTAATGAAAAAAAAAACAATAAAGCTCAGTATTTACAAGGAATGAGTAAAACCATCCTGGAGAAATCTTCTGGATTTCAACTCATATTATGCTATACCTTATTGTTTGACTGTATCGTAACAAAAATAGTCCATGGTTGATAAAGCGACGCAACAACAGATGGCGCTACTTGTGTTCTGTTTGGAATCACTACTTGCAATCTAACAACTATTTCAGTTAAACTTCGTAGAAAGAGCAGAAACAGTGTACCTACTTTGCCGAGTGCACTTCCCCAGCACTAGGCCGAGTTTTGTCTTGGTACTCGCTACGTGTAATCAAGGCACTGTGAGTTTTCAATCTCGACTTAGATAAAACTAGAAGATATGTACTTGTACCTATTGTATCATTATCTTGTATCATCATTGAAAGACATTGAATATAAGAATTTTGAGATGTGAAATGACAAGAATGGCTAACGCAAGGAATGAGAGGAGGTTCGAAAGAAGCGTCTGACCGTCTGTTGCAAAAAATAAAATAAAGGATCGTCCGTCTTGGTATGGGCATTTGATGGAAATAATGCATCTCACCAAAAATATGATTGATTCATGCATATAAATTAATGTTGATGAATGGAGTCGGAGAGGATGGATTGTGTGAGGGAATGATATGAAAGAGAAAGGATTGTAATGATAGCTTGACGACTGATATGGAAGAATGGAAGAAAAAACGTAGTGCGCCCCCTCAAGTATTTAATACGGGACAACTCAGAAGGGCAGAAAGATGATTATAATTATAACTCAAGTGAGTATCTCTCTCAAAGGGCAGATATGTTTCAGTGCCTTCATGATCCTTGTCTAGCTACAACCCATAACTAACTATCAAGGGGTCAAATGACAAGACTGGAACACGGCATTTTATTTTTTCCTCGTGTGCCTATAGTTAACTAGCTAGTGCATCTTGGTTTCTCAATAAAAAATATCAGAAATTTAGTATCAGTACCTCTATTATGTATCTGGAGTTAATTGGGAGAGACTCCTCCAGCGATGATAGAAAGTAGGCTGACTGGCTATTTCTCTAGAATAGGCTAGCTCCTACTGCTTGCTGATGTCTCAACTCTCAGTCACTTAATTCCAGTCTACTAGAGTATATGAATGTAAAATCTAGTTTTATACTTATACGTAATCAGCCTATAATCCTATACCGTTCGCACTGCTGGCATACAACTGATACAGGCGTCCTATCCCTGAGAGAAGAAGTGGGCCATAATCTCCCATGTGGGCCCAGTGTGGGTTGGTAGTCTTATAAAAGTTTTTCATTTTAATATAATTATTTTTGTACAAACTAGTCCATTTTCTATCACTGAACATGCTTATTTCTATAGCAAAACTATTAATTAGTAACATGAAATTGAAATACAGCAATTAAATCGATTGACCACAGAGGATCGAGAACATTTTGGCGAAGGAAACATGCGGGGGGCGCGGGACGTAGCGCGCCACAAAAACTGACCACAATGGGGACCGGTCCGGCCGGTTGCAGCCTCCGACGTTATCATCCCGCCTCCGACGTACTTTCTTCTGTCTGATCGGAACGCGATAGGGCTTGCCACGTTCTTGGTCTTTTTTTAAATCGTTGTAGTTTACAAGACTATTTCTCGTGAATATTTGTGTATTCATTTATTTATGGGAGAAACTTTTGCCTATCTGTGGGACAAAAAAGTTTGATAAAAAAAAATGTTTTACTAACTTAGGTACATAACGCGCGCTTGTATTTTGTAAAGGGGCAGGCACAGGTTTAATAGAACACTCACATTTTGCCAGTAATTTTGAAGTCCCTTTGTAATATGGGTGAGCCAATTACATATTGTTAATTGGGACGGGTTTCTTTTTTATTGAAAAATCTGTGTCGAAAAAACCCACTAGGTAACACTTTGGCCGACTTAGGTTGCATACGCAGTATGTTATGTAGATACCCACTCAACAGTCACACTTACGACCACCAGACCCAAGTATAACATTAATAAACATAAAAATTCTAACTTTACGACATTTGAGAATTAACTTTTCTAATAGGTAGTTTAAGATTTGTGAGCATTTAGTTGTATTAGCTGAGTAAGTAAGTACAAACTGTCGCTTAGGTGGTGGTTATATCTTATGGCAGAGTCGATGACGGATTTTTGATTTTCCTCTCCTGGCCCCTATGCTATTGTTACTCCTAGATAGAAAATTTTTTTTTGGGAAATCATACTTTGTCAAGTCATCAATACTTCATAGATACAGGTATAAAAACGAGACATCCTAAACAGGATACAAGTATTTGTAAAACTATTTTTTCTTTTAAACACATAATTAGACCAAGATTTCTTTTATCAACTGCAAGCCTGATCGCGTTGTCCGTCGTCTCTCGCGCCGCTCGGTCCTACATCGTCGCCCGCGCCGTTTATCCGGACCATAAACACCGCATTCTATAAATCAGTGTAACGTACACAACTGTCACACATAGACGATTAATTACCATACATTGTCTATGGCAAGGCCCACGGTCTGTCACTAGCAAGGCGGTTTTGATAACTTATTAGTTTATGATAGTTCAGATTGATGGCTTTGCTAAACATTCCATACGCATGTCCTGTTGCTATTCGCTGAATATAATCATTGGCTTATAATGAGTAGGCTACGATCGAAATTGCCCCATAAGGAACTTGTTTTTAAGAGCTAGTTTTGTCTATGAGTTACTAAATCCCTACTTGGAATTAGAGAAGCTGTTTAATATATGCTGCCTATACAAAGCTTTAATCCGGAGCAAAGCTAGATTTTTTTAACTTAGAGACACATGCAACTAGGTCATCGAAAACCGGTTTCGGTCCCGTACTAAAACCCCGGAAAACCCGGGTTTTGCTATGGAACCGAAACCGGGTTTCACATGACCTAAATACAACAGATTTGTTGACATACATACAAAAACTAACGACTTTTTCCCAAGGGGTTATGCACAAACTACAGAACGCCATCTACTACGATCCTTATTTATCCTTTTGGTTTATCCACGATCATATGGTACGTAATGCTACGTATGACCAGATGAGTCATACACGTAACTACGCTTCATTGAGTAGAATCATTATAAATTAAAACTCCTCTTACCTTTCAGTCAACATGAAGTAAAACCAGGCTTCTGGACATCCTGCCATATTCCAGAAATATACTCATCTGTCTGTACAGGCGTAATCTCGTTCATTTCAAACATCCAGACCAGTTCCCGCCAAAGATTGAAATCGTAAGATGTGCGCTCACTATGCTTAGGTCACGCGAATGTATATACTGAGAAGAGTTAGTACATCCCGCACGGAGAGATAGTTACGATTGGATTGTATGAGGGAGCGAGAACTCCGTACCTAAGACGACCCAGTGACCAGACAATACTATTCAAAGGTCATTGTTAACGAAACAGAATCATTATCATTATTCGAAGCGTAGGCTGAATCTGACGATTTAAATCCCTGGTTCTCAGTACATTTCCAGTTCTTGTATCTTATCTCATTTGCCTGCAGTCCTTGATTCATAATTACGTTTATAATAAAGCGGAGTGTACAAGGCGCAGGTGAGACGTCGTTCAACGCGACAAGATGACATACAGCTTAATTGCAATTTATGTGCTTCGGGGAGCCGTGTGATACCTCCCAGGCTTTGAGTAAAGTACACGCTAGGGAAAACTTATAAGCTTTGATTAACAAAACACTGAAAGGATAGCTTCCTTTTGGAGAAGCTGACTTCTTATGAAAATACTATGAAAGGTACCTACGTTACTACAATAAACATTGATTGGTTGTGCTATAGAAAAAGCCAAAGTACTTATTAGGTACATGAAAAAGAAAAAAAAAGGCAAGGAAAACCGACGAGTCTGCCATCTTGGTGCTTTCGCGCGCTTTTACTTTTAAGTCATCCTAAATGTGTTTCTTTTTTCGTTTATCTAAAAACATTGCAAAAATCATTGTAATTTTAAGCTGAGTTTCCAGTCAGACACTTTCTTATTGAAAAATAGATATCGTTTTAAAAGTCCAAAATAAAATCTTTCATTGAAATAACAATAGATTGAAAAAACTCTTAACATTTGCACAATAGGTAGGTATATCAAAAATTAAATGATAAAGCTAATTTGACGTGGCATTCTTTGTGGCTATTCGATCACCTTATTCTGTTCAGAATCGATTCTTTACAATATATTTATGTTATTATGAGGAGCCCTGACGTCTAATAACAATCGATTTTCTACCTGCACGACTTTGCCCTGTCAGTGGTTGCATCTTCTCACCCGGTTAAAGAAGATTTACTAAGAACACCAGTATCTTTGATAAATTTTTAACCTAAGCGGAGGTGAGATAAAGTCCAAATTCTGTCGACCTTAAAAATACTATTTGTACAAAAATAACCAGTCATTGAAATCATCGAAGGGTCCGCTTTTAGACACAGGTGCTTGTTGGTTAAAAAAGGCAAAAAATCTTTTAAAAAAGAGGTCCCAATCCCGGCAATTAATGGATTACGTATAAAATAAGACGCGTAAATGGGACCATAAAGATTGTAACGTCTTTCGCACCAGGGGTGTACAACTATTGTAGAAATCTTTTATTTATTATGTTTATTCGGCGGCGAAAAAGTTTTGAAGCCAGACAACTAAGTGCGCTCAAGTAGTCTCCCAGTTGCGGCGAGTTGCCGATTTAATTTCGGCGGCAATTTAAATTAGGGATGGCATTAAAAAACAAAAGCCAAGATTATTAATCCGCGTTTTTTTGCCAAATATCTCAAAAAGAAAAATCTTAGCGAAACCATAAATAAAGTTTATTGACACTTTATAGAGTTACATTCGTTCATTATCATTCACCTTTGCAATCTTTCAGCATAAAAGCCAATGCGTGTCGCCGTAAAATAACAATATCAAAGAAAACATGTGCTATTCAACGGATCAGGGGGCCTAGAATGGCTGCTTTATCAGAATCATAATAGGATAATATGATTTACTTTACAAATCGTAAAATGTTCACAAAGTGACAATTCATAACATTAACTGCGTCTGTGACCATTTTAAGAATTTTAACGTAGTTCATAGTATTATCCTAATATGATTCCGCTAAAGCGTCCATTTTAGGGCCCCAGGTAACTATTCGCATTATTAAGAGAAATCGTGTGCATCGTGGGTTTAAATCGTACCATCTATTGGTTACCCCTGACTTTAAGATGCGTAAGCGTTGACCGGGGACTAATGAACGAAGGGTCTTTGCCTGGGTTGTATATCTATAGAATTTGAAGAAGGGTTATTGGGTATTTAGGCATGTCTGATATTTATGGTAGACGTGATTGGATTTTACATAAATCTTGTGGTTAGATTGTGGTATTATTTTTTTGTGAATAGAGATCTTGTTGAGTTTAAGGTAGGTCAATATCTGTAAATGTATTAATTTTCAGGGACTGCTTATATAGGTCTAAAGAAAATGTTCTAGGCAGATTGCAGTCTTCATTTATAAAGCAGACATTAAAAAGGGGTTCTTTTTGCAGTTTTATGCACCAGATACTGGCCGATATTTAGGATCGAAATCAGGGAAAAATTGTGTAATTGTGTATTTTATGAACTTCGTTCTGATCAATGCAAACTAAAAAAAATGCTTTAAACTTGGCAAGACAGCCTTGATATCGACTGCAACGTCTACAAATTCCAAGATATTACTATTTAAAAGCGGTGTATTTCCTTTAAGTTTGGACAGGCACTAAGTTATTAAGCTCGATAAGTCGGTCTTACAATTTATGGTTGGCGAGAGGTATGGACCGTCTCTGTTCATTTATCAAATGCCACGCTTCTGTGCTAGGTGTGATGAGGGGGCCACCATATCATATGAGATAGTTATTTTGTGAGACGAACTTTAATTTAAAGGGTTTTCTTGAATGAACAAGTGTGTGGTAGATTTCCCGTGTATTTCTCATATTTCTTTTTATATTCATATTTTTTTTTATTTATGTCACCTTATTGCATCCGTTCAAATGCAATAAGCTCACCGTTGTTAGAGTGGTTCGAAGCGTGACTGATGAGCATAAGGTCCTGGGTTCCATTCCCGGGTTGGGCAAATTGTTACAGTGGTTTTTCATCAGGAATTTCCCAGTAACAGCCACGGAGCCTGGATTTGTGCCCGGTTGAAGGCTCGCCCCCTATTACAACATAGGACTTAAAACATAACTAGTGAAATGTGGGTGTACTAATAGGTACACCTCTGCCTAACCTATGTGGAATTACAGCTGCACGGATCGATCTCCAACGTTAAGCAGCGCCTGTCAAGGTCAGTCCATGAATGGCTGACCATACATTACATACCGAAAATCTGACAACTACACTACATCATAGGGTATCGTTCGTCGTGGGTCAGTACTAACTGGTCGAATAGGCTGTCGTCGCTCCATGTAAAATACTGGTATACAGCTGCATCTGGTAAGACGAGAAGCCGACCCCTAACATAGTTGGTAAAAGGCTAAGCAGATGATGATTATCACTTTTGACTTTCGTACATTTTGTATTAAAAAAAAGTTTTTTTTTTGTGTTGAAATCCGACGCGAATCTCTTTAAAGGTATAAGTCTTCCTAACATATGCTATGGTAGATCCCTCAAGTATAAGTTACTGGCAGCAAAGATAGCTTTCTATCTTCCAGCGCTGCAAGGATTTATGTCGCTTATCAAGCGCGTGCGCATCGCTTTAATTTGTTTCAACTAATTGATCCGCACTTTTGTTTATCCATATCTTCTATAGCAACTTTCTTGGCGTAAATTATGGCCAGTGTTATTTAGAGTGCTATGTAAAGAGAAGAAAATAAATGTGTCTCGACGATGCAACTTGCTGATATGAAATAGTAGAAAAGTTTGTTTAGTGTATCTTACAGAAACTGGATAGTGAATCATGGATATATTTATGGAAAAAGAAAAATGTTTTCTTATATATTAATGCAACTACATTTTAATAATACTATTCAAACTTATCATCACCGTGAACCGGCTTGTTATAAACAAAAATTTTGGAAAAAATTAGACATATTGTATCAAACCACACTTGACCAACGCGTAGATGATTATTTTCCACTCCCTCTCAAAGAGAAGACGGCTTGAATTCCAGCAGTGGATATTTTAGATACGGTATTGATTGTCTTATTGCAAAAACTATATTCCTACATTGAAAAATTAGGTATCGTATTATCCAAAAACTGGGTTGTGAAGGTCAGAGAGGCAGTCCGTCCAGGCCAAACACTGGTATTCAGCTGCATCCAGTTAAATTGTAAACCGAGGGTCGGTTTACAATTTAACTGGATTTTTATCTTAGTTAGGAAAAGGCTAGGCATAATGATGATCCCATATCGAAAACAACAGTAAAATCCTAGATTATCATAATATCCCACGAACACAACATTTTTGTTACAGTCAGACAATAGAAGCGCCTTATAATGACATGCGTTGTAATCCTCATCTTAATTACGTGAATCGTAATGTGCGGTTTCGGTCGCGATTAGCTTGCGGTCGCCGCCGCACTCGGAAAACGTTCACCATTTTATTATTAAAACAGTTGCAATTTGCATTTTTGCTTAATACTTCTTGAGAAATTCTGTAGTTTATTTAAGGAAAATGCAGGTTGATTTTGTTCAGTTTTCGCCTGTTTCTTGGACTATTACGAATATTTTAAACAGGGTGATTGGTAATTGGGTGCATTCCTTGAAATGGCTGATACTAGACTTAATTTGAACAAATTTTTAACCCGATAACTTGGGGTCCACACTGCTGCACTGGTTGGTTTCGGTGATACCACCTAACTACCACCACACTAAACTGATGATTGTGAGAAACTTATAAGGAACAGGAAAAACTGACACATTTCTCATATCTCATAAACGAATAAATCCATTGAGTACCAAATTGTTAAAAAAATACTCAACCCTTGAGGAATTAAGCGCCGTAAAGTTGATGTGCTGAGATTTTCTTACAACTGTCCTTGTCTTTTAAGGCATCCTTCTCAAAACTAATGTATGTGTCTTGATGTACAAATTACAGGAACATTATTATTGTCAGCTGACAGCTGCATAATTTTATTAAACTAACTAGACACGCCATCCAATAGTTATATACCTCATAATTGGCAGACGAATGGTTATCCTACGAGTACGTATGCAAAGTGCAGACCTTTTGACCCCCCACACATGGCAACGGTAACCCTACATATTTCTTCACCCTGTCAAAAGCGTAAAATATAAACAAACAAACATAAAAAAGGTGTTTCTCAGGTAATTATCTAGGGAAACATCTCAGTGTGTAATTACACACTTAACTCCGCGGATAATCTGTAAGGCTCTAAACAGATTCAGCGATTATGCGTCCTTACAAGAAATCGCATGAATAATATGTAAGGGGTTATGTGTCGGGGAGTTTTATGAACAACACAGTAAGTCCTCTTTGTTCTTTGAGAATTTTAATGTGTTTAACTTTCGCGGAATTTCTTTGAGCTTTATCTTTTGCCGGCCGCACATGTTATAAGGCCTAACGCTTTGTGGGGTACAAAAGTTACTGCTCATTACACTAAACTTGGACTTTCTACTTTCAAAGTTCTTTTTAGTTTCGCGGGTCGTGTTTTATTTATAAGGTTTCCATTAAGACTTGCTGGTGAATTTCGAGCTTCATACTCATAATTTTAGATTTACTTTTAACCGACGTAAAAAGAAAGGAGTATCACAAGAGAAAACGTATGGATTTTTATGTAAAGTAAAAAAATATTCTTATGTAAATGCAAATATAACTAAGACAGTTCGTCAGCTAAAATATAAATCAGAATCAAAGGTTAAACGTATTCAAATCAAACAATAATTGAATTATTATACTCTCGACACTAAAATAAGTCGTAACCTCGACTAAAAGTCGTGTTGTACGTACAAAGCCTTAATAGTAAAGCGCAAAGGCATGTGCGACATCGAATGACCTGTAGCCGCGGCAGCTTAATCAGGTTTATAATTAATTACATAAAATATCCTCGTTGCTTTACTTGCCTTGTAGACAGTAATTATACCTATTAATAGAACCATAATTATATAATGTGTGTGATATGTAAATTATTAAAAGAATGTAGTTGCGGAAACTTTGTTGTGTGAGAAAAAGGGCTTTTATGATTTTATCGTGTTGGAAAATCCTTGCTTTATCTAAGGAGTCAAGTCGATTCCATGGAATTTTAAAAGAAAGTGCCGTTTGATTGATGGCATATTATGATCTAAATAAGACCCCTGGCGTCACTAAAGCCTGTAGTGTTTCTGCTGGGATACAGGCATTCTTGTGAGAAGGGGATTCACCACGTCTCGTTGTTTTCTTTCACCGTTTTGAAAGAAGACGTGGCGTAGTGGTAAACTCTTTAACTTCAGTATGACAACCCCAACTTCTCTGAACAATCTGAAAAATCATCTGTAAAATCTTTGGTGTTGACAGAGGATAAGGGAAAAAAACAGCATCATTCATCAATTTTTTTTTCAAGTTATGCGTCCTTAAATGTATGAAGCAGCTGTCTTTTTCGCGATTTCATGGTCCCATTCTAAAAGTTGTTGGTTTTCATGAGTACTACACGACTTTTAAGTATAATTTAAGTTTAACCGATTGGTTACTTTTTTAACTAGAATAGCTAGTCTACGGTATCCTCCGAACGGTTCCTCAGGTTGTTGGTCTACCCCGTCACGGATGACGCGTACAATTTTGTGTGTTAGTGCGCTCTCGAGAGTACGACACTTTACGACAGACAAACAGACTGGAGTGCTGAGCTAACAACTGTGACTCAGGACTGGCCCTTCCGGTGGACTTTGTTTGTCCATCTATATCGACTGGAATGTATTTTCACGCCTGTTTCTAGAAAAGGGTTCCAGATATTAATGTTTTGGAGGACAAACTTAGGGCAAATTTCACTAATGAAAATCAACTGAATTAGCACATTTCAACTGCGTTCAAGAACTGTCATTATTATATTCCTAAAGGTTTGACCAAACCATTGCGTGCCAGCCATGCATGCTTAACAATATATCAGAGAAGGATGTAGTAGATACAATTTTTTATTGACTATTTAAGTTGGTAAACCTACTCTTCATAATATCTGCCTAGCCTATTCATAACTCTGTGGAAGTCCAACCAGATGCAGTTGTATACCAGTAATTTATATACATGGAGAGACTCCTTGTCTGACTTCCACAACCAAATTACTGGATAGCACGATACACGTTGGTTGGTAAACCTTCCTCAATATTTAAACAGAAAGTTCCATTCTTGCTCCGGTTAAACACAAAAGACAAGTAGTAGAGGTATAGCTGTGTAGCTCCTGGGTTCTGCTTGTTTAATTTAATTCTTAGTCGCGTTTTTCGATATTATCCAAAACTGCCGAGTTGATTATTATTTGGTTTATCTGACTCGCTTTGTACAATGTATAGAGCTTCTAATTCTTTCTTGCTAAAAAGTACAGGTATCATATAACATCTTAAGCTATACATTATAATAACTTTAGGGAAATATTACTTACTTTTCATGCGCATATTCGGTACAGTGCTGGTACACGAGCAATGGCGAACGCGGTACAACCATGAGCTCTACAAGATGTACGACAAGCCTTATCCTTGTGAGGATGGATGGATGTTAGTTACTCTTTCACGCAAAAACTCCAAAACGAATTTGGATGATATTTGGCACACAGATTGCTCAAACCTGGATTAAAACCTAGAATAGTTTTTATCCTCGTAGGAAGATCCCTCCACGCGGGCGAAGCCGCGGGTATATTACGCTCATATTTATGCTAATCTTGAAAAATGCCGAAATCGCCACAAACGTTATTAGTATTTTTATGTGATACAGGTGTGCCAAGTTCATGTTACAATGTTGAGCATAAAGTGAATGTTTTTGCCAATTTCGTTTGACTATCAAAGTATCGGCTAGCTGTAACTTTTAAAACCATGTTAGAAACTGGACGCTTCTAGGTTAAAAATGATGATGTTAATGAGAAAACGTAGCCAGACTTAGGTTTATGCTTATTAGATGTTCATGAGTGTAAAACTAAAACCCGTGTTTAATGTCATATTTCAAGCTTGGAGGTAATTTTCACAGTTGCCGTACAAAATGTATACTTGCAATATTTTCAAGAAAAGCCTCAATTCTTCTAGAACACAAAAAAATGGCTTTGCAACATCATTGTCGTCTTTGTTACTATATCTCTGTTATAAGTTCGTTTAGCAACATCTAAGTCAATGCTTAAGTTTATTGCACTTTTGGAAACAATTCTCGGCGCTGAATCGAATTTTGAAAATCAGTACGCTTTGATTCGGTGTCGTTCGGTGTTTGTGAAAACGGGCTATATGTACATCTTTTTGTAATGCTAGCTATACCACATTACAGTCTAGGCACTGTACTTTATTTACATATTAAATTGACCGTTCAATAAGTCAAGTAAAAAAATGAACCATGTAGTGTTTGATAACAACTTGAGGAAAGTAGTCGACTTGCGCAAACGCAGGGAGCGCGTTGATGTCTTTTGTATGCAGTCACGCGTTCTATCACATCACACTGTTTATTTATTTATATTAGTGGTTTCTGTAAATTAAGTTTAAACTTCTTAGTCTATTGTTGGTTGAAATGTAAGGGAGTGGTAGATAAAGGTTATTTTTTTGGAAGCTAATTTTGTCTAAAGTGCCTGCGCAAGAGCATCGAGCTCGTTGATATCTTTTGTATGCAAGTGTGCTTTCCATCGGTGTAGAGTTAATATTATTTAAAAGGTCTATATGATGTGTTGTAGTTATTACCTATTGCTAGCCTAGTAGTAAGCAAACAAGTTCATTCAGATTCATCTCAAAACTCGTCCTGTCTATCCGGAGGTACATACACGTGAAACATTTTTCACGTCATTATCACTCTTGATTTGCCACCATGACGATTGTGTAGTATCATCTAAATGAGTACCTACAGCATGTAAAGGTGTAAAGGCAGCAGATTGGTTGACGATAAAATAACGTCAAATAACACCTTCTTCAAACTATCATGATTCAGTAATGTCAGCGTAGTTTTAAAGTAACTAATTGTTTATGTGTATTGCAAATATTGCAAATGATGTCTGTTCACACGGTCTGCGTCAAGTCTTCGTGTCTCGTGTCTCGTGCCGTCCTCAATATTGATTGCAACATCTGTAATATATCATGTTAAGAGCTTATTGAAAGGACACGATAAACAAGAGATATTTATTTGTCTGGCAATATCTTTAGTATGTCTTTGGTGTCTTTACAAGTATATTTTTTATATTATACAAGCACGTTCGTTCTTTTGCCCGTTGGTAATATTCCCGCAGAAGGAAAAGGATCGGCTTCGGTTTTAATTTATTGTTTTTAAAGAATCACTCAATCTGGTACGGACAAATTGCGGACCGGCTGTGAACTCTGGACAAGGACAGGATACAGTACAGTATTATTTATAATACTGTACTGTGTCCGGTGGCCGGTGGCCGGTGTCCGGAGCCGCGTTTGCAATTTGCCCGCAACGGTTCGTCCGAATCCTAAGCGAGGTAAAAAGTAGTATTACCAAGTAGACAGTCCTATATTACTATCATTTTATTGCATTTTCCAGCAAACAGTTCGTACTTACTTAAATATGGAAACAGGTTTACAAAAACTGAAAGCTTTAATCGTTCCTAACATTTTTCCAAAACTGCCAGGCGTTCCGAACTTGCACAAAGTGTCAAAAAGCGAGTTCAAAGTGTTTTCAATCACAAAAGTTTGCACATAAAGTTGATGTAAGGCGGAGGCAGCGTGTGTATCAAATTGGCGCGGCTCTCGGGTCATTGACCAGATAATCTAGCCGTCTAGCAACCTACCAATAATAACTATTTTCCTTCCTACATTCAAGCGCTCAGCTAATGTTTTTGACCTTGAGTTTTTGTTCTTTACACAAAAACGTTGAGTCAATATCGATTAATTGCTCAGCTGTCAGGTAACGTCTCTTATTCAATTAAAAATTAAAATCTATTTTTTTAAATGCATTTTGCATGAATGAACACTATTGAATGATTTCGTGTGACGTACAACTGCAGCTTCTTAACCAGTTCGCAATCTGTATTTTCACATGGTTGTCTCAAAATTGTTCCATGACCGCAATGCAAAGGCTTTTTCTTATACAAATACAACCACCCTTGTTCTATTTACTGCAAATCTCCAGTCTTCTGCAAATGATGCAACGAAATAATATTATTTAAATCTGTTTCACTCGTAATAGCAACTCCTATCTCCGCAATAGGTGTCAAGACATTGAATGGGAAACATCCTAAGAAATCCTATCGATGAAACAGGTCGTCACGGTATTCATAGGCTATCTGTCTCACAGTATGTGGCTCGGAGGTAACGATCCTATTGCTCGAGATATTGCCCGGAAATTGCTCATCTTGTTACAGAGGTGTGAAGATGAATAGGCGCAATTGTGAGTAACAATATAGTTGATAAGAAAGCTATGGTTGCAAGTCTTGTTCTGTACCAACTGTGTATGTGGCACCTGCATCGATGAATGGTCACAGTTTACTTCACAACTGACCAGTCTCAATTAAAATATTATTATTGTTTAGTCTTATTTACAAAGTATGGTGTGTGAAAACGGGATTAGTGAGACATACAACTTAATTTCCTAACTTATCCGTACAATAAATAACACAAACAAAAACCTAACTTTGCTCAGCATCATCAGCATTTGCCTAGCCTAACAATGTTAGGATCGGATTCCAGTCTAACCGGGTGCAGCTAAAAACCAGTATTTACATTGAGCGACTGCCTATATGACCTTCAAGAAAAACTCTAGGTACAAACTACTTGGCTGATGCAGAAGATGATCCTCTAGTAACAAACCAAAATCTGCCATAGACAACTACTCTATAGTCATCGGTTTAAGCACTCGTACTAAATCGCATTAGTTTTAGTACTTTTAGTAGTCTTTACTCTAAATTCCTGTTCAGCTCACATTGGAATGCTATTTCCGAGCTAGCTTAACCAAATACTGGCCTCAGTTGGTTTCGCACAGGTTTGCGTTTAAACCAATTTGTTTCATAATGACTACTAGCAAAGCTAGTTTTGAATGTGATTCTAAGTGGGTCAAATATTCGTAATTGTAGAGATTTTACTAGGAGAATTTATAAGTTTCTGGCTGTATGTAAAATATATTTAATCAACTTATAAAGAAAGTTATGCATTTGGAGTGAATCTTTCTTTTGGATTACGACTAAACTACCTTAAAAGGTGTCTAATGCGAATGCAGCCCCACATCACAATAAACTAGATATATGTCAGTCCTTCATCTATACTAATATTATAAATGCGAAAGTTTGGATGGATGGATGTTTGTTACTCAATCACGCCAGAACGGCTGAACGGAGCTGGATGAAATTTAGCACAGAGATAGATTGTAGTCTGGAATAGCACATAGGATACTTTTTTTTCTCATACTTACACATCAAAATATCCACGCGAACGAAGTCGCAGGCAACAGCTAGTTATCAAATAAAAATTAGTTTGATTGTTCAATATAAAACATGCCAAACAAACAAAGAATTCAATTTTCGCCGAGTTTAGACTCTTGTGACATTACGTTTGCGATTGTGAAATGGAAATTATAGTCATATCACCATTTATTTAAATTCCCCATAGGCCGTTAAATAGTTATGTAAAATAATTTATAGTTTCACATAAAATACTATTGAAATCCCATTTCAGATTATAGTGCGAATAGACAGGATTTATGTTAAAGTGGTATTGATAAGTTTATAGATTATATTTTATGGTCAAGCGGGAGTTTATATTTCATCTTCTTATAGCTTCAGGGCGAAATTGAGATGAAAATTTTACGACTGCGTCAACGGAAATGCATTAATTCTTATGCGTCTGGCTAAAAGTGGGATCTTAAAAGTTTCTGTTACTGTCTGGGACCATTATTTTTTATGTGATTTCTACATTCTTTGTGTTAAGCATTAAATCGCAGTAGACTTTGATTTACTGATATAGTCTTTTCGGCTTTCTTCTTATCTTCAAGACGTAGAAAGGCTGAAAAGTGATCATTTAGTGCTCAAATCTGCTCAAGTTTGGATTAAATCATTGTTTCATCGCAAGATAAAAGCTGTCTTTCTTAGTACTTTTTATCTTACTTTCCAGATATACTCCTAACACCACCAAACCATTGGCACCGACATTTCACATAACACTTTATTTGCCTCGAATTAATCCTTTCCGTGGTTTCGCTGCTGGATAAAAAACGACACCGATCGGCCGGAGAAATACCACGATAACTTCGAAGTTCCAAAACCAAACCACACACGACATTAAACCTTACTATCTCAAGTTTAAGGAGTACGTGGAGGTTATATGTATGGTGTATGTATGTGTGTGTATTGTAACATGTAACGTCTGCGGGGAAGGGTAGGGGGGGAGGGTGTACCGTGGAGCACAGGAATGCGGTCTTCTGAGATACCCTATACTATAAGCTATACACTATTGATAGATATACGTTTTATATAGGTGCCGGCGACTCGGAAAACTTTGGACTGGACGATGAACATTATGATAATGGATTATTTAATTGGGTTGTGGAGGTCAGATAGGCTGACGTTTTATGTAAAATACTGGTATTCAGCTGCATCCGCTTAGATTGGAAGCCGACCTCAATATAGTTAGGCAAAGGTTAGGCAGGTGATAATGGATTTTGGGATTTGAATACGGTTTAGAGATGGGAAGAGTTAATTGATAGTGTGAAGTTTTGCTGGAGTTTTCCTCGTTGATGTTATGTTTTGCATTTTGGTAAAGTCGTATTGAAATTGTGTTTTGTAAAAACCAGATATGTGTTGGCGTTGAACCTAACTTTAGCATTTCCTAACTCTGTTGTCGTCAGTTTTCTCAAGTGCTATTTAATAATATTCTCTGTAAACCGGTGTACAGTGAACTGTGAGCTGGAATTAGCCGCTTAATTTGGAAATGAATGAGCTATCTGATCAACTTCTAGTTCTGAGAAAAGTTTATATTAAAATAATCAAAACTGAACTCGAACAATAACAGTAAAGCATCTTCTACTTGCCTCTCCCAAACATGACGTAACATTAGGGGAGGCAAAATATCTTGTTCAATACATGCAGACGAACGAAGAAACAAAAAAACCTCAATTTTTGCCCAAGTCCCTTGTGTATACACGCGAACTGTCCACCCAAGTTGTAAAAGAAAGCCTGCGGCAACCACTGGGTGGTTTTTTGGCCGGACGGCCCATTTCGAGGGGTCGATGAACCGCATGAAACAATTGCCCACCGTAATTTATGTCTTGAGAATATTTTTAATGATGCCTTCGCGTTTCGGAGTTAATGTGTTGTACTTGTGTCGCGAAATTCCGTTTCATCTTTCTTAGTATAGGTTCCTGCCTGGTTGGGTGATTTGGATGGCAAACACTATAGTTGTGGTCTAGTTTGACATTGTCCAGAAATCTATAATATTGTAATCGTGATTATCACCATCAATGGCTGCTTTGTTCCACGTGTATAGGCCTTCTTTGTGCACCTTGGCCTTTGGCCTTCTTTCTGCAATGATTTCTTGATTATAAAGTGGAAAAAAATCTAGTCAAGTCACTGAGTAATATATTATGGAAACCGTCTAATTTTGCCCCGTCCTGATCTTGAAAACTGCTGCTCATAGTTTTGTAAGGTTACCACAGAAAATGGATGGTGCTTTGATGTGTGAAGAATGGATAAAGTGAGAAATTAGTACATTAGAGGAAGTTAGCGCCTGTTAAAAAAGTTTAAAGGCGAATCGTCTGGCTTGATATGGACCTGTGATGAGGAGGGATGCGGCACATGTCACTAAAACAGTGATGAATATACATAAATGTTGATGGTTTGAGAGCCAGGGGAAGACCAAAGTAACCGATCTTACACTATCATTAATTATTATATTGAGATTAATGTTCATATTGAGCTCCCGATAAACAGACCAGCCAGCAGTTAGCAGTTAGTTAGTTCAGTTATAAACCGTGATAGCATAAAGCAGTGTTTTCAAAGTAACCGATGTTATTGGATGGTGTGTATGAGGAAGGAAATGAAATAAGAAGTAATAGTGACAGTGACAGTTGACAGAATGGAAGAAAAATACATGAAGCGTCGACCTTATGTAACAGAAAGACCATGATGCTGGTGTTTTGATTACACTGAAAAGAAGACGTATTTTATATCTTACTTTTAGGTCTCACTTAGACGTCCACTCTTGTTGGTTTGGCACGACTCGGAAAAGCCAATATACATACTATAAATCTATTTGAATCATGCGAAACCAGGGCGATCTCCTTCTGAATTACACACTGCCTTAAGTTCAAATATTACAAAAAGTAAAAAAAAAATCGAGTCTAAGTTATACATGACGTCACAGGCCAGGTCTGCGTCGTGACTGAACGACGGGAGGCGCAGGCGCTGCTATCGCGTCGCATTCGCGAAATATCTAGCATTCGCTTAACTAGCCACGAACTTACTGAGTTAAGCTTAAAAAGGTTGATTTGATACTCCTAATAAGGACATCGGGACTTGTTGAAATTGAGCATATTTAAGTGTTTAAATTAATCTCTGTTTAAAATTAACAGTTTAGAACTGAGTGAGTAGTCTTCTTAAGAGAAATGACTAACAGCAAATTGTAAAAGAGCTGTGTACCAATTTTGGTATACAATAAACATAATTATACATCACGCCTAAAATACCCGAAGGGTTAGGCAGAGGTGCACCTATACATAGTACACCCACATTTCGCCAGTTATGTTTAATTCCAATGTAATAGAGGGCGAGCGTATTGCCATCAACCGGGCACGAATCCAGACTCCGTGGTTGCTACTAGCTAAATACTACTGAGAAATTCCTGATGGAAAACCTAATAACACTTTGCCCGACCAGGGAATCGAAACCAGAACCGCATGCTTAGCAGTTGCGCTGGCGACCACTAGAGCAACAAGACTCTAATTAGTAATTATCTAAAATGTGTTAAATTTTGGCCTCTGATATTTTTCTTAAGATTTAAGTTTTCTGTGTAAAAATACCTAAAACCAAAGTGGTTCTAAACCTGATTGCACGAAGGCTTAGACCTAAGTCCGATGACTCATTCGAGAAGTAGATATAAAGGTAGGTATTCAATTGTTTATTTGATTCAAACGACTATTGAGGTATGATGTCACGGTGGTGAGGTAATATCAGGTATCATTGAGAATGTGATTCTGCAAAAGTAGCTTGAGATTAAAGTATCATTTTATAATCTTAACTCTTTATTCTTGCTCGTATCTTTTGAGTTTGGCACAAAAAAACGGAAGCCTGGACCCAGCAGTGGGTGAATTCAGGCTGTAGGTGATGGTGATGACTCCACCAACGAGACTAGACAATTGTATTAGAATTATTAGTCAATAGATGTTCACGACTGCGGATTACTTAGTAGCCTGGTTGTTACTTCTAGAACCTAAGAAACGCCCTACGTCCTAGAAAAAAAATTGTTGTAGTGAAGTGGAGAATACTATGTTCTACTCGCATAGATTTTTTTTTGTTTCAAGTTTTTTTGGCAAGGACATTTTCCTACTAGGACATGCATACTTATCCCAATGTGATTAATGGTCCGCTTCACTTCCTCCAGATGAGTACCGGAAAACTTATCGAGCAGATTTTTGAACAGGCGCTTACTGGCATTAATTCCATCATCACCTGCCCAAGCTTTTCACAAATTACGTTGGGGTTGTCTTCTAGTGTAACGAGATTCAGCTGAAAACCAGTATTTTACATGGAGTGACTGCCTATGAGACCTCCACAACCCAGTTAGTACTGGGTCATACGATACCCTTTGGTAAGATTGGTTATCAGATTTTCGGGCCACTGACTACCTGCAAAGACTGTTAAAGATCTAAAAAAGACAGCCGTGACCAACGGCTTAGCGTGCTTTCAGAGGCACGGAGGAAACTCGGTATGTAATGGGTGGTCTCCCATTCACGGACCAACCTAGACAATCATGGCTTAACCTGAGGATCGACCTGGTGATAATTCCATATAGAGACATAATATCAGGGAATAGAGTGCTAAATATCTCTGCTTCTCGAACAGGTTCCGTACAATATCACCCAAGAAGACGTCTCAACATCTAACTCGTCATCACACACATTTGTCAGTTTGTCGAAACTGTTCACACTGCTTATTTACCTATGTCTACATACACGATATTTCTATACTGTCTCTTTAAACCTCCGACGGAATATCGACCTTTTGTTAGGCAGATATAGAGTATTATATAACTTTTAAGGCTGTTTTTGTGTGTTTTTGTCGTAGTATCGATATCGTTTAGTGGGTACTAAGGTTTATTGTCTGTGTTATTACACTAGACTGAACGTAATTTTCTCGTCTGTTACAACAGTTTTATCGTATCCTAATGTTTTACTTATTACGAACTGTTTCAATGTATTACGTTCTTTAGTAGTGATATGACGATATCTATTCCTTGCATTCATGTTGACATGAAATGAAATGGAATTAATTAAATGTTTTAGTTTGATAGTCTCTGGTTTTTATGGCTTGTATCATGGCTGGAAAGGAATGAGACATCCTCAAATTTCGGTTTCCTGAATTGTAACGTGAATGTGCATTTTTTTTTAAACATTTTTTTTTCTGGATAAATTATGAACTGGCTGTGACCTTTCTTTAGATCTTTATAATCTTACAGTGCATAATTACACTGTGGAAGATCCAATAGCAAGGTACCAAGGTATTGCTTTAGAAGAACAATACCGTAATCGCTAGACTAAGCAAAGAGATTAGTTTGCAGTGCCCTCATCGGAATACTGTAGCACCTTTTCTCTTCTCACAAAAGCTTAAGCTTTTACTAGGTGGCAGTTCTAAAGCCGAGACCACACAACACAACAAATGTCAAGTTCTAGCTACCATATAAGGTGTAAAATCCGTGACAATGGATTCACGCAAACATTACCAGTCAGTCACGACTAGGGTTACTATTCATCCGGATTCGTCCGGACAAATCAGTTTTTGGCCGATTTTGATTATTTGATTTACGACATTAGTAGATTTCTTTTAAAAAATTGTAACATCAAAACAATGGATACTGAACACATCTTAATCGGTCCAGTAGATTAGGAGCAAATTGGCTGGGATAGATAGACAGACAGAAACACGACACATTCTGTAATGACAGACACTCAAAAAGGAAGATTTAGAAGTAAAAAATTTTTTTTTTTAAATGTCCTGCTTTTCGTCAAGACTTAAAAGCCAATGACTAAAATGTATAGAGCAAAGGTGCCTTTTTGAAAGGTATCAATTTTTGCCATTGGCATTGGTAACCCTAGTCACAATGTCGTGTGACCGCAAAACAAATGTGTAACACCAACAACTAGACAGAATCGTGAACGCCGCTCAACGCCAAAAACAGCATGTGTGTTTGTGTGTTTAAGCCCTAAGTTAAATAGAATCCGAGTGCGAACACGATTGCTCATGTCTCGTTATTCGTGCTCAAATTATACGGATTTTATTCCGATTAGGGTTGACAAAGATATCGTGATTCGTAGATAGAATGTCTCGGCCGACAAACCGCTTTTTTCTTGTTCATTGTTTCTGGTGGTTCAGAGGTTGAAACACGGCAACTGTTTTGTGAATCCCGGACTGAGTCTGCGTTTTCCCCTTCGATAAATATTTTATCAGAAACCAGGGTACACGTATCATCTTTCTCCTGCTTTTATGCAGCATGTCTTCTTCTTCCATACTTTGCTATTATTCGTGATCTCATCAGAAAATACCTTGGAATTCAGAAGACTTTGGTGAATTTCAGTCTTTAGAATTTCCTTCAGTATCAATATTTCACAATAATGATTACATTAATTAAAAGTTTTTTAGTAAGGCTTAGATATCCCCTTCGCATTCAGTTTTGTTGGTGGAATTCACCTTGAATTGACTTCAAAACGTTGATCTATAAAATACTGGTGCTCAACCCGTATTACTTTCTTCTCGTAAGAGCAGTACAAAATCAACTGTGTTATCGACATCCTCTAATAGCCGATCTGTCAACCCTATCTCGAAGCAACGCGTTATCGCGAGCACAGCCGCGGTATAAATGTTAGCGTCTCACCGACATACGGTACACTACACACTACTATAAATTACTCCGTGTAAGTGTAGATAGACCTTAAATCGTTGCTGTAAATCTGAATGTCGGTCTTATATGGTGTTTCTTCGCAGTGCAAATTGGCTACTTTCTAGAGCCTCGGGAAGATATGTTGAGGCCTTAAATGAGGGTACGAAGTCTGGTGGGTTTTATTATGATAACGGAAAATATTTGGGTTTCTTGCTTTATGTATCTATAGACTGGTGTATTTGAGCTTTACTGCCCAATTCAGCCGAATCGACAGATGAAATTTGGGCACGAAGGTATAAACTTACGATGCTCAGGTTTTATCCTAAAAAGACAGGATTTTATCGGTTGCTACCTACATAAAGTTTAACTCTTGCATGAATTTAATTAGAGAATCAGAAATGATTACCATCACATAAGCAAAACTGATGAAAATTGGGTGTACTATTAGATACTCTGCCTAAACTTTAAGGGATTACTGGCGTGATGTTATGCTTCCAGCACAAACTTTGAATTAAAATCATGACTTTTCCTCACTTTTACCTATAATTCCGAGCTCTTTCACATCTTATTACCATCGCTTTCAACCCCAACTGACCGAGGTTTCCTCTCATCACTTAATAACCCCTTAGGAGCAAACCGGCCTGCGTCATGCCAGTTAATTGATGACTCGGGACTTCGGGAACCATCGGGAAACGTTCGAGTACCATCGGCATTCCATGACCGTATGGGGCTTTCATAAAAAAGCTGTGAATCTTAGGGTGTAGGTAGATACTATACTTACTAAGGTGGATCAGTGAACAGTGTACTCTGGACTGACAGGATAACAGTAAATATCACTGAAAAATATGTTTATTAAAAGGTTAACCATATAGGTTATAGGTCTTACCGGTTAACCTTTTAAATATACCACTATACCGGTTAACCCTAATAATATATGGGTTAACCATTTAAATATTGCTGATTAGCCAGAATGAAAGCACCGAGCGCGGGCTAACTCTGTCACTGTCTTGCAATTTTTTATGTACAAAAATGGACTATGTACGTGAACCGGTTAATATAGGCTGATTTACCCTATGATACGTGTTAAACTTTACTCTGGGGTTTTTCAAAGAGTATGTAATAGGGTGAAAGGCAAAGTATTATTGGATTTTTCCAATAGGAATTTCTCATTAGCAGCCACAGAGACTGGGTTAGTACCCGGTTGATGGCAATAGGCTCGCCCCCTATTACATGGGACTTAAACATAACTGGCGAAACGTGGGCGTACTATTAGGGAAACCTCTGCCTAGCCCTTCGGGGATTACAGATGTGATGTTATGTTATATTTCATTCTAAAGCCACTTTTTCTGAGTGAACGTTTATTTTTCCTCAACTTCAAAATATATTTAGATGCAGTTTTCACCATCACTTAGGTAGACAATTTATCCCACATTTTTATGATTTTAAATAATTAACTTATAATATATAAATAGCATAAAAATCTAATTTTTTTGACAGCACGCCTCCATTTTAGTAGATAGTACGCGTGCAAACCAAGGACCGGTCTGTAGTGGCTATATTATCCTACAGACGCTTTGCTTGCCATCATTTCAAACACATAGATGAAGAACGAACCCATAAAGAGACATTATGATTCCGACATTACCTTTAGATGCACCTGTCTCAAATATACTGGTATTAATCAAATGCATAAAAGGTCCTTTAAGTAGAAATTTATGATCCGTGACAGAGGTCCCCCCAAGACTAATGAGATATGCTAAGTTCCGTGTAGGGGTCACAATATGGCAGTAAGATCATTCAAAATACGACATATGCGTATTTCATGTATGTGTGCAAGTAAGCTTTATGTGAAGCATATCGAATGTGCTCTCTGGAGTCAATAAAATTGTTTGAGGTACTGTATGTACATATGTCCAGATATCATATTTGTATTCATGGTTTAGGTATAATAGGCTCAAATCAAATACTATATTAGGTTATACATTAATTTAAATCTCAGTCCATTGTTATAACCATGAACGAGGGACCATTTAAGTAACATTTCACTATTTGCCGAGATATCCCCATCTTTATACAGATGCAGTGCGAAGTTATTTAGAGTAGTGCCGAGGAGACTTAAATAGCAAAAAGCACTTAGGTTATAAGTTAAAGATCTAAATTCTACCAATACCATAGCATAAACAGCTTTTACTTTTCCTACAGCTAGGACACAGGCCTCCTGTCTACGAGAAGGAGTGGGCTATTATCCACCACGGATGCCTACAGCGGGTTGGTAGATGACACATGTCTTCGAATATAACCAATACCATATCTTCCAAAAAATGGTATAGGAAATAAATGTCTGTCGAAAACTGAGGTAGTCCACCTAGAGCACCCGTCCGAATGGCAACTAGCCTAGTCCACGAAGGGCAACTATCAATATTTTTGGCAAGTGTTCTTCAAATTTATTTTTACACTTTGACCACGAAGAGCAACTATGACTCAGCAGCCTAGTCCAGCACTATGCTAATAAGGATACGTTTTAGTGATTTTTATCGATATCTTTCATTCAATAACGTCCTGAAAAACAAATACATCCGAGCACTAGGCTGCTGAGTCATTGGTGCTCTTCCTGGACTAAAATGTAAAAAATTAATTTGAATCCACGAAGTACACATACCAAAAATATTGTTAGGTGCCCTTCGTGGACTAGGCTAGGTGTTATTCGCGCAGGTGCCATTCGGATGGGTGCTCTAGGTGGACTACCTCCGAAAACTTCGCTTGAAGCCAAACAAACAACATTTAAAACTTTTTTCCCGCTAGAAACATTCTCACACTGTAACATTAAGTAGAAACCTTTAATACTTACGAATATAAGGGTTAATTCGAATTGAGCACGCCATTACATCATTACGCGCAGTTCGAACAAACAAGCCAGTTATGCTATAAGTCGGTTCTTTTCAATTAGTGGTGACCCTTATAGACCAGTGAGTTTTAAACATGGAGTATGAAGAAATGGAGTGCTGTGTTTGGCAGCATTACGCGTTTTTACTGGCAAAATTTATTTCGATCTCTCTCCCTCTTTTCTCTTAGTTGACATCTTTATCTCTATCAGGCAAACGTATTTTATGTAGCACACAAGCATTGGGTCTCTTTCCAAATAAAATAAGGGAGGGGAGGGGGGGAGGTGATCCTAAACATAAATATTTGTGCTATTTCACGAAACCAGAAAAGTTATTTCAAATTTAGCTGTCTGCTCTGTTATATTTTTTTGGTGGTCTACATAGATGATATGTTTCATTTTTACAAGATTTTTATTGTATTCCATAGGCTCTCGTGCGACGGCTATCTCAACTGAAGGTGAGTGACATATGGTGGAGAAAGGTTTCAAAGATGTCGAGAACTCGCAGATTTTATAACTTTTAGGAAACAAACATAGGCTGACCGCCTATTTAGTGTTAACACTCCATTTACTACTTATTGTGCGTTCAATGTTCTTTTAATATTGTGCGTTTATAGTTGGTATTCAGGTTGTAAAGAAACGATTTACTAGTAGAATATTTGTTAGACAAAGTGATACGAACTTTTTGTAAAACTGTGTCGAGTTAATGACGACTACTGAAAACGTACTTTCCAAACATAACTTAACATGGTGTATTAACAAAAACCTCTTCAAAGTACAGTCTCTCCCACAGAGATAGCGGTTGTCCATCAACAGTCTCCAAGATGTCAAAGTCCTCATTAAATTCAGCGCATTAGTAAGTAATTGCTATAATTGATTTAATTTTTCTTACTACAATGTATCGGTAATCGGAGTCCAACCTTATTTAGTAAGGAGTATGCGTCGCTAGTAAATTATGATAAATGCTGATTAAATTTTATGGCGGTGAAAGTGCAACAAAACATGCAAAACATGCAGAAATTCATGTTTTAAATCAATTTCGTGTTTATAGGTTAGGTAGAAAATGTAACATACTCCGTTTGATTACAAGACTGGTTGTATATTATGTATTTCTGTGAAACGGGAACAGGCGGCAGGCGGGAATTTCGCTGTCTATGGCAGCGTTTGCATCGCGTACCATCGAAAATAGTCGCTATAGTCTAGGACCAAAGAGACGATGAATGGGCTGTGTGAAGGATGATATGGCAAGAAAGGAGGTGTCTGATGAGATGACAAGTAACAGAGAAGTATGGAAGAAGAAGACATGCTACGCAGCCCCCAAATAAATCGGGATAAGGGCAGGAGAATGATGATGATGGTCTGTCAAAGTGATCGGGGTAGCTGTGCCACTGCGGGTTGCGGTTGTACTTTTAAATCTCAAAGGTCTAGGTTCTAGTCCAAGCTGATCAGCTACAAGATGAAAACAACAACAGTTTGCTCAACATTTCCTGATGTTTGCTCAGGAAATGCTGAGCAAACTGGTGTAATCCTACAGACCTGTGAAGACTATAATTATGTATCTTATATAGGGATGTTGCCACGAGCCCCTTCATTTTCTATTACTATCCAAATTGCAAGGATAATATACTGCTTAATATGCATAGCGCGCTCTAAAATGCAGATCTTACTTGGAATTAAAAACTTAAGAAACTGCTTTCAGTGGTTAATTGCGCTTTCCGTTTCTCATTTAACATTATTTTCTTAAATGACAGCAATTTTACTATTTCTGTTGAGCAGGTAGAAGGTACTTAGGTCTTTAATTTTACGATACTTAAAAGATATAGCTGTACAAGGATCTTTTAGGGTGTGGCCAAAATCGGAACTAACAGGTCCGTCATGTGTTTAAAAAGCTTCTACTTTTAACTTGCAATGTTGGTTGGTTTGGTTACGTCACATCTTGCAAGTTGAATTAGAACCAATTCCTTTCTTCCTACTGAGTTGTAATTTTACATTTTGTTTCAACTTCAATGTCCTGGGGGCCTAAACTGGCTGCTTTAGCAGTATCATGATAGGATACTAATATGAATTGCTTCATAATGACAATTCATAATATTGACTGCGTCTGCGACCATTTCAAGAATTTTAAAGTGATTCTCATTATTCTATTATGATTCTGCTAAAGAATCCATTTTTAACCTACTTCAAAAAGGAAGAGGTTCTCAATTCGTCGGAACCTTTTTTTAAATGTATATTCCCCGATTACTCGAAGATAGCTGGACCGATTTGGATTTTTTTTTGTTTGAAATGGTATACTTCCCAGGTGGTCCCATGATTATCAATTCAGGATCTGATTATGGGATCCTGGAGAAAAAGAGAGAACTCTTCAAATTTCATAGGAACACTAGAAGCGATTTGGGTAGTTTTTGGAAGAGTACTTTTATTGTGGATAACCTTATTACCACGGCATGTATTGTTAACAATGAAGAATAAATGCATAGCAAATATTTATAGCTTCAGAAGTCGGTGGCAAAAAAATCTGAATCAATCAAAGTCACCGACTTCTGAACCTAAAGTTATTTTTCACTTTTTTTGTGTTTTGAAGTCGGTTTTCTTTTTTGTAAAAAAGTTTTAGAGCCCCTGTATGTCAGTATGAACTGATTCAACCTGTCTACAGGACAGACACGAAATTTTGTAAACGCGTTAGTTTATGATATCTCGTTCGAAAGACCACCACAGCCTGGCTGTTGGGCCCAGTGTTGGGACAAGAGGTCTTCTCAAAGGGCATAAAAGTTTATACAATTCATCTGATTTCAATGCATTTTACAAATGTTTACCAACAATAGTTAAAGTCATTTGAACGCCAAAATATCTCTTCATCACTGTAGATACATACTAGGTCCTTAGACACAAAACTTACTTCTTTGCAATTTATTTACGCATCTGTTCAACGAACAAGCATATCTATGTACGTTCTATCCACACAATATGAAGTAAACGAGCCTTTATTACAACGCAATAAAGTTCACTTTAATACCATTACGTAGGTACATATAATGAAGCAGACGGATTTCTCGCTGACATGAGCGATGATAAATTAATGTATGATAAATGAATTTACAGTTCCACAGACAAAGAATGGGCAATTTATTATGTCTGGAAACCAGGTCGTTATTATTTTACGAAATTGTATTAATATTGTTTTATTATATTGAATAGAGCTCGCCATGTTGCGACTTAAGTGTGAAGAAATCGTGCGTTTGTTTGGAATCAGCAGGGCTACAATTACCTCTTAATGCAGGAATGTTTTAGCTGAGAGTAGGGAAAGAGATGGCGCTAGACAGCTACCTAGCGCTATCTCTTTCTTGAAACATAACTAAAACATTCCTGCATTAAGAGGTCATGGTAGGCCACCAGTACAAACGTAGTACAGGACCTGTCGTAGCCTGATGGAACGAAAAAACATAAAGTTTAGTTTAAAAAACGTAAAGAAAGTAAGGCATATTATCATGAAGATATATGATTCCCAAAACTATAGCTTAATAGTTATTAATAGTAGCTAATAGGTGAACCGATGTAGACTTATAATTGTGTAATTTCTAGTCGAGTTTCAGAAGGTTGGTAGGGTAGTTAGCTCCGCAAACGAATATTGCCATTCAGACGTATCGGGAGAGCCCAGGTACACACTTCAAGCTATACATTTCCAGTATAACATGACTTCGCTTTGTATAGGTTTCCCGTCCGATGAGAGATCCGCATAAACTGGTTTTGTATAACTTTATTGGTCGTCGTGCGTACTATTCTTATCTTATTTGGGAGCTTCCTTCAAGCAGAAAAGCTAGGTTGATGAATGTACACAGATATTGTTAAAAACCTGTTCCGTTCTGATACCTGCTACACAAAGAGTCCTCATTACTCGTTACGATACCATTAAGTTTATAAGCCCTGGTGACAATCCCTTACTTACGTACGAAGTCTTGGCTAAAACCTGATATACTGTGCCTACGACACAATGGGTATTATAAATAATATATATACTTAGATATAAATAGATATTCAATGAGATTTGAACAACAATAACTAGCGTTTGGCAGCGTCGTCCGTAGCCAGGCGCAATCTAGGCCTCCGACAGAATAGAAACTTAACGATGTCAGCGGTAACTACGCGGTAGGGCTGCGACCAGTATCATGGCCAAGATTTATCATGATTTTATATTTAACTAGCTGTTGTTCGCAACCTTCGTCCGCGTGACACTATTTTAAAAATATTACTTCCCTTTTTGAATCGGGTTTTGTTAACAATTTCAAGGGTTTTAATGTATATGTACGGAACCCTAATTCTTTTTCTAAAATAAAAGTAGGTTTGTCCTTACAACATCAGCTATCCGCCAGTAAAATTCACAACAAAATCGGTCCAGCCGTTTCAAAAAATGTTTTGAAAGTTTACACGGTACTACCGTGTAAACTTTCATTATGCATTCAGTAAAAAACTGTTCTTTTGAAATTACAAACAGATATTTAAATTTTATTTATTTGTATAGATATTAAGATATACACTTTTCTTTACCATGTTCTCATATTGTCTCACTAGCCTTTTCTCAACTATGTTGGGGTCGGCTTCCAGTCTAACTAGATGCAGGTGAATACCAATATTTTACATGGAGCGACTGCCTATCTGGCCTCCACAACCCAGTTACCGAACAACACGATATTCCTTGGTAAGACTGGTTGCGAGATTTTCGGGTTTCTCACTACACGTATCAACTGTCAAAGATCTGAGGATGACAGCCAGGACCAACGGTGTCAAAGGCACAGAGAGAGGGGAACAGAAGCCTGTAATTACAAGATGGATACCAACTGGCTGAACCAATGATCATGATGATACAGAAACAAAAAAGCTAACAACCCTATCGAACAATGGCAGCCGAACGCAACGGGGCAGTATTGAGCAGTGAATAGACTCTGATATCGTATTGAGTACAGCTAGGGATGCACAATACTTGCATTTGTATCGATACTTTGTGTCGAACTGGATCGCTAATGAGCTATACGATTCTAGGACCGTACCGAATGGTTTCGATATCTAATCCATTTCTCGAATCGTATCGGATCGTTGTCTGGGATGATCTTATCGTATAAGAGTCTTAGCAAAATTTCAGGTATTCTTTTGTACGCCTTTTGCTTTCTTTCGAATTGTCCCACTGTACAATTAATGTATATGTATAATATAATCAACTGATTCCAGTACCGGTACTTTTAAATCGATCAGAACGTTGTCTCGTATTCTTTTGTATCGATCCAAAAATCGGAGTATCGCATCATGTATCGGTATGTGTCATCGGTGTATCATCATATCGTATCGATAATGTATCGTATCGCGTCGTGCATCACTGGTACAGCTAGACTTGGCCACCATTGCGACTCGTTTCAATTAGATGTCTTGTATCAATTTAGATAGTTGATTAGATAAGCCGTTGGGCCCTTATTTGTAGCTGCAATAAGTAAGATTATATATTTTAAGACATCAGCAGATTCTCTGAATTCTCCATCACTCAACCCGAAAAAAATACTGTAGTACGTCAGACAGAGAAATTAATTGTTTACCAAATCGACTGCCAACTTAAATGGCCCGTATAAACATGACAGTTGTATGGAATGACTATAACAAGGCAAAATGGAGTAGTTTGCCAATTATATAGACAGTTATTTTTCCCAGCTTTACAAAGAATAATATTTAGGTACATTTCAATGAATTTAGCCACCAGTACACCACACGTGTACTGAAACCACATGGGCTTTTAATCTTTGAATGTACGCCAAAATCACGTTCGGGGCATAGTCTATGTATACCGCAAACGTGGAATTTGTAGCATCATCACGCTAACTGTATAACTCGGTAGGACAGGCAGAGGTGTAAAGATACATTTCGATTCATCCATGAATGTCGTAGGTCCTAGTCCATTTTCGAGCGAGGAACAAAGCATGGGTTTTAAACTATGTGTAAATTCATAGGCCTGCTTGCATTAATTTAAAACAGCGTTCTTTTTGTGTCAATCGTTTATACATAACAGATACAAAATGATGAGTTAAGTGTATAAGCGTTAAAATTATTGGTGACTAGCTTAAGCCTGCGGCTTCGCCACGTGGAGTTAGATAAGTAATCGTACTACCGAGACAAAAAGTATCCTATATGTGAATCCAGTTTATAAACTATCTGTGTGCCAAATTTCATTCAACTACGTTTAATAAATTTAGCGCGAAAGAGTAACAAACATTCACACATACTTTCGCATTTATAAGAAGTAAGATAAGATTAGTAAGATTTGTGGTGCAAATGGGCCTTATGCCCGATTTTACTAACAGCCTCATCTAATTAAATGCCTAAATCTTATTACACTGGTAGAATTTCAACCCCCGATCGCTGATATAAAAACACACTGTTGAGTTTTCAAGAGGCCCGTTACGCGTTGACAATTCGTTTACTTATTGCGTAGTGTTCCAGAAAGCATGCCTTTAATCTCTGTTTCTTACTTTTAAATAGGCCTTTTTAGCGACTTTATTGCCTATTCTTTAACATAAAGGTACCACGTGAGACTACTAAACGCCTAGGGTTTTAAGCTCGTCTTAAGCCTGATAGCAGTGAGCGCTTAGTTGGAATCCGCTTAGGTTTTTGTGCGAAGGAAAGACAAAAGACAGACATTATATTAAAAGTCTATGGTCTTTTAGGAACCTATTGTATGTCTGGTTTAGGTATTAATTTATTAGGTCATACATGGATGAATGAAAAAGTTGGTCTGCATAAAGTCACTATTCTGTAGTGGTTTCTGCTTGTGACAAAATCTGTTGTGGTCATCATCCACAGCCCGACTGCACCAACTGCTGGCTATAGGCCCCTCTTTGCTCGTGCCAAGCTCCTGGTTCTTGTGACAAAATAAACGACATTAAATAAGAGGCCCTGATTTTCGCAGTGCCGACTCATGATTATCTTTGAGTCACAAATCGTATAGAAAATTTTCGTATATTCGCGAAAGAAAAGTATTTGTATGGCTTATAGTTTTTGGGAGTTCACTGAGTATGAGATAAATAAAAACTAATCTCCCAAAGTAAGTACTTTAATCGAAACCTCCTTTGGTATTCAATCATTGTACCAACCAAAACTAATAACTTTTATCCTGAATAATTAATTGGCAGCACAGGAGGCAAGTACAAAGCATTGTCAACGGATTGGCGCGCTGGCTGCTGTCCTACTAAGTGTAAGTGGGCGTCATTGTTCGCCAGTCTTCTTATTATGTTCGATACTTTAGTTGTATAGTCTAGTCACACAGGTATTGTTAAGGCAGTTGTTGGTTCTTTGGTAATGTTGGTGTTTCGCAAAGATCGATGCTCTGTAAAATCTAGGAAATATTATAGGTCGCTCCAACGAAATTGAATCCTTGGATCCTTGTCTGCTGAAAGCGGCATGTTTAAATACATTGGCTGACTATTGAGATAGGTGTGATGTATGTTTTAACTCAGGATGGCCCAATATTACCTCTTGATAGGTACTGTTTGTGAAACATCAACTAAACAACATGAAAAATCTGTTTATTGATAATGCATTTTCTAATTCAGCCGCTGTGTGCAGACTGCAGCATCTCAACATGAAAATTGTCTGATGGGAGGACTTATCCAACGCATAGGAGAGGCCTGTAGTTAATATAATACGCCCAATTTGAATTAACACTACGTACAATCATATATGACTAGTGGATTCACAAAGTCAATTATAAAATAATTCCTTAATTGATATTTGAATTCAAAGGAATATTTTCATGAACATCATCAGCTCCATCACAAACATCTAACGAATATACGGGTAGCTCGTTCCGTTTAATTTCATAAGTGTCCATGTAGGCTTATATGAAATAAAATATTATTGATTTCGTTCATGGCTTGGTAAATAGTATTCTAGCTAGTCAGCAAGATAGCAAGGTTGACTGCCTAAGTATCGCCATTATAACAAAGTGGCTATTTTAATGCTCAAAAGTTAATCAAGCGTGCTAATAACGATGACTATTCCCTTCAAGCAAAGTGGACAGACAGACAGCAAATTGTTGGGCTGAAGCCTAAGACCTCGTTCACGACCACAAGCGGTGCGACTCGACTTTTGTATAACAAGCGTCACTTGTTTTCCTCGCCTGATAACCTTTACTTCAAAATTCCCGTCGCAGTGACTCCGTGGTAGGCTCTAGGCAACTTATTTCATTTGTTAAATGTTATGCAAGATATTTAATTTTAATTCGAGATCCGGGTGACACCCTCCCGCCCGCAAAAATATGCACATGCAGGAAATGCAATTAGCATTGCCATGCACCCAAACATATACTTAACACATAATACTCATTATTTATAACATTTAATGTTGTAGCGGCACTACAAAAAGTACAACAGCATCATAGTACAAAAGTACTACAGCGCCAGATATGACACAAATGAAGAACCAGCATCAAAATTCAAAATCGCGCTGTTAAAGCTTTCCGCGACGTGAGACTATATAGAAAAACCCAACAACAACTGTTGGGTAGTAGCCCACCAGACACCCGTACGGTCAGAGGATCCTCGCTTTTCTAAGGGGAAAGAAGAACTTTACACCCTGTTCTTCATACCCCTATTAATGTAATTTGGATTTTTCGCAAAGTAACGCCTGATTCTATAAATTTGCTTTTATGTGTTTCCCGTTGTCACTGTCGCCAAATACGTGTTGGTTGTGGTCGAGAGGTGAAGACGATCATAAAATCTTAGCATTTGGAATAATAGGCTCGCCATTAACATTGCTCAATAAGTGGATTGACTTGCGAAAGGCGTATTGCAAAGATAATTTTCGTCAGGAAATGGGAATGGTGATTGAAACGCCGATTGATGTGCATTTGTTCAATCTCGACGCAGATCACTCAATTATAGAAATCATTCTCTTGTGAAATGCTGGGATAATGCCTTCGTGGGTAATTGGTATTTAGAAGTACTTTGCTGGTTAAGGTAAATTATATTGGTTTTATTGAGGTTTCAGTAAGTCGTATCATTAGTAGCCCGAGGCATAAAAGAGGCTCACACAAAGTGATACTAAACTGGCGAATAGACGCATAAAGACGACTAAAAATATGTTGGATTGACATAAGGTGTCGAAAAGTCTAATCAATGTCAATCTTGTCGTTGTACAAATACGATAAGCTTCGAAAGCGAATGCTATTTGTCTAGGGCCTACAATTATCATATAGCATTTTAGTTAAATTGTTCGTAAAAAAGAGTAGAGGAAGCTAAAGAAACGATGGATGGACTGTGTGAAGGATGATATGGCTAGAAAGGAGGTGACTGCTGCGATTACGAGTAATAGGGAAGTATGCAAGATAGAGGTGCTGCGCTGGCCCCAAATAAATTGAGATAAGGGCAAGAGAATGATGATGATGATGTTGTTTGCAACAAGCACCATCCGTATAGTTACGAGTGAAACGAGTGTTTTTAACTTTTAAAATCGACGTAGTTACGTTACGTATACACCTGCACCTCTGCTACGGCCTCTGAACTGGTTTTAGGCACTTGTCAGGCACGTGCCAAAATAACATGTCCAAAGGATTTCCACTTTCTATGCTAAGAAGTAAAATTCGCAAAAGTACTGAGCAGGCGCGGTCAATGCGGTCATCGATGTATCATCAATGCTTGGCCGTTCTTTGAATGAAAAGGATCTCTGGAATTCTAATTAATTCTTCTGGAATTGTTTAGAGACGTTGTGCTTTATTTGCTATCACTTGCACTTGCACTTGTAATTAGAAACGGTACAAATTCGCTAAACTCATTTTCTCCTTGTAATAAACACTTTCATTGTTCATAAATCAATAAAACTGTTTACTGTGTTTGAATATCGTGGGATACTCGCTAATTAATCGTTGTGAGTAATCATAGTTAACTTTAACTGTTCGCATTAAACCTTTAACAGCTTTTTCGTCGAAACGAAAATTGAACTCAACATTTTCTGTTGCCGATGTAGTGGCGTTCATTTTGAATATAAATGCACTACTTCAGTTGGGCACCCGCGCTTCTTTGCTTTTATTTTGTCACGAATACTTTAAGATGGGATTATTATAGCGTTTGATAACACATTATGAATATGTAAATAGCTGTTTATGTTTCATGTTTTTTTTTTTAACTTGCAAAGGTTAGCCACGAAGAATTTGGAATCCAACCAATTTATCTAATGACAGTCATCGTTCCAAATTGTCTGGTTAGATGACGTTTACTAAAGGAGATTTTATGTATATTGGGTTTACCTTACGACTTTAGTTACGATTGTGAAGATGACTCGAAACCATCTAGGGTATGATAAAAAAATAATGATAGTTTAAAATTGCAACGATATAAAATAGCAAGACTTTTACTTAAAAAATGTCTCTTCTCGAGCTCTTATATCTTATTTAAGAAAACTATTAAAAACATCTCTGGTACTTACAATAAAGCAAAACTCTATTCTCTAACCCCAACCGACCTAATAATACCCAACGAACTAATAATATAAAATTCTCAAATCACTCGATAAGCATCTCAAACAAAAAGTATATCAGAATAACAAGAGAGAAGCGGCGGGCGTCGTGTACGCACTCGTGAGGCTATAGCCGTCGGCGTCGGCGCAGGATTCGGTTGGACCGGTTGGTCGGGTTCCGACCGAAGCCAGTTTTTTCGCAACACAATTCTTCCTGGCTCCCAACCCTGTTCTCTCACGATTTTGATGTGTTCTATGTGTATGTAGGTTGGTTTGTTTTCGGTTGTTTAAATGGCGGGAACTTTGGGAGGGAAGCTAGTGTGATTTGAGCAGGGATTGGTTGATTGTTTGAGTTTCTGTTGGAGTAAGTTAGAGGCACTATATAGCTCGTTAGGGTGTTAATCGAATTTTTGTCTTAGCTTTGGTACACTCTTGGATATAGGTCTCCATTGCACATTCATCTGAGTGCCAGTCCCATCGTTTTAGTCAGCAAAGGTAATGGATCAAGAATTTGGGAATTCCTTACCTACTGTCGCAAAATTCACATTCTTGAGGTCTCTTCCAATAGTACTGTAGATTAGAGGCAAAATTGACAACCTAGAGTTTATGGACGGATTATTTAGAATCCTTTGCTAATAAAATACTAGCCTATTTATGTAATGATACTGAAAATACTCTACTAATAAATCAGTATTGATAATTAGTGCATGGTGTCTGGCCTAGATGCGTGGGTTTTCCATCCTTCCCTCCATAGCTGGTACGTTGTTAATTTCCCTTCAATTGCCAAGGGATTTATGTTTGATAAATGGCCACAATCCCCAAACCGCAGATTAAAGCAGACATGTATTGAAAAGCTGTTTAGTTGTATACTGGATAGTCATAAGATACTTCTAATTTGTTAAAAAGAGGGATCAGAGAGAGTGATATAGAAATTTAATGGTTATCTTTGTTCCATGAAAAGCAGACTTGAACTGGTTTAGATCGAGAGATCAGTTCGTTCAGAATAACGCAAATAAGACCAAGACCAATAAAACCTCTCAAGTTTGCAACAACCATGGGCACAAACATCTCCTTCCTTTTAGTTTCCGCGATAGTGGAATGAGAAGGTGGTATTTGAAGAGGCTTGAACCTCATAACCGCAATAAAGAACTGTAAAATAAATACCGACCAGCAGTACCTACAATACGCAAGTACATATATGTAAGGTAAAAAATCAGCAACAAACACGCGCGGCTCCGAATCTCGCGCAGAGCGTTGACTTCGCGGATGAACCATTTACACGTGGCTGTGTACTGTGTATACGCGAACGAGTTTCATGTGCGTTTTCATTCATATCCGGTACGAATTTGTTCAATTAGAAGATGTTCTTAATACTTCTTCTTCTTGTCGATGATCCCAATTATTATGAATAAATAATTTAACTTGAATTATTAGTTCTGCCACTTGAACGGTGTTGGTGTGGCTTCGGACAGATCTCTTAAAGTGAGGGTAGAATTGCACAAAGTGTCTTCATCACAAATTTACTCGGTACAGATCACCTCGCCTGCAGTCAGTATTATATTATCTGTGCCTAGGGGAACCTATAGTACAGCCCTATGGTACAGCCACATTTCACCACGTATATTTTAAGTCCCATGTAACAGGGGCCGGCCTATTGCCATCAACCGAACACAAATTCAGTCTCAGGCGTGCTACTGAGAAATTTATGCTACGAAAACCCAGTAACACTTTGTCCAACTTGGGAATCACATCCAAGACATGGTGAGCTCATCAGTACTGCTTGTAAACATAAGATCAAGGAGACAGTCCCACTTCTCTAAAGAAATAGTGTGGTGCAGTGTTAGAGCAGCTATTGCTGGATGTTAGTCTTCTCAGGATAGAAGTAATTCAGGGCCCATAGGAAATTTTTGATCAATAATGCTCGCTTCGTTGGCCTCATTAAATTTGGCCAATGTAGCCAGTCATTTAAATTCTTTACATCCTGTCACATTTCGTTAAAGAAATCCATTCAGCAGTAACACGCAGCCTCTCGTTGGTAACAAAAATAGTAAAAGAAAATGGCCGTTCAATAAAAGAGCCAACGGAGTCGCGCGCGCAGACGCACACACGCGCGCGCCTGTAGCCACGCCCCACATGCGCAAGCGTTTGGTCACGAACGCGCCCGAGATTATACGAAGATTGTCTTCTCGTCTAGTCTCTATATACTAGCCAGTATATAGGTACGAAGTACCTATTGTCTGTGGCGATGACTCGCAGATACCAAGTATATAATTATGATTTATAAAAGAAAAAAGATATTGGAAGGCGTTAGGTAGGTATAATGGTTCCGAGAACAAACTTCGGTTTTATGAGTCAATATGGGAGTAAAACGGACACTAAACGATCTTTGAATCTTTTCTAGCTATGCTGTTCTTAAATTTATTGAAAAATAAAATTCTTGCGCAGATTTTCTTTGCAAAATTATAAATTTTACTTGGTTACTAAGAAATATCGAACTCTGATGTTTGTTAACATTTTAATAAATTATTGTAGAAATATATTTTGGATCTATTAGGAAGTAACTTTGTCATTTGTTTTTTCAATATATTATTCCGTGACGTCTGACAGGGAAGAATGGAAGAAGAAAACGTGTTGCGCCGACCCCAAGTACCTACAATGGGACAAGCTCAGGAAGATGATGAATACATTTCTTAATACAATTTAACAAATTTGCACCAACAGCATCGCTTTGTCAACGTCATTCGACCGCTAAAAGATCCTTGTATCACTGTACGTGATTGGGGATATATCTTCATACAAAAAGTCCTACTTGATATGAAGGAGGAAAATTAATACGTGTCTCTCTTGTTTTTGCGGCCATCAACCGCTTTTTCTTCATCTCGGACAACAGTACCGACATCCTTATCTCGTTAACATTTACCACTGGTCTTAAAATACATACGAATTGCCAATCATTTGGAGCACCTATTAAATTCTCAACATCACTAACTAAGTTGTATTCGGTACAAAAACCCGTCTTTATTTCCGGTGGTACGAAAAAATGCAGACGGTTGTAAAGTGTGGCACACACGGACAAGATAGTATGGCATAAATCGTAATTTAGATAACCCAAATAACACTATTTATCGCTTAGCATTATTTTTGAATAGTTGGTAGGTAACTGTTGCTCGTGATTTCAGAATCTGCAAGAATCTGCTTTCTATGTGGGGGTTGCTAATTGTATATCAGTATTCAATGGTTTAATCTGTGCATTATTATCAGTGATCGGAATAGGTAGAGCTAATGTACTTAAAGTTCAAGGAACAGAAATGAAAAGTGGGGACTTCCTTACGACAAATTTTTTTTTCCGATTTTTTTTTTCTGAAACACGTAAATGTCTCGGAATCAGTTAAGTACATTTAATAATAATTTTATTTATTAATCAGTACAGTAAATTAATTGAATTCATTATTTTTCATTTTTAAACGACTTCGACAACAAGGACAACGTTCTCAAAAAGCCAGTAGATACGTTTTTTACCTATAATTTCAGTTGATCTTGAAAGGTCCTTCTGTATATAAATGGATTTTAAGTGGAAAAAGAAATCGTTTGAAGATAGATAATATGGACAAACTGCCTAAAAGTTTATTTTAATTCTCCGGAAGAAGATAAATTTAGCGATGACAAAGAAAACTCCTTTCCTGATGAAAACTGTACCGATTCAGATTAAGGGACAACTTTCAACATCAACGGAAATAATATTCTGACTGAGTCTTAAGATTGATAACTATCTTAATTATTGAGGTTCATTTCTGTTTACGTTTAGTTCCAATAATTGTACAAAATGAATAAATGGTATGAAAACCTATAAATTGCTTTTTTACCTTGTTAGTTCTAACCATTAAAGCTGGAATGAAAATAAAATTAGCTTCCGCACTTACTTACGGCGTTCAAACGAAGTTAACGAGATTACCTTTATTTTTTTAACAATATAAATCGTGCACTTTTTTTTTTAAACAGAAACAGTAAAAGAATTCGATAGTTGTTTTACTTTATTAATCTTAGTTGTGCTCAAGTAATGTTACGACAAGTTTTTATTCGGAATATATTTTCCGACATTCGGAAAATATATTCCGAATAAAAACTTGTCGTAAGAAAGTCTCCACTTTTCGTTTCTGTTCCTTGAACTTTAGGCACATTAGCTCTACCTATTCCGATCACTGATTATTATAAACCCAGATTTATCTGGGCCGGCTCAGTATACGAACTTATTACGCTCATACAGACAGATGTCAATTAACCATGCATTATCTGTACAGCTTTTAACTTTAAGATCATCAGATTACTATCTCAATCGAGTGTAGGTACTACGCTTAAAAACGCAATACGTGAGAACCTACATAATATAGTACGGCGGCGTAGTATATATACGTTCATACAGCGTATGTTAGAGTATGTATGTTTGTATGTGTCACGTCATTCAGGCGCGCTGTCCCGTGTAATTGAAATTAATTGTATACAATGTGGACGCAGTTTTTTTTAGGTTTTACATGCGAATACACTCACGCTTGTTCTTTTAGACGCGTCAGTTGGAAATTAATGTGAGGTATCGTTTCAAAGCAGCATTTCTTTTCGTCTTTCTTTGCTTTTTTTAACCCTTGCAAGCTATTGATATATTTTCAGTGCTCGAGGTTATACGACCTATACAGGGTGGACGGGACACCGACGCCAAAACGGTTACCACGTAATCAGTAAGTACATCATTCTGAACCCCCCACATAGAATTTTTTCATCGGTAATTAAAAAAAAAACAATCATTACCTTCAACCTGACCCAGTATTTAATAATACCCCTCCAGACAATGCCTAGGCGAACGCATAATATGTCCGGAAATCTGAGGGCACGCTTCAGGTAGATTGTGGAAAGCCTGTGTGTGATACCTACTCTAGCTGGATATTTATGGATGGATTGTTTTTGAGTAGGTACAGTCACGAGCAATATAATAGTTATTTGTTATACAAGAGTGCAAAGTTGCTTTTTAACCGCGTGTTCAATTTTGATGACCGAGCAAGCGAAGGATTCTAAAATTGAATCACGAGCGCAGCGAGTGATTCAAAATTAGAATCCTGAGCGTTAGCGAGGGAATCAAAAGAGCACGAGGTGAAAAATCTTTGCACTCGAGTGCAACACGTAACTTTTCATTCCACCTCAGCGAGGAAATGACTAAATGCAAAAAAAAAACGTTTATAATCACAAGATAGGTACACTTTTATTTCAGTTTAGGTATTAATTACTACATTATGACAGGTAAGTGTTACAGAATAATCTTTAAATTATAACAAAATAATACTAAGGTATAATTAAGAAAATTTTAAAGTAACGTTGCTACAGTTATTTAAATTGAGTGTAATATTTTTGTTTGGTACTGTAATATTGGTGTTAGTCACTTGTGTACTGTTTTTCGGTAAACTATCTGTCATACTTAATAGTTGTACCGATTCATCGGATTCCCTTGGCGTGAATGTTGGAGAGAGAGGGAGATGGTTAGGTGTTTCATAACGGCTTATTTTTGATGTAGAAGGGCCAGTCCAAGGATCCGATTGAGGCTCTTTCAGTGTAATGGCTCCTACGATGCCTTCACATATTTTAGACTTATTTTGGATGGAATCCTCTATGTATCCCTCTACAACTGCATTGGACTTCCAGCCTCCGTGGCGCTTAAGGGACAGGAGATCAGCTCCGGAATCAGCCAAAAGTGTGGCTGAAGTTCGTCGGAAACAATGACCCGTGTACAACAGGGGTTCTGGAAGTTCAAGAAATGTTGCTATTTCTCGTGGGATACTGCCAATTTTATTAGTACCCATAGGCTGTCTAACACACTTTCCATTGCGATACTGTAGAAAAAATCGATTGATTGGAGTGTTAGGCGGGCGTAAGGCTTGATATTTCTCAACAATCGTTACGTTTTCCTTGCGAATGACGAAGTTGCGGTCTCTTTTTGTCTTTGTATTAGGTAAATTAATTAATAGTAAGTCATCTGAATGTTTCTCAATGTTTTTGACATTAAGTTGTGTTAGTTCATTAGTTCGACATGCTCCGTTTATTCCAATAATAAGAACAACCTGTAACGTAAAGAGTATTGTAGTAGATAAATGAATAAAATTGATATGAACGCATAATTATGCCTATCAACATCTACTAAGTATACTATTTAATTGAGATTAATATCCTTAAGTAGATACTGAATGTGCAACTGACTTACTTTTGCCGCCAAATATACGGAATCGGGTGCTTCGTTAAGAAACTTTTCAATATCAGATACTGTGAAAACCTTCGATTTTTTTGGTTGATGACCAGATGAGGCTCTTTTTAAAAATGCCACTAATTTAGGATAGGTATCGATATGTTTGTCTTTTTTCATCTTTATTGTTGCTTTTAGCATCGAATACGTACTCCATAGAGTGCTTGCTTTCTTGTTCTCGGATAATTCTATAAAATATGCCAGCAAAACGTTTTCTGAGAAAGTTTTGGCTCCTTTTGCTAGTCGCCACGTGTTGAACATATCGTACTGTTTTAAATACTTCTCGCGTGATTGTTGAGGGAGAAAGCTCATTTGCGCATTATTAACAGTTTCAGTCAATTCTGTTGGCGTCAAGCAAACTAACTCGTCGCTAGAATCACTCATTTTAGTTTTTTCATTTGTTTTCAAGTTTCTTGTTTTTAATATAAGGTTTAACAATGACGTGAAAAAATGCCGCGTAAAGAACCGCGTACAAAGCAAATTGAAAAAAGAACACCAAGAAGGTTCCGAGTCTGAGTTTTTAACAAATTAAAAAAAAGTTGTATGATATATTCGGCACCATAGAGGTAGCAGTAAATAGGTTTAATGTTTTTTTTAATTCACAAACTTAGTGCACACGATGTTCTAAATTCAATTTACTTTATCCTCTAGAGAATAAAAACGGCTTTTCCACTCAGATATTGAAGATTAAAAATACTCTTTCCGAGATGGTGGGATGAAAAAACCTTTTTTTTACAAAACAATAACCGACTTCCAAAAAAACACAAAAAAGGTGAAATAACTTTACTTTCGGAAGTCGGTGCCAAAAATGTCAATGAAAAAATAGTCACCGACTTCCGAAAGTAAAGTTAATTTCCACTTTTTTTTTGTGTTTTTTTGGAAGTCGGTTATTTTTTTGCAAAAAAAGTTTTTATTTTATCCCTTTTAGTTATCGTATCACACACAAATCCTTGTCAAGTATCAATTTAGCGATTTCTTTTATTCGGATGACATATTTTTTCCAGCTATTTTTATTTAAAAAACCAAACTATTGAACAGATTTTGTTGAATTTCTATGAAACCAATCGGAAAGCATGTTTGTCTAGTTCAATTATATGAGGAAAGCTGTAAAATTAATAATCGTCGTAAGGCTGTGCAATCTGAAAGTTGGCATTGTCACAAATAGTTGTAGAAAAATTAAACAGCTAGTTGTGACGAATTCATTCAAAATCCACATATTATAGAAACATGAAAGTATTTGATCATAAAGTTTTACTTCGATAGATTACTGCAATGTATGTATTAAAGATCCGAGTACAAGTAAAGTGTATGCCTTTTTTACTTTCGTATTTGGTGAACAAATATGGTTTACATTGGATTTGATTTCAAGAAAATTTATAATGTGATTACAATTCAAACCAGTTCACCGCGTAATTCACACTTTTAATAACGTATGCTTTCCTACAAACATCAAGATTTCACGTTGACAGTAATTCCGATGAATTTTTTGATGCCATCAAATTCGTTCGCTTTGATTCTTGTATTTTAGTATCATTAAAAAAAACCTCAACGTCATAACGTGCAACAGGTGCAAAAAAAACGTAGTTTAGTTTTAGTTTGTACCTTGTTTGTTTACAAAATCAGATACGTCTGGAAAAATAGACTGTATACACACTAGCTATAAGGAAAACAGTTACCAAGAAATATATTTGTAAGATCTGAGAAATTTCAACACGTTTAGTCATTAAAGCGTAGAACACATCAACAGAGATTGTTCATTAAACAATTTAGCTATGAGAAGGAAGCGCTAATCACTGGAACTAATGAATTGATTGAAGTTTTAGACTGATTAAGATATGTTACCTATAGTATTTTGCAGTTTATGGGTAGTAAATTCTCATATTGTTAGTCAGAAGAAACGAGATATTAAACAGTTAATCGTTTGGGCTTTAGTCTAATGTACAGTTAAGCTGGCTAATCTTAAGTTTATTTTCACACTCATCTTTAGCCGTACCATAAACAGGGTGTACTTAACGAAGTTGAACTTTATTTTTTCTAACGTATTTCATTAAAAGTACGACATAACAATTGTGCCTAGTTTAATAATTTGTGCAACATATTCTTCAGGCGCCCAAGTTATTTAATAAAGTTTTTATGATTATGAAATTCAGAGATATGAGAATTCCTTTCATTAATGAAATATTAGAACGTCGTTTTTCATAAATGAAATGTTAGTTATTGCGAGAAAATTTTGTTTAATTAATGATTGAATATATGTAAATAGGCAAATAGACATCATTGATTTACAATAATGCCTATGAAACTCTGCTCTTTTTCCTTTAGTGGTTTGGTGCTCTTTTTCCTTTAGTGGTTTAAGTTAATGTTAGAAATATTGTTTGATGTTATTGTTAAAAATAATCTTTTCATAAGCCTCACTCTTCCACGAGTGAGACAGTTCTGATGTAGGTACTATTGTAACTTACTGAGGCTGCCTCAGTTTATCAATGGCACCATGTTTGAGATGTTTTTTTTCTTCTGTATTTTGTATAGGTACAAAGACAAAAACACTATGCCCAATTATTTATAAAAATGGCAAAAAGACAAGACGTTCAAAGAAACTGGTCGTATCGATGACCTTGATACTAACCCGTTATCTAGACCAAGTAGTAAAACCTAGTTCTTAAAAATACCCGGACGAGTTTTCTATCGATTCTCATAAGTACCGCGGGATGGTAAGCAGGTGTACAGGTGTAGCTGTTAGTTTTTATCCCGTGCTGTTAATTATGGTGTAATTGCTGAACTGAATCATATTGTTGTTCAACGGGGCATTAGGCCAGCCGTATAGAACCTGTGTGTGGTACGTGAGCTGACTAATTGGGTACTCTGGAAATATAAATAGAAGCCATAATATCTATGTTTTAATTAGGTTGGTTTTTGCGTGAGGCCGTATTAGTCGTATTAGCCTGTCGAGTGGTCGCAAGCGTGACTGCTGACCATGGGGTCCTGGGTTCGATTCCCGGATCGGGCAAAGTGTTATTGGGTTTCTTCATGAGGATTTTTCTCTACAGAACCGCTGATTTTTTTTCAATTACTGATGAAAAATTTCTGCATGGAGGGGAGTTCGGAATGATGTACTAAATACCTGGTAACTTCCACCCTGTGTTTGGGGAAGTTTCAACACGATACCTTTTTTCTTCACTACCGCACCGTGGTATTCAGGAAAAAAGGCAAATGTTACTGCAAAGTTTCACAATACGCATAACCACAAAACAGTCACCAATCAACCTGCGACTAAACCACGCAAAGTTCACCTGACCTAAACAAATGCCTTCTAATAAATTTAATCATGTACCTTATCGAATACTAAACACTAACCGAAGCTAATAAGTTATCTGCACAATTTAGACTAACTGTTCTATGGTACCAATGAATCATTCATCCTAGTTATGTAGTACGACACAAGTTAAAGGTTACATAGGCTCGCAAACGGTGTCTGACTTGTGAGTTTAAAGTTGAGAGTTTAAAGTCGTGAGAAAAGTTTTGAGTGTGAATGTGGATGGGTATAAGAGTAGAGGAAGACTAAAAGAAACTATGGATGCACTGTGTGAAGGGTGATATGACAAGAAAGGGGGTGTCTGATGAGATGAATAGTAACAGAGAAGTATGGAAGAAGAAGTCATGCTGCGCCGACCCCAAATGAATTGGGATAAGGGCAGAACTTTTCAGGTACCTAAAAATATCTTTAAAGATCAACATACAGACATAAACATATTTTCATTTCTCAATCATCAATTTGTACTTTAGCATTCCAGGTAAATGACAGTAGACACACACTTTATTGAAGGAACCACCTCAAATAATGCTAGAGTTTGACCAGTTCTCAAATGATTTTTTCCATAAACGAACCGGGACGTTTATCCGTCAAGCTTTATCAACGAACTCAGGCAAGCATTAGCGTTTACATAACATAACATTCACATACTTTCAGGCAACTTTGGCCCATGTCTACGGGCCATACAGACTTGGCCTTACAGACTAACATAAATGCGATAATATACAACAAAGTAAGTTGTAATAGTAGGTAAGTTTTACAAGTCGTGTTTGAAATATGTCATCGCTTTAAACAATTTTGGGTTGAATAGGTCATCGATAGAACTTCTAATGTTTGTCGAACTATGTATAGTCTTAAGCCTTAGGAATCTGTTCGTGGAACCGACCAGGTTGTTTCACAGGAAAAGGCGCAGACCCGGCTAGATTGAAGCTAATTTATTAGCTATCAATGGATTTCATTTACATTTTTGTGATCTGTTATTAGTTTATTACAGCATTGCATAAATGGCGGCTAAATGATTGGTAGGTCAGTATCGTGAAATTATTTAGCGATTAATTTCAAAGTTTCTCAATTATTTCAAATGTCGTGACAATTCTTAGGATATTAATTATATGTATATGTCACTTTTTGATCGTTCTGAAGACAAGTGAACCAAAAACTTGACAAGTTTCCTTTTAATTAACAAATGGAGAATAATATATCTTTTTATTTAGGTCCTATTTACATATACCCTCTACTTATTAACTGTAGGATTTTTTTTTCAATTATGTACCCAAAACGGGCTGAACCCTCAATTTTCATGGGATAATCTCGTTACACTAATCTTACAGACTCAGTTATATAGTATATTCACCATATTGATATTGTAGAGCTTAATTCGTCGTAGAAATAACAAAAAACGCCAACAGCCATCGGCTAACGCATTATCTGATCGTGAGATCAAGCCCGACCTGTTGAACTTTAGCGGCGGACTCATACTTATACCGCGAGAACCTGTAATTACGAGCTGAAGGGTGAACAGGGATGTTACTAATGTGCCAGTCCACACAATAGGTAGGTACAGTCGACAACAGAGAGAGATGAATATGTATGTAGGTCGTTTTTTTTTAACCCTTTTGTGCTGAGCAGTCTCTTTTGCCATCGTTTGCCGCAATCAGTCTGTGAAGTCCTCACTGCCAGCCAGGCCACAGGATTCTTCCCTGTGAGCGCATCGTAATCCAGCCAGCGGGTATTGTGCGGGTTGGTAGATGTCACATGTCTTCGAATTTTTCTTTTGTTTCTTGGACATGCTGCCGGTTTTTCGCGATTTTTTCAACAATGTCAGCTGCCGGAATTACGCCTGCCAATATAATTATATGGTCTGCCAATGATAAAATATTTTTTTTTCTTGTCTGCGTACAAAATTCTTTTGTCGACTGTACACTAAAACACGAAAGCTTAGTTCTCTGTTTGATAATACAGTAATTTATCAAAACTAAAAACATACATAGACACACAAAAAGTGGAGGTATTGGCGAAAATTATATGGCGTCAAGGCTTCAAGGATTGATTATATTACACGCGTCTTCATTAAAGTGGTAATGAAAGTCTGATTTATAAGACAGAACTGGTTAATATATCAATTAAAACGAAGTGAAAATGCAAAATTTATCGATGCTAGTTTGTTTAATTTACAAATGTAATTTATCCATACTAATAATATATTAAATGCGAAAATAACTCTATCTGTATGTCTGACTGTCTGTCTGTCTTTTGCCTTTTGTACCTTTAGACACCTTAATGGCTGAATAGATTCCGATGATATGACGTTTAGGTAGACCATGGTCTTGGTTAGGACATAGGATACTTTTTGTCTCGATAGTACTTCCCGTACTTTGTCAGTTTCCTACATGCCTTGGAAAGCACGCTAAGCCCACTTTGACAGTTGTTACAGGTAGTCAGTGGCCCGAATGTCTTACAATCAGTCCTACCAAGGGGTATCGTATTACCCAGTACTAATTGGGTGGTGGAGGTCAGATAGGAAGCTGCTCCATGTAAAATACTGGTATTCAGCTGGATCCGGTTAGACTGGAAGTTGACCCCAACATAGTTGGGAAAAGGCTAGGCAGATGATGATGAGTGCTTTCCCGTGGGCTACTATCCGACCTTCAAGCGGGCGATACCGAGGGTAAAAGCTAGCCAGCCACACATACCGCAATGCTTTGAGTATATGTTAGCTAAAAGCATGTGATTTTAATCGTAGTCTTGATTTATTGTTGCATTTCAACTGCTAATTGGACTCGAAACTTGTAGTTGTTTCGATTATCGCTTTGTCTCGACTCTGTATCATTAGTTCTTCTCGTTGATCTAGGTTTTAAATTAAAATCATGTTTCGATTACAGTGACGATAACATAAAAGGTTCTTTTCTACTTTGTCTGTAGCCCAGCTGTTAAGGTTTTTTAGAAGGAAAAAGGGTCTTGGGTCCACAAGTTTTTATCATAAACGTTTCTCAACGATAAATTGAAATTATTGTGTGCTGAGTTTATGATTTCACATTAAGTGCCGCCTGTCTGAAAGTTCGATCTTTACTGTCAACGTAGAATAGATTTAGTAGTAGAGTAGATTTAATCAAATCGTAGTTCTATTATATGCCAAAGATTTTACTAGGCGTAAAACTCTCAATCGATTTTATAAACCTTCGAAATAGCCTCCCGAATATTCCACTACACACTCGAGAACTCAAACGCACCGCATAGTCCCTACAGCCAGATTGATTCGTTATCACATCTTACAGCCAGCCGCACGATGTACCAATGTACAGGACAGGAACGCGATGTTCCGACCACATTAATTGACAGCTGAATCGGTACGGACCTCGAATTAATCCGTCGGCGTTTTGAATTATTTATAGGATGCATTGCGCGAGTGGCCGGCGGGAGAGACGGGGCGAAGGGGTGGGGGGGTGAGGGGAGGGAGGGGAGCGCAGCAACAGGTCCGCATTGTGTCGGGATGCAGGGGATGAGGGTAGGGTTGGCAAGAAAGAGTTGATTTACTTTTAAAAAGTAAATTGAATTAGTGGCTAATTTGTATAAGTGCGTGTTCGTGGTAGGTCGTCGGTAGTGGTCAAAAGCGCTCCTGGTCCTGGGTTCAATCCCCAGGTGGAGTAAAGTTTTATTGGATGTACTCAGCAGCAGCTTAGACTCTGGAATTGTGCCCGGTTGATGGCAATAGGATTGCCGGCTTTCACATGGGACTTAATATAACTGGCGAAACGTCGGCGTCGGTGTGACACCTTGTCGAACTCGCCGGGGATTACAGACACATGAGTTTGAATGCGAGTAAATTGTTCACTCGTAAGTTTGTGCTTGATTGACGTTGTATGTAGGTTTGATGGTACAAGGAAACGTAATGATGGTATGTCGGACTTAGCCATTGATTGCCTAGGAATGAGGTTTACGATTCAGCTGCATGTAGGCTATGCTTTCAATTGCAAATCTCCATTATAGCAAATAATGTTCTTACAAAGCTGTAACAGTTATAGACGAGCATAAAAGATGTCTGAACTTTGAAGTTTCCCATCAAATAAATTATACTGACATCTTTATGTTTAAGTGTACCAACCTACTAACATAATTGTGAATCGATTTATCTGATTTAAATAACTGAATTGAATTATTAAGGCCAAAGATTTAAATCTTTAGATGTTCCTCACGGTAGTCAGGCATCATAAACGATTTTTTTCAATTCTTCTTTTTACAACTTTTTGAGAGATATGAGTTAAGAGAAAAAAGAACACACTGAGAAAAACGTTACAAATGATTTTCAGTACGTGAGCGAAATAACGTTACTATGACCACTTTTTGATGTGGTAGGTCAAATTCATCTATATAAATCTTTGATTAGGATTTATTAAACTTTGGATCCGGGTTCATAAGCATCTGTTCATGTCAATCCAACGGTTGTGGGCCGCGGTCAATTATACTTAGTCAATTAACATTCTAGTCAGTAAAACGTTTGTGCAATTCAGCTAACGATCAGAGAATCAGTTTAACTGGTGTTCTGATGTTTGTTAGCGTTCAAATTATTTTCAAGGTTAATCGGTTTGACTAGGTTTGGTGAACGTTGCGAGATTCACTTTGCTTTATTTAATTTGTAGATTTATAGTTTCTTAGTTTAATAAATTTAAGTGTTACACAACACATGCATGTAAGAGAATCTTGTGCATTATAAGAGAATTCACTGCCATTGAACATGCTAAACTTGTAGTCGAATTCTGGGCCGACACAATTTAGATAACCTCCTACATTTTTGTTTTTCGGTGGGGCATCTCGCTGGTCAACCTAGGAAGCGTATACAGACAAAAAAGTCATCGATACACTAAGAAGAAGATTTAATCTAAATAATACCTTTCCCTGGCACCCCTACGCATCGAGTGCGGGGGTGTAAGGTGCGCGGGCGGCGCGGCAGGAATGCGCACTCTTGTTCGTTTTGGGGAGCGTCTGCGCAGGTAGGCGCGCGTCTCCCCGCGCCGCCCCGCCGCCGCGCAGGCGTCGTTGCTATGCGCATACTCGACTGACGAAGTTTTCAGAATGTGATGCTGGAAAGGGTTACGTTTGGAGTGGTCTTTACATTTTTATGTACAAAATTTAGTAGATCCCTATTAAAACGCAGGCTTTTCTAAGAAAGAGAATAATAATATAATTTATTAAGTAATTAATAAAAAAAGTTTGGGTTCTTTTGAAGGAGGTAAAAGGACCAAAAATATTTGATACATTAATTTCTTGAGCCGGATTGGCATGAACGATTGCAAATGAATTAATTACAATAAAAGCTAGAACCTGCACAATAAATGCCAATAAGAAGGAGCTTGTAGGGTTTGTCATAGTCACTGAGGACAACTTAGTTATTTCTTTCAGTCAATTTCTATACGTTCCATTATTTGATTCTACATCAATTTAGACTCGTAGTTGGCCACGCCTATTGCGTTGCAAGCACTCTGGTTATCTTCCTCTGCGGTCCAGATGCGGGCACGTATGGCACTGAAACCAGACCGTCACTTATTAGTGGGAATTGAGAGGTCACAAGTATGGCGTATGTATAGCTATTGAAAACCACATGGTTTTCTAAAATAAATGAATCACTTAAAATTACATATAATACTAAAAAAAATAGAATTATTACTACTGGATAAAAAATTGAATAAAATATTAGCATCGAATTCATAAAATCTTTAAACTCAACAAAATACCTGCGTCTCCCACGTAACCGCTCGTCAGTCGGGTATACACCAGCGGAGCCCTTCAATATTTTTTACTCGCTTACTCGTCCGGAGGTCATTCGAGTAGTAAAAGTAAAGTATTGAGTCAAAATAAAACCGCTCCGACCGCTCATGGGAGCTGAATCCAGGTCATAAATGGTGCGCCCACGAAAACTGCACGCTTCTTAATTAATTGACGTTTTTATAAGCAATTGTATTGTAAAATCTTTAATAATAAGGACACGACAGGATTACCTAACTTAAGGAATAGCGCGACTGACTACTGATCTCCAAGTAGTCGCGAATGGAAGAAGATTGAAGACTATGAGCCAGTCATTGGCAATACATAAATAAAAGGGAATGATTTGAAACGGCCGTACAACTTTATACAATTACTTACTAAGGATTAATTAGGTACCAAATCATGCCGGTAAGACAATCGTATTGGCAAGAATTATAAGGTAAGCCCTTCAGATTAGTTGTAAGATTGTGATCTGATAGGTGCAAAAACCATAGAACTAATTTAATACGTCCCTAAATTAGCTTTCGCTATTACTGTTCATAACTCGAAAGTGTCTTTGTTGATATCTTTTTAATGAGGGAATTCGGTCTTGAAGGTACGCTCCTTAACAAAAGTGGAAAGATGTAACGCCAGTTTGCGAAGTGGACAGAGAATAGTGGTGTAAAAGCCGACACTGTAACGCCTATATATGTCTAATTTATTTTCCTGCGCCCTGGGGCCTAAAAGTTGCAGTCAAAGTGACGTGTGCTGCCACCGATAATGCCGTAGAAGTAGCAAAATATTGGACCATTAAAATTTAACAGTACCATCGAAACGAGAAAAAAAAAGAAAAAGACGAGAAGAGTTATGCTCAACCAACTCAAATGAGGTACCACACGCTCAACCATTGGATATTTATTTTACAGGTTGTGCAATTCGTTCAGCTAAATACAGATATTTATCCTCATCTATTTAGTTTGTAAGTTCAAACGTATTTTAAAGGGCTAAGCTCCAATCGTGATTTTAATTAGTTCCTTGGTAAACTTCAAGTATGGTTCGCACTATTTTTTTAAAAGTTCCGTATGTTTTTATTTACATCGGATTAGAATATGTGACTCAAAATAAGTAGTCTTCAAACGTTTTTATAGTGGGTGTGTAAGAAGATTATGTGTTCGTCATACAAACATAGATGGTGAATGAGATTAAAACGCAAACTGAGTTTTAAATATCACCTTTTGTGTTGCAGTATCATCATCTGCCTAGCCTTTTCCCAACTATGTTTGGTCGGTTTCCAGTATAACCGGATGCAGCTGAATACCAGTATTTTACATGGAGCGACTGCCTATCAGACCTCCAAAACCCGGTTAGTACTGGGTGATACGATAACCCTTGGTAAGACTGGTTGTCAGAATTTCAGACCAGTGACTTCGTGTAACGACTGTCAAAGATATACAAATGACAGCCGGGACCAGCGGCTTTTCGAGGCACGGAGGGAATTCGGTATGTAATGAGTGGTCACCACATCCTCATCCACAGACCAACCTAGCCAAGCGCGGCTTAACCTGAAGATTGATCCGAGCGGCTGTTATTATTTAGCCACGAGCTCCTGCGAGCTCCTTGTGTTGCAGTATTCAGCTTCAAAATATAATTTAATTATGTACTGCATACGATTTTATCAGGTGCGCAAGTTTTAGAGGACGAAGTCAGTAAACTTCTTGATATATAAATTAAACTCGGTTTTTATGTCTGCGTGGTCGCATAGTTCGTCTGAACGCAACAGATCAAGATGCTGTTTTCACTATCATCATCTGCTTAGCCTTTTACCAACTGTGTTGGGGTCGGCTTCCAGTCTAACCGGATGCAGCTCAATACCAGTATTTTACATGGAGCGACTGCCTCCACAACCCAGTTAGTACTGGGTAATACGGTTTTCGGTAACGGTTTACGGTTTTGCGGTTTTCACTATCAAATAGAGAATTTATTCCGGAAGATTTGTGTGTTAAAGTTACATATAATAATTAAATCTTGGTGTCTTGTCAAGTAGTAAAATGCGAAGCTGGAGCGACTCGCTACGGTTACCTCGAGAAATCTACCGATATTAAAACCACGCCTTGGGTTAGAAACAAAAATAAACATTTTAATTAAACTTCCGATCAGATAATTCAGAAAACACGGCAGGCAATTTACTCCTTATTAAATCCAACATTAATTAAATATATTCATTAGTACGATTAACAGAAACAGCTAGTGATTAAGGCACGGTAACTGCTACTTAATTTATGTTAAGCTTTTACTATCTTCGAAAGTAAAGTTGTGGTCATGTATAAAATAGGTTTGTGGTCGGTTATGCTCACAGTATAGAGATAACCAGTAAATCGACTCCCCCTCTTTTTTACAACCTTTTATTTAACTTACAATGCTTGTATGTATACTGTGTGTTTGTTGAGGTCAAATGTTGCAACTGAATTTTAAAACATTTATCCCCAACTGATTGAGCGAAAAGTTTGCATACACACTTAGACAATGCATGGTTAGTTATGTGACGTCATTCTAAATCCAATATGACAGACTCCCAAAGGTGGCGGACTAGTTACCTTTTTATACACCCCCATGATATGATTATCAATTAAAAGGTGTTTGTTAAGGATGTCAATTAAACCTTTTGCAAAGTTATTACTTGTCTGGAGCCCCAATTTACCCACGAGTAACCTATAAACTGAAGATTTCGAGCATTTGTTCCTAGTTGATATACTGTATGACTAATATGCCTTTGTCTACAGTCATGGTACACCACAATCAATACGGCGTATTGTTCCTCGTCTATTGTCTTCTCTTTTATATGGTAATTTGTGGTGAAGTTAATGTTTTGTGGTCGATGTGCGTCGAGATAATGATTATATGTGGTCAGCGTCTAAGTTGTTGCTGGTGAAATAGTAAGCTTTTTATTGAGACAGTTATTGTTCATAAAGATTATTATTGTAAAGATTTACACAATGAACTTATTTATCATCACGCTTATAATCCCCGCAGGGTTAGGCATAGGTGTACCTAATAGTACACCCGCATTTCGCCTGTTATGTTTAAGTCCCATGTAACAGGGAGCGAGCCTATTGCCATCAACCGGGAACAAATCTAAACTCCGTGGTTACTACTGAGAAATTCCTGACGCAAAAAACCCAATTTCACTTTGCCCGACCCGGGAATCGAATCCAGGACTTTATGCTCAGCAGTCGTGCTTGCAGCCAGTCGACCAACGAGGCAGTCTCAAAAGTCGCATTTTCACAAGTTACTATTTCCTATTTAATACTGCAGACGTTCAACGTGACCACACAAACTTTTGCAATAAATCAACACTTCTCATTTCTACTATCTTCACATCCTCAAACAGCTAGCTCCGTACAAATATCAATAAAATATTTTTGTGGTCGAGACGCATTTCAACTGTGGTCGTGGTCACGCAGTAAAAATTGTTTCCAAGTCCACGATACCGTGGTCGTTATCAGACGTGGGCCGAATGAATGAGTGAAACCCGATTACTGGTTGTTAAAATACTTTTAAGAAACCCCGGGTTTATACTTTTCTATGTAATATTTTACGTATGTTTATAAAGGATTAAGCTCATTTGTATTTCTAAACAGGTGACATGATAGCATCCAAACACAAGTTACTTAGAACCGTTGGAGTGTTATATATAATCGAGGAGGAGGAGGAGCTGGTGGCTAAACAATAACAGCCGCTCGGGTCGACCGTCAGGTTAAGTCGCTCTTGCCTGGGTTGGTCTGTGGATGGGTGACCACCCATTACATACCGAGTTTCCTCCGCGCCTCGGAAAGCACGTTAAGCCGTTGGTCCCGGCTGTCATTTGTAGATCTTTGACAGTCGTTACAGGTAGTCAGTGGCCCGAAAGTCTGACAACCAGTCTTACCAAGGGGTATCGTATCACCCAGTACGAACTGGGTTGTGGAGGTCAGATAGGCAGTCGCTCCATGTGAAAAACTGGTATTCAGCTGCATCCGGTTAGACTGGCAGCCGACACCAACATAGTTTGGGAAAGGGCTAGGCAGTGTTATATACAAGCTGTAGTTTTGCATCCTCGTCAAAATTCAGGAGGTTGTCATAGAAGACGTAAATAAATCAATTTAAATTATGGTACCTGGTCAATAATATTAAAAGTTGCTTTTTTTAGTTGTTTTAATTTGACACCATTTCAGAATGAAGCCCTTCGCAAAAGAAGAGAATCACCCGTTTATCGAATAAACGTCTGCGTTTGTTTGTGGTGGTGTACACTTACCGCTTCCCGATGTTAAGAAAAAAAATTAAAAAATTACCTACCCATTTTATTATTGAGTCGGGTCGAGAATCATAAGCATACCTCCTTGAATTTGACGAGGATGCAAAACTACACCTTGTATAATGTTTATAGTTGCAAAATAAAATTCTATTCTATTCTATTCTATTCTATTCTAAAGACCGAGTTCATTAGCGATTTAGTTCGTTACGAAGTTGGAGCGCGTGACTTTGCTATTAAGAGATAAAAATATAATTGGTTTTCGATATTCATAAATAAATCCGAAAGTAATTTTGTCTGTCTGTCCTATTTACGCCTAAGCAGCTAAATTATGGATTTTAATGAAATTTTGAACACGAATAGACCGGGTTCCCTCTATCTGGCAGAATTTTGATGCTCCGAAATTTATTTAGCATAACACACTTGGCATAATTTTCTTTAAACGAATATTATTAAGGCATAAAAATAATTTAATATAATTATTGTTTGGCCGAATGTTTATATGTCCGAATTTAGAATGGCATAACTTTAAGATGGCAGAATTTTATTTGGCATAATTACCTTTGGCAAAGTTAAAATTCCGCATAATTTCAATTAGCATAACTTTTATTTAAAGCGACGATTATTTGGTACAATTTCAATTGGCATACTATGAAGATGGCAGAATGTCAATTGAAATAATTTTATCAGGCATATTGCCATTTCTATTTTATAGTAATGGTAATGTGCCGTGTGTGTAATGTGTGAAAAGTCATTATTTTTCAAATTCAAAATCAAAATGTATGCCAAAAGATGATTCTAATTGTAAACTTTCTGAGATGGTTCTGCCTTTTAATGACTGTCGATATGAAATGTATACCAAAAGACGATTCTGACTGTGAACTTTCTGCGATATGATGGTTCTGCTTTTTAATTATAATGGATATAAAATTTATGCCCAAAGATGATTCTGACTTACAAACTTATGAGTTTTGAATGTATGATAAATGAGTGTCAGCCAAACGATTTTCTCCGAAATGATGTTTATGCTGTCCGCTGTTTAGCAAAATAATATTATGACAAAAAAAGTTTTGCCATAAAGGGTAGACCCGAATAGACCATGAGCTGGGTAAGGACAAAGAATACTTTTCATCCCACTAGTGAGTTGCCGTGGGATAATTTCCGACCACCCCGTGGCTGTATCTGCGGACAAAAAGCTAGTCAGTAATAAAAAAGATATAAAAGTGTTAGTTTTATTAAACTTCACTTTTCTCATGTGTATTTTTCGTTCGCTTGCCAACGACCACACGAATAGTTCATACAAAGCCCTCCCTGACAATCAAATGGGCGGGAACACGCAGGTTAAAAGAGAATTCTTTCACGTCGGCATGGACCATCTCTAGAATACTGTTAACGTTTATGCTAGTACTTAGTGCGAACTTAAAAACACCACAATGGGGACCTCGTAAAACATTACACAACGGAGTTGCCAGAAATATATACAGTGTGGAAGCGACGGACAAACAGTTTCCACGTATTCAATACATCATTCTGAACAAAAGAAATTTTTCATAGATGATTAAAAAAAAAACAACGGTTTCCTACAAAAGTGCAATACCTACACGGTCACGAACACTTTCAAAGTTGTTTTATTTTAATTTATTTATAGAACCAACTTTCAGGATTAGAATTATGTTTCTTTTTTGGTATGGCCCCTCGCAGGTCAACACGATAAGGTAGACTGCTTAACCGGACCATGTTCATAATGAGATGTACTGAATACGGGGTAACTCTTTTAGCGTCGGTGTCCTTTCACCCTTAATAGTTATAATTATTATTATAGTTATAACCTGGCAAAACATGAAGATTTCTTTATGATGTTTAAGTAAAACATTAATCAAGTATCATAAACATAAAATGGAATCAATTCTATAAATGATGATGAATACTGCATCGAAATCCGTTGCGAAGTTCGCGTGATTTTAATACATTTAGAAATGTATAGGTACAAAAGAAAGATATATGTTTATTATCGTTCCTTACAAAGAGCATCGTTAACGTAGAAGTTCTTTCATTTGAAATTTAAATTCGTACTGTAAGCCTACTCCTCGGTCCTATCCTTCGAGGCGACTTTTTAAATAAAATGTTACGGATTAATTGAAGGGACTTTATTTCACCCCCGTGAGCCAAGAAACGGTAACTCAATAAATGTATGTTTCGACAAAAGGGGAAATATTTTATGAAAATGTATTTCTTTATAAAGAAAGGAGGTGTCTGATGAAATCATAAATAGTAGAGAAGTATGGAAGAGGAAGACATGCTGCGCGGACCCCAAATAAATTGGGATAAGGGCAGGGGAGTGATGATGTATTTCTAATTTTCTATTAATTGGTGCCTGCTCTTCTGCAGTGGGATAGTGTCTGGTATTATTTCAGTACACAAATTAGAAATGCACGGTTTTCTTAGCAGTTTATTTTTGACGTACCACGACGACGACCAAACAACCGGTCATTTTTATTAATAAATCTAATGCGAGGTGACACAAACCGTCAGATGCAAAAAAAAGTTTTTTTTTGAGATACCGCCTTTTGGCTCACGACGGCAGCATTCATGTGCCTCGTTTTGTGGGCTTGTTTATTTTTCCTTTGAATTGATTCCTTGGATCCGTTTCTTGTTTGAATATATTTAGTCTTCGGCTTTATATTTGTAATAAGATTAGACGCCGCAAACAAGGAGTGTTTGAAGTGGGATTACACTGAGCAACTTTAGAGGTGAAAGTTACAGTTTCAAGTTAAAATAGAATTTGATAAAAGCAGCAGTGTAAATGTAGTTTCTGAGACTTGATAAAAACTTAAATAAATAATGGATTCATGAAAATGACTTTAAGTCTATTTATTTACACATCATCATTTTATTTGTCTATTTATTTTTTTAGTAGATGTCTACTTGCACTTTGTAGCCTGAGACACAGGTTCAACCTAGTTCAGGCAAATAAGCAACTGTGCTCTATTTTAATTGTTATGATATTTTATTGTAACTGTGCACCTTTTATAAATAAACGATAAACGATAGATTGTAAACGATTGATTGTATTTAGATCTCGAAGTGAAGCTCGAAGAATGGCACTGCTGATGTTAGTACCGTTTTAGGTAAGTTCACCAACTATAACTGCAACTTAAAATAAATAATCCCTTAAATAAATAAGAATAAAAAAAAAAAAAAAACTGCAACTTTCTTTTCTGTCAATTTGTAAGCTATCGACAAGCTTATGTCGATCTTGTTTAAACTCAAACACTGTTTTAAGCTTTCACGGTTTATTATAACTAAACTTACACTGTCACTAATACGTCACTTACACTGTCACTGAATATCTTCACATGATTTTCAATTATTGTGAGCTCCCGTAAGTAACAGTAAGTTTTTGTTTGAACTCGTTTTAGAGGTGCGTAACGCATTGAAAGCGATAATTTTAGTTTAGTGCGTGAGATTTTACGTTCGATTTCTTTATCTTTCTTTCTTAGTGGAATCTGGATTTGTGCCTGATTATGTCAGTAGTCACCACTGCCTACTCATTCTCCGAGGAGGTACGGACAGACTGGATGTAGAAAGCAAAGAACAGGGTGTTGTGGCGCAGCTTGGGAGGCGAAAAGGAGGTGAAAGAAGGAAAGAAATAAAGAACACTGATCTATTTGCTCACAATACGGCTATTTCGGCGACACACCCACCAGGTGCCGTGAAAGTGTGAGTAGTAACATAATTCGCTCGGGCGCAGTCGTGTGTGTTACGAGTCTGGGGTCACGCGCGCGACACGCACGTGCTATGACAAATGTGCCGTGTTACAACTGTCTCTGTAGGTGGTAACCCTGTTCAAGCGATACTGAGTTAGAAAATGGACAGGTTCTCTCACTTCCGATGGAATTGGAATAGGAAGGGAAATGAAATATGCCTGTTGTTTTCCAGAGGTTCAGGCGTATTCTTAGATACGTTGGGGCTTACAACAGTTCACATTGTAGTGCTGATGTGTTCCTTTTAATGAACAGTAATTGATTTACAACAAATATGTACATAGGGTTTTTCCATCAGGAATTTCTCTGTAGCAGTCTGCATTCGTGTCCGGGTGATGGCAATAGGCTTGCCCCCTATTACATGCCATTTAAACATTACCCTTCGAAGATTACAGGCGTGATGTTATGTTGCGTTACATTATGCTGATGTGACTGATGACTTCAGGATTTCCTAAATGAGCTAGCAGGAAATATTTACGGCTAGTTATGGGAATTTTGAGGTTTGAACAGTTTTGGGGCAGCCCTATTTTTGTAGGAAATTAAGTTTACTAGATTTAGTTGTATAACTTGTTTCGTTTGTCTAAATGTGTATCATCATTCATCATTTGCCTAGCCTTTTCCAAACTATGTTGGGGTCGGCTTCGAGTCTAATCGGATGCAGTTGTATACCAGTATTTTACATGGAGCGTTTGCCTACCTGACCATCCATCTGTCCATGTGTGTATGATTACAGTATGATATTATATTAGATGTTCCTTCGATAAGGAAAAGAACAATATTGTGGCGCTTATGAAACATTAAAAAAAAACAAAAAAAGGGTTTTTACCTAAACTTTTTTTTTGAAAATTTTGTTTATTTTAACAAAGTTGAAAAACGAATCATTACTGGCAACAAATCATTGGGTTAGCAAAACGAAGTAACATAACAAATAAGATCCTGAATATTGGACATTATTTCCTATAAATCATTCATTCATTGAATTTTGACTTATATGGTTTGTAAAATTAGGGGTCATCAAACATTACATTAAAATAAAATTATTAGTCATTACAATTAGAATTACAGATAATTCAAATAAATTATTTGTACGCCGGAAACGGCAAAATACTATGATCGCAATACATAATGAACATAACAGCTTTGTACAATATTCTGACAAATCAATGCATTCTATTCTATTCTACTATTCTAAAATATTAATACTTAAACTGCAGTATAGGGAGTTGGATTGTTAGTAGTGGCTCAGCGCAGTCAGAAAAATTAATCTTGTTTTACTTTGATAGCGTACGGAGAACAGCTAACTTCACTACATTTTCCACATTTTATATCAGTATTTGACATGGTGTTATTTTACCAATTACGGATACTAAATGGGGCAACACTTTTTTACAAGTTTGTAGGATTAATTTTAAGTGAACGTGCTGAGAATTAACTATGAGCGGTTAGCGGTGGGTGGGTACAAATTGCCAAGAAGGTGCAAACTTTTAGAGCTTTTTATTGGAGTATGATGCCGCGGTCACGGCCTTGGGCGATGCGACACGCGCGCGCTTCTTTTGTTCCCTTTGTGTGAGTACCTACCATTACGTCGCACGCATGTCGCGTCGCATCGTGGTGAGTCGTAGCATGCTCTTATCAATTTCTTTCATTTGTTTTATCTGCAGTCACTGGTGGTTAGAATCTATGAAATGCGTTTTTATTGTTAAACTAACCTACGTAGTGATTAATACATGGTGGCAACAGATTTCGAGGTTCTCCTCCGAAATGCATGCCCAATATTTGACAGCCCCAAATGGCGCGGTGGTTAAGTGTTTACTTTCTATCCTCAGGATGGCCAGTTCGATTCCCACACCGGGACAAATGTTTGTCTCGTCCACCAATATTGGTTTTGGACCAGATTGTCTGTGTGCCTGTCCATATAACCTGTGTGCTGTCCTGTAAACTTGCGTTTGCAGTAAGCCTGTTTTTTTAGTATTCTTTTTTCTCTGGGATGCTAGGCATTTTAATTCGACAAAGTAGGTACGACCGTTAACAGTATTTTACCTTATTTTTTGTGCGTATCTGTACGAAATAAGGGATGTATGTGAAAATATTTTTGAGATAGACAGCAATATTTAGGATTTTATTCATTTCATTTTTTTGTTTAAGTCCGGCTTTTTTTACAGTTTTTACTTAAAGTTTTAATAAATAAAATAAATAAATATTTGCCCGTCAGTACCTAAAGCGGTGGAGGTCTTGGTCAGTTCAGGGTACGGTAGACGTCATCCCACTCCTGCCCTTATTCTAATTTATTTGAGGTCATCTCCATCATATGGATCATCATCTTCCACACTTTTCTATTAGTCTTCATCTCATGAGTCCTTTCTAGCCCTAGACGTGTATCGATTTCAATTAAGTCCTCTTGTTTCCATATATATACTTTTATACACGAAATAAAAACATAACAATCTCATTAAATTCACATTGTAATTAACTTTATAGTTTTATAAAGTCGTACGTTACTCAAGAGCTCTTTAAGTAGTTTAATAAAAGTGAACAGTTGTTTACAACGCACTTGATATTTATTTATTGTTTTGTCTTTCGCAAGGCAAGCTGAAGGATTGTTTCATTAAATTTATCATTAATTATATGTTGAAGTGACCTAGGCCAGGTTTTATTTAAGAGCCTTCTTACATTTCGGAGTTACAATAATTTTACAATTTACTTATAAGGCATTTAATGAAAATGAATTCTATTATTATAAAAGTATAGGATATTTGTGAGATGAAAAAATAAATTGATGGTCTTTAGTCAATAGAATCTACAAATTAGAGGTACCAAATCAGGTCTCCATGAGTTTTTGACTAAACATGCATCGGGAGCATTACTAACTAAATTAATATGTTATCTAAAATTCGCTGTTTTATTATTTATTTTATTTATTTAACAATTTATGTACACACTAAATACAGAAATCAAGAAAGGAACAGAAAAGAGAGTACAAAGGTATTGCTTATTTCTAATGAAATCTCTTCCAGCATACCTGCGAAAGGAGATACTAAAAAAAGAGATGTAGACAAAGTGTGTAAAAGAAGAAGAGAAAATGGAATACATAAAACATAAAGCAGATAACAAGTTATTGTAGTAGAGAAAACGAACTATTTTTAACAAGTCATTGTTATTTCAAGCAGCGAACGAAAAACACACAATTTCATGTCCGCTTCAAAATTTGCAAACCATTTCTCGTTCACTTGTTGGTATCTGATGGAGCTGAAATTTTAAACACTCCCTTGGTTTTGGTGACAATACATTTTTATGATAGACATGACTCGATCCTGCAGCCAGGATTGCTTCCTCACGAGAGAACTCTTCAACGGTTAATAGTACAGACACGAAACTTTGTATACGTTTTCATAGATATTAGTATGTTGATAAATAAACCTAATTTTCTCCTTTTTATTGTAATGAAAGCTTGTATCTTTTTATTATAAGGTTTCTTGTTAGCTGATGTCAATCCATTACAATTTTGACTTTTCCAACATCGTTATCGTCGGTTATCGCTTATAGAATGTCAATTTGTCCCAAGTTTCTTTTGAGAAATAAGTACCTATTAAAATAATGTTAAAAACAGCTCATTATAAACTGCAAAGTTGCTCTACATATTAAACATGAAGTGGAATGTTAATTGGAATTGAATTAAGTAAATAATATAGAACGCAAGTAAAATTAATGCATTTTTTACTCACTTATTAAAGGGGTTAATTGATTAACATTTAGAGAACCTAATTGGATGATACAATAACATATAGTCCTGGTATTTAAAATAATACTTAAACAAAAACCTGAACCCTTGACAACTTAATACGTTTTATAAGTTAAACGTAACGAAATGGATTAATTAAGTTCCATTCAGTCACACTTTTTGTTGTAATAAGTAGGTACTATCTGTACTTAAATGTAATAAAGCTGAAGATTTTGTTTTGTTTGAACGCGTTAATCTCTGGAACTACGAATCAGATTTGAGAAAATCTTTCCAATTCTCGAGAAAAATATATACAACATATATTTGATATCACGCTAAAACCCTTAGGAGCTGAGCAAGCGGATGACACCGCGGGACACAACTAGTTTTTTATATGTGTCGTTCAAAAGACATCAACGCGTCAACAGTTCGTAATGACGATATTTTCTACAGCTTCTTTTGATGATCAATGTTTTAATTAAAACAAAGACAGAATTTACAGTTTACTCATATTTTAGTGTGTATCAATCTCGAAATTATGTCCCAAATATACTTGTGTTGACACCAATAGGATAAGAGAAGTATTTATGAGATGTCGTATTTATTAAAAATAAGAAACCGAGAAGACCCCCTTTTATTGTGTATAATATTATAATTGAAAACGTGACATTCACAATATCCTATAATATTTTTAACTGTCCCAAGATTTCGGACTTCAACAACTAGACCAAAGACAGTTATGAATATTGACATTAAAAAATGTGCAAACAGAAGAAAGTGGCGCACAATGACCAAGCATTTAGATCAGGGAGATATCGGTGTACAGTCACGAGCACAAAATATGTGCACGCTTGGTAACTTTTAAAAAGTTATTTTCACCAACTGTGTTGGTTGCAATTTCATGTTGGTATGAACATAGTAAAGCAATAATTTTTGTGTAGAGTTACTTAGTTTAATATACCGAATGCTTGATTGACGGCTTCGTGAAGGATCTGTTTATACCTTGTAAGTGTATCTCAAAGATGCAATCGTTATTCAACGAGAGAATTCCTTTTGAATTACGGTGTATACATATTGATGCTCGCGACTGTACAAATAAGATTTAAAATGTCACGTTTCTCTCATGCTCCGAATGTCAGGTTTTATTTATTGTGCAAATAAAAAGATTGGTGGCAGTGAATAATAATATCTTTAGGTTACGATTCGAGTAGAAATAAATGTTACGTCAATAATCGTTATTCGTGTACGCTTGCTTTATTTGACGTAAGAAAGTTTTGACCTTTTATTTTTCAACGGATTTTCCCTGATACGTAAAGTTGAACATTCAATTTTCTTTTTCTTACACGTTTGTTTTTTTTTTAATAATTTATCAATATAAATCCTAATATAATTTATCAACACAGTTTTATTTTTCAGGGCGATAAATGTCTGTTTGAAAAAAAAAAAACTATTAATATCTACTTACCATTGTGTTGGGAAATATGAAAACAATTGTCCTATTCAAATGTTTCAGGTATAGTGTAGTGTAATAATATGATTGCAAGGACAACGATAAGAATGTGTGAATATCGACTAGGTAATGTATCCGTTTAAACACAGTTTTTTATACCACATGCGATATATACAAGGTGTAGTTTTCATCCTCGTCAAAATTCAGGAGGTTGTCATAGAAGACGTACATAATCGATATAAATTACGGTACCTGTTCAATAATAATAAACGTTGCTTTTTTTAGTAGTTTTAATTCGATACTATTTCAGAATTAAGTCCTTCTCAAAAGAGGAGAATCACAAGTTCATCGAATAAACTTCTGCGTTTGTGTGTGTGAAAGCGCGGTTATAGGGTTAGTATTAGACGGGCCGCGTTTTAATACGGGTGGTGTACACTTGCCGATTTTCAATATTAAGAAAAAATATAAAAAATTACCTACCCATTTTATTATTGATTCGGGTCGAGAATCATTAGCATAGTTACCTCCTTGAATGGATGACGAGGATGCAAAGCAACACCTTGTATAACACACAGCACCGAAGCAAGGTGCTTGCTGGTGTTTGATAAAGACTATGACAAGCAATTGTCAGTTGCGCTCCAGTTTCTAAAAATGGGAGCGCTCTGCTTGTGGGTGAAAGAGACAGGTAACAGAGAAGAGAAACAATTTTACATACTGCTACAGTCAAGTTACATAATGAACACTACAGCATACTCAGCTCAGAGTACAGAAATTGTCACAACTCAAAGATACCCAGACGTAACCCAAGGCGAAACGATTAACTGCCCTCATAAACAAACTTAAAGCGATTTATGTGAATGTGGCTTTCAATAAATAACATAAAATTACGTCCCCTTAAAATCGTATAAATTGGCTAAATTCCCCGAAGTGCATATATAAACTGGGTAGGGCAGTAAACACGGTGCTTGTGAGATATGATTGGGCGGTCGTAAAGTACTTGAGTGATATTATTAACTGCTACGGTCACATAGACCATCCATAATGCATATTTTTTAGAAGCACTATAGTCGATACGACATGAAAGTTTTAACCCTCTCTGGCACTCTTGGGCAATAGAATCCGGCTTTTATCCTTACTTAGTTTTATGCTTATTTTATAAAAAAAACAAATCAGCCTAATTGCAACTTTGTAGCTTTTGTATAGTTCCGAAGATTTTGTGGTGAGTGAGTCAATGGGCAGTGGCATTTTACACATGGAACAAACTAATGAATAATTCCGGTTGTGCTCGAATAAAAAGGATTTCGGGGCCCTTTACCGCAGCAAACGCATTTGGAGTGAAATATGAAGATAAAATAATTTCGAAGTCAAGTGAAAACTATGAGAAAACCAGTTTGGTGGTTTCCGAACTGCCCCCAACAGAAAGACACACAGTCGCTCGCGGCGAGGCACTATTCTTTACTACATATAGTAAGTTTTGTGTGTGCGTGTTTATGTGTGTGTAGACGTCGGCTCGCGAAAAGGTAACCTTGGTACAAAAATATGTGTACGTTGGGTCGCCGCGGGCTGGGCCCGGTTTCAGAGATCGGTAAGTGTTTTCTTGAGGTTCACTTTGTTAGTCTGTTGGTTTAGGATGAAGTGGTGGTTACAAAGTAAAATCTGGTTCGATACTTAAAATATGAATCACTGGAGGTCTGAGATTTAACTAGTAATCAAGGCTGTTTCTATTAAGAATTCGGAACATAGTTGAAGTATTTTTACGAATTGACGGAAAATGATCTGCTATGTAGGTGTTGTCTAAGCATATTCATATATGTTTAATGACGGTAACAAGTAAAACGGAAACAAAATCATAATCTATTTGGCAATTGGATGCTGTTGGTACAAGTATAACTTGTAAAAATTAGAATAAACAATATATTATTAAATATATTGTAAAATTAAAAAAAAAATACGGCGCGTTTAGCGGTGCCCGGCGGGTAAAGTCGCTTCTCCGTAAACGCTCCCTTAAATCACCATATGTTTGAATTGAAAGCAAGCCGCGCCGCACAACGCGTCACGCGCCGCGGCTGCGTAATTTAGCCCTAAGACCTCACGGCCTCACAGATATATGAGATTACATTTTTCTATGTCTTGTCTTCTGATAACGTGTCAATAATATATTAAATATAAATCTCTTTGGTGACATGTTATCTATTATTTAAAACGTACGGAACTCCCTTACACAACCTACCTATTCTTGGCACAATTCCTTGTACATTTTTTTGCTCAGTTATTTCTGCAGGCCGTTGGAGCTGATGCTGTTACTGATAGATCTATCTTTTGCCTCGTGATTGTTTAGCTCCAACCTTTTTATAGCGCTATGGAAACTGCCAATTATGAGAAGAAACGGTACGGGAGGGTAGTGTTAAAGATTTAGATCGATAGATGAATTTACAAGATTCGTTGATTATTAAAATTGGCTCTGTTTTTCTTGACTATCGTTTTTTTTTTTGTATTTGTGAGAAAGGATTCAATCTGTGTCGAGGCGTTTACATTTCAATATCATAATTGTTTTCTTGGGACGAATGCAAGTGGGTCAAAACGGAAAGGTATACGACTGGGATGGGGGGTAACTGTTCTTGATATTAAAGTACTAACCGATTTTTGGTATTTAGGTAATACTGGTATTCAGCTGTATCTGGTCAGACTGGAAGCCGACCTCAACGTAGCTGGGAAAGTTTTCGCGATGATTTTGGTCTTTGGCCGTTTGCAATTTTTTTAAATCCAGTTTAGCAACGGGATACGACCGCTTTTTTGGCGATCTATAGGAAGATTAAAATTTCTTCTTATACAAATAACAGGTGCCGTTTTTTACTGCATCTGTACGTTTACGTTCCAACCAATTTGTAGTACTGTTGATATATTCCAGTGACTACGACGCACTGTATCCGTTGCGACAGTTTTTGTGCATCATTAACGAGTGATGGAGATGAATGGTGGTACGCAGTGGCGCTAGTCGCTGCGACTGGTTTCTTACCGATTGGCCACGAGCTACGCGATCAAGAGTCACGCGTTTTGCGACAAAGACGTCGGAAAAGCAAATGAACGAAATTGCTTGGAACATGCACAGTGATCGCGATGCCCAGCGATACTCACGCGAAGAAAACAAGTGACGAATGCGCGTTTGCTTTGACGACAATCGAGTGGCAAGTCCCGTCGGATAAGGTCGTGAGCAAGGCATTAAACCACACTTATGTTGATGTGATAAAGATTAATGAGGGAACGGGTTTATATCATTGGTAAGTATACGATAATGTTATAAAGAGGAAGTGTGGCTGTTTTTTTATTTAAATTTTTTTCTTCACGTTCTTGACATATTTCAAATTGGTGGTAGGTTGGTTGCAGGGCAGAGGTCACTTCGGTTACAAGTTTTTTTAATTATACGTATAGTAGTTAGTTGAAAAATAGATTTATCTACAAATCGACATTTTAGTCAAAATAGAAAAAGTAAAGAATTGCACAACAATTACAAGGAATGAAACATAGCAGCAAAAAATACATTATGATCCAGAGAAAGACAGCAGCAGTTGTCCAGAGGACCATTCAGAGATCAAAGAGGACCAATGAGGGCCAGAGAAGTGTTTCCGAGAAAAGTGATTCATGTGTTTCGAAGTAGCTTAACGTAGGTAAATGATGCATACAGTACTTGTTGAACCCTGAACGAGAATATTGACTAAGAATTACGCCTAAGGAAAATAACTCAAAACTGTAGGTACCTAATAATTAAGTTATTCTGTCAATTAGTACGGAATATGAAATCATAAAGTGATATTAGACAAAATCTTTAGATATAAATGAAAACAATATTTTCGTATCCGAGTTTCAACTAAATTGATCAAATTAACCTTAGCCTGGCCTAACGAGATACAATTTACTTTAACTAGTTTTTGCCCGCGTCTTCCTTCACGTGAAGTTCGAAAATTGACTAGCAGGAAAATACCTATCATCGGGATAGAAAGTATCCTATGGACTCAACCTATAAAATTAGTTAGTTTACAAAATTGGTAACTTAATTGCGACCGCATTCTAATTTCGAAACAAGAAAAGCCGTTTTAAACGATACAGTGAAAGGCTTGCTACTAATCCACAGAATCCGTATTAAAGGACCACTGAGGACTGGTTAAGTGATTCTTTGAAGATGACGCACATCGTTTAATTGACCTTTGGGGTAGAGATCAACCGCGAGTTCGTGGAGATAACATATTTTATTGAATATAATGCCGTTATCTGAGGTGATTTTGAGTGGAAATACCCGGAGGAAAAGAAACTATCGAATGATAAATAGGTGTGTAAGTTGGATTGGTGTTATTTATCGGCTTCATCCACCCGAAAAATTGAAAAAAAAATCGTTAGGGTCAAACTCTCTGCCTCCATCTCTTTTCGTCGTTGAAGAACTCTTTCTGCAATCTGTTCTTTCGGCTTTCGTTGCTTCCATTCTACGGTGATCACATTATGTGTACTGGCACCTTTTTAGAATACATGATGACCCACTGGCATTGGTCGAGTTTTTTTCACTTTTCCTTATTGGTGTCGTTCTTCAGAAAGGTACCTACGCACCTGGCGTAGTACTCGCCACGGGAGTGACCAGATCCATGTATGAACGAAAACGAGGCGAAAGGATGTAAGATCGAATGATGTGAATGGATGGATGTGGATGTGAGGATCGTAGTAGGTGGCGTTCTGTGGTTTCTGCCTACCCTCATGAGATAAATGCGTGAGTTTATGTATGTTTGTGTGTAGAGACTTTTCATCAAGCTCAATGAGGATTCGGCAATTAGCCTCCTCTAAAACTCACAGGTGAAGGCTGGTGATTCCTACGCTACCAATGAGAAATGACATTAAACGTTCGATCCCAGCAGACATATTGAGTACAGCACCGTTACCTGAGCCGGAACTAGTCGGTAATTCGCAACGCTTTAGGGTGGTCCTCGCTATGATGTATTAGTTCAAGTGATACAAATTATACACAGTTTGGGACCGGTTGGTGTGGCCAAATAACTGTAAACGGCACTCGAGATCCTGAGTTCGACAGTTCACAGTACGTACAGCCGACTAAAATATTTTGGTATACAGGCAAAAATCATCTTTCTGTAACACTGCCCATGTTCGTTTTTACAAGGTTTTGTTAAACATGCAATGTTTGTATGTATGTTTGTTTGTTTATTTCAAATCTTGCAACTGAATTTTAACACAGTTATTGCGGACCTATTGGAATTTTGCATACACGTTTAGTTTGATGAAAATGCATGGTTACTTAAGTGCCGTCATCCTAAATGCAATATGGCGGACTTCCAAAGATGGCGGACTAGTTATTTTTATGCACCCCCATGATATGGTTATCAATCAAAAGGGTTGGCTGTGAGAAGAATGCGAAAAATATACGTCACACCTATATTTAAAAGCTTGCTTTTAAAAAGATTTTTTAGTATGCTTGCTTATTGTGTGATAAAAAAAAATAATTTTAGAAGTTGAATATACGTACTCAACTCCTAAAATAAGAAGTGTGCTATGCCACACTCCCAACATTGTCTAGTAGTTACAAGTTTACTGCCTGTTTTCCATGTAGTATATTTGACTGTACCTGTGTTTACATTTTGAGGAGATTGCTAAAAGCAATTTAATCCTGAGTAATTTGTGAAGAATTATTTCTTCCGTTGATATTAACAAAGCAATTAACATATACGCGTCGAATTGAGAACCTAAAAAAAGTGCCTAATAAAATTGCCATCACCAAGGGTACATCCTGTCGGGTTAGTCCCTGAGTACCCCGATCCCCGAGGCACCCGTCCCGGAGGACCCCGATTTATTTTTATCTTGAGAAAGTCAATCAAAAGTCAGTTTAGCTTAAAAGTACCGTCAGCAGATGAAATGTTAAATAAAATTTTATTACGTAAGTCTTGCTTGGTTAAGGTAAATATTATAATTAGAGAATACAATATAGAGTCTCGTAGAGCCTGTGATTGTTTTAATTATTATCACAATAGTTGCATTTTCAATACCAAAAATCAAAATGACTACCCTACATGGAACATTAACATGTTCCAATATTAACATAATTAAAAAAATACGCAAAAACAGAAGTGCCGCACTATAGGTCCCACTTTAGGTGCCCGACCCAATTCACGAAAATGGCAATTTAACACTGTACTGGGATCAATCCATCATCACTGACAGGACTATTGTAGCTAATAAGCCTGATATAGTGGTGATATAGTGGTGATATAGTGGTGATGGATTGATCAGAGCGGCGCGCAGTGATTGTTGACATAACAGTCCCGCATGACGAGAACCTCGTGAAAGCCAAGATAGATAAGCAATAATTAAATATCTTGATTTGGCTCGCGAGGTTGTCGACATGGGTGGGATGTGAACTCAGTGACAGTGCCAATGGCTTAATTGCCAAGAGCCTCGACCAATACCTGAGGAGGCTCTCGTTAGACAGCTGGATCAAGATCTTTATTAAGAAAGCGGTACTCCTGGACACGGTTCGTATTGTAACGAGGTTACTCTCTCCAAAAAAAAAAACGTTACTTTCGTACTTTACATCTTTAATAACAGCAGGTAATAATTCATTTAATAACATGATTTAGTAACATGAACACGTTACGAATCGAAAAAGAGGGTGACTTAGAATCAAAGAACACTTGGGCTTCCAAAGATAGGAGGAGTCTTACCGCAAATGGCTTAGATTTGATGAGACGTCACTATTTTTACGTTTTGATGTTCCAAATGATTTCGTTTAGAAGTTCAGCTTAAGCAAAATATTTGTTTTTTTTACTTTGTGCAGCTTATTAAGAAAAAAGATATTATATGGAAAGAAAAGCCCTGTGATTGCTTCATATAATGTACATACTTTCATTGAAGAACGCTTTTGAAATTAAACGTGCCCCAAAATTCCGAACTTCTTTCAAATAAATTACTTTCTTATGTATTTCAAACACATACATTTAAGCACTTTTTATGTCGACCGTACAAGTTGAAAACAATAGAAAAAACAAAAGAAAGAAAATCATATTCATCAAATTCGGGGTCCTCCGATACGGGTGCCTCAGGGATCGGGGTACTCAGGGACTAACCCATCCCGTCTGGTAACTTTCTCGTTTGGACAACTAAACAAAAGATATGCAAAACAAGTGAAAAAAAGTGCCCTTTCGTAACTATTTTAATCTTCATACATTGAGTCCCATTTCACCAACCATAAAATTCAACTGTTTTTTGAACTGTATAGTCAGCTCCCACAGTTACAAGGAAACTTCTTGTTGATGTTGCTATTTTTTGTCTCTCTCTGGCACTCTAAGGTTTATTACGAGTGAACTTAATTTTGAATTTGAACAGAAAGTACTAAGAGAACAGAACCATGAAGTAGATGTTGGCGCCATCTTCAATAATACCGTTAGAATTTACTAAGATCTTTGTATATCATGAACAAAAATACTAAGAAGTAGTAGTACCAGTGTTTTTATTTATTGTCGTCACCACCTTGTATATAACCTATTTAAAATAAAAGTCCTAGGCATGCATAATTATTTCAAGATGATATTTTAGTCATAAGATAGTTCATAGTAGAAAGGTACTTCATACTATTTCAACAAAAAATACAGTCTGTAGTTTTGTTTGAAAGTATCAGAGGTATATTTACGATGGTTTTTTTCTAACAGTTCTAGGAGGTATAACACCAATGATTGAAATACCACCATGAATTAATGCGAGCTTAGTACTTTTGGTTGGGAGTTCACTAAAAAAACACTGTTCTGTTACAATTTGTGACTTTTTATTTCAAAGTTATTATTTTTTAAATACGTAAGTGTAGTTTTTTCAAGTATTATTGGAATTATTTGTTTACTTAGTTATAAGTCATATTAGTGTTTTTTCCCCCATAACAGGAAGGTATATTTTTGTGTACCTACATACCTTGTTTGGGTATTAACCGAACGTTAAAAATAAATAAGAGTGTACATAATATTAATTGTGGTATTTCTTAGTACCAAACGGGAATGATTATACGCATACTCAAAAGTTTACGAAACGAGACTCAATGTATGAAGATCAAAATAATTACGAAACGGTACTTTTGTGATGCTATTTTGTTTAGTTGTTCAAACGGGAATGTTACCAAACGGGATGTACCCAATAAAAGGGTTTTTGAGAGAAATCTAAAAATATATCACAACAGTAATTTCATTAAAATCTTATTCTCAAATATTTCATCAAAATTCACAGACTGTCCTACCATCATTGCACATTCTATCAATTTGGAATGTAAAGCGTGTCTGCACAGGTATTCAATTTATTCCAATTTAAAGCTAATTTTATTAACGGCTATTTTAAACCGAACCACCTGGCTTGCCCTAGGCGGTGCTATAGTAATTGCTACCGACTTCGTTCTGTGCGAACTTTGAGAATCAATTAAGGGGCTTGGTATTGCAGTCAACAGGATGTGTTTACAAAAAGGGCGGACAGAGGTGTAAATTGTATACCTATATTACAATATTGGACATCCCGAGAGATATTTTTCATTTCTTGTTAACCTTTTCAGTGTCCCACTGCTGAGCAAAAAGATCTCCTTGCTCCTTCCAAACCTCGGTATCCCGTGCGATCTCTGGCCATGTTCGCACACACAATAAATTATATAGTTTTTTATACGGCACCTGCAATAGACACAAAAACACTCCACTTTCTCTGAAAATGCTACATATGAACCTTATATGTACGTAGTTAGTACGCCAGCATACCTACTTTACGATTATTCTAAACGCTGAATACATTTGATAGGATTAAAATAAGAACACACAATAGTAGAACGTCTTCGGTTGAGGACGAATGTGTTACTAACGAGGGTGGCACCAATTTGTAATGATACATTAAAGCCTAGAGAACAACTGTTCAGGCCGTACTCTTGAGAGCTTGGGTATGGTACTCTCTCCTGTCAAATATGGCCGGGTTTGGATCAATTATCTGGCTACCCAGCTTAACATGGCCTGCGGGGACTACGAAACTGAAACCAAAGGTACAGAGTTTAACAAGCTATGTTAGGGTCAGGGATGTAAAACTAAACAATGATAAACCTAAGGGAATGAAGCAATATTTTGGGTTTAGTTTCTTACACATCCCTCGCTACGTATCACCACTAATTTCAAAACACAACATATGAGTACAATCCAGTAAGTGCAGCTTTGACTATCAAAATATACTGGTCACTCATGGGTCTGAGTGCATTCGACATGACATGAAGTGACGCCAAACTGACGTTGACTTTGACAGATCTGAGATTTTGAAATGTCAGCAACTTCAACTTAAGTTCGACGGAATTTTTGACAGATTTGACGGTTTCAAGTAATGGTGTTTTGGCGTGTGGTAGAATTTAGTCGGTCGGCAATTTGGCTGATTTCTTACATATCTTATAGTTATCACCCAAATTGCCGCCCGACTAAATGCTGTGTAAACCTTATTAGGTATAACACAGACCTTATGATCACTATGTAGTAAAATATAGCATTTATAAAATTTTAACTAGAATTATTGACAAAAATGATAAAATTATTATTGTTATTAAAGTTTCGTTATTTACATTTTAAAATAGTAAAAAAGAAACAGAAAATAATGTAAAAATTGCTTATTTAGAAAATCTGTCCAAATGTCAGTGGATCCATCTCAAAGTAATAATCGTAAAGAAAATTCTTTAGGGAAAACTATTAACACCTTCAAATAAATTGCATGCCACTTACCTATTGGATATTCAAAGATAACATAAATAGCGAGTCCGAACCGCAATCTATCTTCTGAAACGGGACGTCAGCAGTAATCGATTTGCCTAGTTTCCCACCTCGATATGGAAATACACTAGATCGATATGATAATACTGCATACATTTACGAATAAACCACTTAGGCAAAGTAACTTTATCTTAGATTTTAACTGCCTTTTGACAGCTGATAACTGTCAAAATTAACGCATTATTTTCGACATATTGAACATTTGTATGATTATTTTTGGCAGTTTAAACGATGTTAAATACGATAAAATCTTCTAAATGATATGAAGGAGCAGTAGGTTTAAATGTAAAGTAGGGAAAATTGCCTACTTTTAAATTCAAAATTAGTAGAGTCTGTATTCATTAAATGGGCTATCCTTCGAAAGCAAGATAATAAATTGCAGACAAATATTGAATGTATTTAGAACGTTGCTATCCTATGTTACATTTCGATGGTTTAAAGCACTTACAGTCTTTAAAAGTGTTTTTAAACTACCTCTAATAAATACACGTGAACAAAAGAATTCCTGAAAGATTCATGTTCGTGTTTCGTAAATCGTTCGTGAAACATATTATGTACATACCTCAAGAGCTTCTCAGTAGCAGTCACGGAGGCTGGATCTGTGCCCGGTTGATGGCAATAGGCTCGCCCCCTATTACATGGGACCTAACCATAACTGGCGAAATGTGGGTGTAAAATTAGGTGCACCTCTGCCCTAACCCTTCGGGTATTATAGGCGTGATGTTATGTTATGTTACAGACATACCTACATTCACAAACTCACGCCTTTTCCCCGTGGGAGGGTTCAGAAACTACAGAACGTCACCTGCTAAGATCCTTACGTTGTTTTGCGTTGTCCACGTTCATTCATCTGGTCAAACACGCACGCTGGTTATGAGTAGTGCCTACTACGCCGCTGACCTTTCTGAAGAACATTGTTCATTATATTTTGTCTAAAAAGTATATTGTCCACTCTATGATTCTGTTAATTTCCATCTCTTTTCTAAAAACAAACAATAAATTAAACGTTAAAACTAATATTAAACACAAATAAATTTAATTACAATAAAAACAATTAAACGCCCTTTGAGTACAGAACAATGGCATACAATGCTCAGAGCTTCTACAGTAATAATCATAAATTATTTTAATGCATTCATAAACAACGTTTTGTGAGTAAGTAAGATTAAATGAAGTAAGTTAAATGAATGTACTATAAGTGAGCTCTTAGGCCAGGACTCTACCAAAGCGGAGACGAGCGGGAATCGACCAATCATATTGGTTGTAATCCACATCGTGTCTTTCAGCCCTCTTGTGATTGGTCGAAAATTACACGTCTCTGCACCGCTCCGCTCGTCTCCGCTTTGGTGGGACCTTGGGCTGGATCTAGTGCCAGTTAGCTAGGGGTGATAGGATGCGTAGCAAAACTGGACGTCTACTCTCTAAGCAAGAAGCCCGTAGTTTCAGCCGAAGTTACGGGAGTTTCCTACTCCGTATCATTTACAATAGACGGATAGAAGATTAGTTAGGAGACCGAACTAGAAGTTAATGACAACACGATTAGCCAGTTGTCCGAACTCCCGATGTGATTTTAAAACTCATGAATCCGAAAATGATGAGGACTAGGATTACTGAAACGTTGTGCAGACAAGTGGAGGAGCTCTAGTTCTTTTCACCATTTTGCATATATTCCTCGCCAGAGTCCTCGCTTTCTTGTATGTACAATTATGTAGTTCCACTAGCCCTTTTTCCCCAAAGCTGCGCTAAGCGAGGCAAGGAAAATGAAGTAATTCTTCTGATGGATTTTCCTCGCGTACCGCCTAGTTACCTCGCACCGGTGGAAACAAAGCCTTAGGCCAAAGATATTGTGATACCTTTTTTTTTTCCGGATGGGAAATCATCAAATGACTTCTCCCGCTCTGGGCTGAGCGGGAGGGAGTGTCAGACTTTTACTGACTAAAACCCACCCATGTTCCTTCATCGCCCTTTGTGTTCCGGGGCCGCGGTATCTCTTTCGAACAACCCGCAGCATATTGTGATAGCTGCATATTTCAAGTCAAGTTGAAGTTACTGTATGCCTTATTTGAGCAATAAACAAAGGATATCTTAATTTTATGTGCATTAAACGTTTAAGCTTACGTTTCAGTTGCGTATAGGCTCCGTTATGTTCGTTCCTACGGCGGTAGATAACTGCATTCTAGCATTAGCGAACACGTCTACGCATTGTGCTTGTGTCTGTTGCTACAGAGCAGCAGAACTTACAAATCTCATTATTTGGAATCTGGCATGGTTTGGATTAAAATGATTAATTCGATTTTAGGCTTTTTACATAAACTTATCACCATAGTGGCGAGCCTCCAATCGGGCGCGAATCCAGACTCCATGGCTGCTATTGAGATTTTGAATTCCTGATTGAAACAGCCAATCACACTTTGCCCGGCCTGGGAGTCGAATGCAGACCCAAGACGCTCATTTGTAGTACTTGAGACTACACCAACGAGGTAGGCGTTTCACTAAAAATTCTGACCTAAATTTTATGAATAATATTTTGGTGTATTTAAGTTTTGATGGAGTTACTATTTTCGGTTCATCGACCTTTTTAACCGACTTCTAAAAAAGGAGGAGGTTCTCAATTCGGTTGTATGTTTTTTTTTTTTTTTTTTTGTGTTTGTTACCTCATATCTCCGTCATTTATGAACCGATTTGAAAAATTTTTCTTTTATCTGAATGGATCTACTTCCCGATTGGTCCCATAGAAATTTCATCAAAATCGGTTCAGCAGTTTGGTTTTGAAATCAAAATAGCTGGAAAAAAATCTTCCAAGTAAAAGAAATTGCGAAATTGATACTAGACAAGGATTTGTGTGTGATGCGATAACTAAAAAGGGTAAAATAAAAACTTTTATGCAAAAAAAAACCGACTTCCAAAAAAAACACTAAAAAAGTGGAAAATAACTTTACTTTCGGAAGTCGGTGCCAAAAAAGTCAATGAAACAAACCATAGTCACCGACTACCGAAAGTAAAGTTATTTTCCACTTTTTTAGTGTTTTTTTTGGAAGTCGGTTTTTTTTTACTAGTACGTACAACATTGTTGGTTCTAAACTTTTTACTACCTAACATTTTTAAGTGTATTTCAATAAAACGTGTAATGTAGTGTAGTCGCTTCAAAAAGAAGTAAACACAGAACATTGATTGATAAACTAGTTCAACGTTTTTATTATAAGTCATAAAAAATAAAGCTAAGCGCGTCTAGACGTTAAGAACTATAAAATTGCTTAGTGTTACCAGTGGTGAGAATGTGCTCTGTTAGAAAATAACATTTTATTTGTACGGGCAACAAATTTTATCGAAATTTCTAATAGGGAATGGTTGAATGGATTTGTCGTTGGGACTAAGAAGTTGGGGCCACGAAAGCTGCTGCGTAAATAAGAGAATTTTTGATACTTTTAGATTTGGGCCAAAAACAAACTTTATGTGAAGGGGGTAGGTGAATTTTTCAAGTGGGCGTGGATGGCCAAATCCGAAACTATGAGAAATAGCGAAAAATACTCAAAGGGCTCTCGAGTCCAATTTTAAGGAAATCTAAAACTGAATCATTGGATTTTTTTAAAACTCAATATTCCTAGCTAGGAATCGAAACTGTTTGATTTTGAAAAAAAGAAACACACTGTATTATTTACAGCTCCGATAGCGACGCTATGAATGACCGAATTCTGGCAAGTAATGACATACGGCATTCACCCTGTATAGATAATGCAGCCTATGGACGTATTGTCACTTTGTCTATAGGCTGCAATGTATTGTACCAGCGACAACGTCCATGGAAAAGTTAAAAAAATCAATCCTTTTGTAAGTCGTTGTAGAAAAACAAAATGCGTCGAAAGCCTTGTTCACTTGCCTTCTGAAAAATACAAAAATAAATAAAAATAAATTATCGTGGAATATGTGTCGTTTTTCGCTAAAAAGAATGACGCAATATTTGTTGCGAGAGCTTATGAAAGCCTGTTTATGCCGTTAGTGACGGTAATTCATATTGGTCGGGCAGTTCGAAATTCCCAATTGCACTCAATAATATAATTGATTGGAAGCATCGTTGACCTGGATTAATATCTACCGGTAATACCTATATTTCGGGTAAATGCAAAGCCCGAATTGCTAGAATTTACGTCCATTTGCCAAATTATTTATTATAAATGCAACATTAACTCCGTCTGTCTGCTACCTTTAAACGTCTAAACGGCTGAATAGATTTATATGAAATTTAGGATACAGGTTGACGAAGACCTGGGTTAAGACATAAAATACCTTTTTTTCCAGTAGTACGTTCTCGTGGGTGTAATTTCAACCTACACATGAGCGAAGCCGCAGGCTAAACCTAGTTGTAAATCAAACCCGCTGATTCCAAAGCTCCATCCTTAAAATAGTCTTTGTATCGCCTTCGAATGTTTATAAAGTAAGATTTAAATGCAACAAGAACGAATAGCCATTGTTCGAGAGATAAGCCGTTACGGAGGCAGGCTAACTGTCCGGAGATAAGAAAAGATTCAGATAATATGCGGGGAGTATTGTGGGATCGCTCGACAATTAATACGAAACATGGAACATTACATTCAGAAGACCGCGGGTAAGACCTGGTGGAGACTCGCGCAGACTAGGGAAGAATGACATAGCTCAATGCACTGACGAGTTTTATAGATGGCTAGGGCAGACTGGATGCAAAAGGCGGAGAACAGGGTGTTGTGACGCAACTACAGAGCCTTTATTCCGAGTTCCCTAAATGTATTCGGGTTTTTCCATTTGAAAGTTCTCAGCAGCAGTGCGGAGTCTTATTTTGTGCTCTGTTGATGGCATTTGATTAACCACCCTTTACATGGGGCTTAATATAAAGAATGACTACTTTATACCTGTCTGGTGACTATTCTTTCAGATTGATTCTATTCGATTGAACGTTGCATTGGTGGAATTACGTATGTTTTCCTAATCTTTAACACCCCTCGGCTCTCGGTGTTTAGTGTCGATCTAATCTTACTAAGTATTAAATTGTTTTGCCCGTCTTAGAAGATCTAAAGGATAAGACTATAAATACACATCTCCTGTTTTACTTCACCATATATGTTTATTTTTTAACCGATTTCAAAAAAAGGAGGAGGTTCTCAATTTAGTTGCATTTTTTTTTGTGTTTGTTACCTGATATCTTCCTAATTTATGAACCGATTTGAAAAATTCTTCTTTTGTCTAAAAGGATATACTTCCCGATTGGTTCCATAGAAATTTCATGACATTGGTTCAGTAGTTTGGTTTAGAAAGGTTTTTAAATCAAAATAGTTGGAAAAATATGTCATCCAAGTAAAAGAAATTGCGAAATTCAAATTTGACCAGGATTTGTGTATGATACGGTAACTAAAAAGGGTAAAATAAAAACTTTTTTGTGAAAAAAATAACCAAATTCCAAAAAAAAAAAATACAATAAAGTGGAAAATAACTTTACTTTCGGAAGTCGGTGACTATTGTTTGTTTCATTGACTTTTTGCCACCGACTTCCGAAAGTAAAGTTATTTTCCACCATTTTTAGTGTTTTTTTTTTTGAAGATACTGTTCATGTACCACATCCTTATCTGCGATGGTGATGGTTTGTTTCACAATCACCTTATATTATTCCTTAATTCATTATTTCTGAACATCCATTACATTTTTAATAATACTTATAAAACCATATAAACAAAAACAACACAAAAATATAAAAAGTGGTCCGTTGGTAATTTTATTATTTATTTGCGATAAGAAAATTTAAATAATGATAATTTTAATATTTTACCACATAATTAAAAAATAATTAATACCTAAAAGCTGTAAGAGATAGGTCTTCATTATCTCCACGTCATAAATCACTTAGTTTAATGCCTCAGAATGCAATAATTAAAGTTCTAACTTTTATGGCATTATTAGAATCCAACGTATTTTTAATTAGAAGTAAGAGAGATGGATATTTAATTTGTTGCATGTAAAATAAAATGATAGTGGTGATTAAAGAACGTGTGCCACACTCTTTACAGTATTATTTAATTAATTAAATTCATAATAATGTTGTTTCATTTAGGCATAAAACTACGAATTGATTATTTTATATTTGAAATCTTCATTATGATGGTACTACTATGATAAATAAAATCCCGCCGTAGAAAAAGTACAGCGCAAGTTATTAAGATTAATGCAGTTTAGATGCCATATGGAACGTAGAATCATCGAGTCCTTGAATAGGTTTAATCTTCTCACGTTGGAATCAAGGCGCCTCTTGCTTCATACCATGATGCTTCATGATCTGTTGCACAATAACATTGATTGCTCCGACATAGTCAATAATTTATTTTATGTTGTACCGGGAACAGTTATACGGCGAGAGGTAGGCGTCTACCCGCTCTTTGCTACGACACCTTGTCGTACAAATACGGGTGAACGGGCGCCTTCCATAGATTAGTCAAAACTTATATTGTATTGTATTGTATCCGCAACTCCACGTCCAAAGCGCTTATTTTGCGTAAGAAAAAAGAAACTTATAATGAACATTTTGTTAAAAATTTAAGAAACTGTTAGTGAATAGTTTGCAATTGCGTAACTAGTAATGTTTGTGTTGCCTTTTCGTGTTTGTTTTGTATAATGTAGGTACCATTCGTCGTAAGTTAAGTAACGTACATACATTAATTTGATTTTTGTCTCTTCCTGTCGTTGTTTTATTATTATTCTTTTTGTCTTTTTATTTATATTGTTCTAATTTAAAACATTGTGTCTACACTGTATCTTTAAACTAAGTAATCTGTGGAAACGTCGTGGATTGTACATTAGCCAACTGTTAATTTGTTGTAATATCTACTGCAACATACATTCTACAATTGTTTGTTTTCCCTACAGTAAATAAATAAATAAATCTAGCCGCTAGACAGCTATGCCTATTACTATTTATTTTCTATCTAATTTCTTGTTCGTGAAATCTGCTCTAGCTTATAATTATGTAAATACATTTTTGCGTAACCGGGAATATAATCTACCCTTCTAAGTTTATTACCAATTGATATATTTACAGGACAAATCGTAGATATTCAAGCTAGGGACACCTAATACGAACAATAACAATTTTACTACCCTGTTACCCGATACTATTCCGAATACTGACGTAAACAACGCAGTTTTATGTACGTAAGTTATCACTGAGGTAACAATACCTTATGTACCAAGATTATTAGTTAGACATGCAATAAGGTATACTCTGACATTACTATCTAGACCAAAATTGGTCATAGAGTTATTAAAATTTTGGACTAGAGTAGAACTTAAACTGGACTAGTGATACGGGTTGTTTTTTTTTGGTTTAACGCTTATGCCGAAAGCCGAAACTATAAAAAAACTTAAATAATAATTTATAAATGTGAAAGCGAGTTTATAATGTTTGTTTGTCACGCCTTCAAGCCTTAGTAGCCGGACGGAATTCGATGAAATTGGCATACTGATGGACTCGGGTTGAGAAAGAGGATACTTTTATCATGTAAGGACGTTCCCGTTGAAACCTTTCCGACCCCCATGCGAGCAAAGACGTGGGAAACTAGTACTAGAGGATAGTGTTGAGATGTAACGTTTTTTTTTTCAAAGATTTATTTTACTGATGAACACATTTATACCCATGAAAGGTTTACCTTCGTCGCAACCATTCAATAAGTATGAAAGCCGAAACCAGAAATTGAGTGGAACACTAGTAAGTGTGTCGTAAATCGGCAGTCCGCATTTACTAGCACGTTTATTGGTTATCGAACATAAAGTTTTAAAAGAAATCTCTCTTTTAATGTTTCCTCTTTGTGTGCTTTGAAATACTGACATGACGGACAAAAGGAACTTCAGCTTTCGTATGGTTCATCCCGTATTTTATATCTACTGGGGACGTCTTTTGCTACTTTTACGGTCATTCGTGAAAATGATATCAGAAAGGAAGATATAATGCGGTTTACGCAATACGTATACAGGGTGGTCCAAATATTAAGATTCCTCACGCCCAGGTATCCCAAAATATCTCACGTATGTTCCGCGATTCTTGATAGTTTCCGAGTTATAGCTTCTTGAAAAAAACTGTAGGAGAACTGCTTTTCACATTCTTTAACGTTAACTAGAGGTATTTTTTAGTCTCATTAGCATCAACAGCAACAGAAAGCCGTGTTAAAATAAAGATATTTTTTTTTTTAAACGGTTCTCATATAATTTTATTACATATTATATGGGGTATTTTCGTATACCCCTGGAAGTGAGAAATAATTTTTTTATGACTATTTAGACCACCCAGTTTTTACGGTGTAGGTAACACATGACGATCAATTTAGCAATTTCCACTCTAGCCTGAAAGGAATACCATGTGAGATGGGTGCTAAAGGCTACATATAATGAAGCAGGTAGGATAGATATTAAACAAACTCGATACAACATTAGTATCCGTCATACAGATGTGTTTTATTGAGTGTTTAATATCTGACTCGTTAAAATGTCAATAGTCTATACCAATAAATAAAATTGCAGTCTCGGTTTGTAATTTTAAAATAACAGCTTTTTACTTATTATGCATGCAAAAGTATCTACGGCATTTATAACAAAAACGTGTCTGTCTGTCTGTTTGTTCCGGCTAATCTCCGAAATTGCTGGACCGACTTACGACGACTGACGGTTTTTTTTACTGGCAGATAATTGACGTCATAAGGAGTAATTTGACTACTATTTCATAGCAGAAAAAGATTAGAGTTATGTGAAAAAAAAATAAAACCCTTGAAGTTTTAAACTGAATTCTAGGGAAGTAATATTTTAATAATAATATCACGCGGACAAAAGTCGCGGGCAACAGCTAGTGTCAAATTAATTGTTTATCAAAGGCCAAATAGATAGTATATATGTTAGTCGCAATAGGGGGTCTAAAATGGCCTCTTTAGCAGAACATAATATGATAATAATATGAACTACGTTACAATTCGTTAATGGTCACAAACTGATGATTCAACATTAACTGTGTCTTTAGGATCGTAAAGAGAGATATAATGTGGAATCGAAACTAGAGTTGCTGATGTTATTCATTTCAAACCAAGTTTAGCGTACAAAATAGTGTTGTTCTGGATCCTGTATGCGAAGGTAGTATGCCGAAAGCCGAAACCGGTACAAACCTATCTCAAACATATGAAGTTTCGGCCTTATCTAGGCCTTTTGTAAATTTTCATATTATTATAATAACATTATGTAAGAGAATAATGATGTCTTTTGATGTTATTTCTAATCTTCAGTTTCCATAGCGTGTGTTTTCCTTTACATCTCGGATGTGAGTTAGGCTTGACAGATGAAGGTTCTGTTATACTTAAAACTGGTTTGTGGGCTTTCATATTTTACGCTTTTGTTAACACTTTTGGTAGGAAGTTCGCCTTTTGAAGTAGTTTTCACAAATGCTGCTTTTGATGTACGACATTTTGTTACTTAGCAATAATAAATGTGGCAAGAGTACTTTATTGTTTTTCATACGGATTCAATTTGTGATACCAGTCCATCGAGTTACTTTCTAGATTCCTCTGTATCTTTTATCTGCCTATGTTGAAAAGTAAGAATAATCTAACTGATTTTTTGAAGTGGCACGTGGCGTGGAATTTCAGTAACATAATGGAATGACAAACGACTTACCGACCTACCAATGAATAGTGAAAAAAATAATTATTAACAGCTCTTCACATTTTATAGTTGGCTCCATCCGCTCATCCATCTGAAATGTAAGATTAAAAGCACTAAGCGAGTTAAGTGACCCGGAACTTAATATTTTCAATAAACTTCAAGCGATACTGCCAGTCACGTAGTTGACATAACCAAGAGCTACACTTACTTAGATATCATTATTTTCTTTGGTGCTTTTAACATTTTTTTTTCAAAACAATCATCATCAATGTTTCTTTTAGATTACTGTAACAAGAAAGACTATGTCGATTGCCGCGTTGTTCAAGGGATCGCAAGCGCGACTGCAGAGCATGAATTCCTGGGTTCGATTCCCGGGTCGGGCAGTGTTATTGGGGTGTTCCATCGGGAATTTCTCTGTAGCAGCCACGGAGTCTGGATTCGTATCCGGTTGATAGCAATAGGCTCGCCCCTTTACATGGGACTTAAATATAACTGGTAAAATGTAGGTGTACTATTTTGACGACCCGAATGGAGCAGCGGTAGTGAGGCTGCCTTACGTTCATAGAGTTCCGGGTTCGAATCCTGGTAGGAGCAAGTGTTTGTGTGATGAGCATGGACATTTGTTTCCGAGTCATGGATGTTTATATGTATAATAAGTATGTATTTACAAACAAAAAGTATCTATGTAGTACGAGTATATCAACTATCTGGTGTCCACGACACAAGCCTCGTTGCTTAGTGTGGCACTAGATGGCGCTGTGTGTAATGTCCAGCGATATTTATTTATGTATTTATTACTATTAGGTACACCTCTGCCTAATCCTTCGGGGATTACAGGTATGATGTTATGTATGTATGTAAAAAGACTATATTCTGCCACAATTTTGACTGACTTAAAACAAACTAAAATGGTTACTACATAGTTATATTTGCCTGGTGAGTTGTCCGTTATTTCTTTGAATGCTGTAACATTTTAAAGTTTTTCATGTATTTGCAAGGTTGTTATTACTAATGAAGTGACCGCAAAAAACTTTAATTAATATCATTATCTGCTACCATATTATTGGTACAATATCAATCAGAGGTACCCAGTCATTATTCTCTCGAATCGTTTGCGGTTTCATCTATCAATATGTTTGGGGTCGTTGATTTGTTAACAAAAACTAAGCTTGCCAGGCTAAAAAAATCTTAAAGAGTTATAGATATTAAAAACGTTCCTACAATGCTTGTTAAGTTGTTCAATAGCAGAGTGGTCACGGCCCAGACTTACGTGTCATAAGCAGCGGTAACACTCCATGAAGAGGTTGTTTGTTTATTGTTTTGTCATCAGTTAGAATGTTTTAGACGGATGATGCTTCTCTGCTCATGCATTAGGTGTTATTGTGAAATCACCATAATATGGACGAGAATGAAGATCACCATCTCCCTAGCCTTTTCACAATTATGTTGGGGTCGGATGCAGCTGAATATCAGTATTTTACATGGAGCGACATCCCGTGGTCAGACTGGTTGCCATACTTTCAGCCACTGGCAAAGATATACAAATGAAAGCTGGAACTGACGGCTTAGCGAGATTTCCAAGGCACGGAGGAAACTCGGCATGTAATGTATTGTTGCCCATCTACGGTCCGACCTAGGCAAGCGCGGCTTAACCTGAAGGTCGATCCATGCAGCTGTTATTATTTAGGCACGAGCTCCTGATTTTGATAGTGAACTGTGTTAAATAAGAAGTGCCAAATAAATCATGCGTCATGCCGGTGTCGGAAGATGAGAAAAGCAACTACGTCATTGGTAGGTGGGTGTCCCCGAATAGTATATGCTAAGTATAATAACCCCAAATTGGCAAACATATAGATGTTATGTATACTTATTAATTTAATACGGTAAGTCACACACTCACACCTATAGGCTAAGTAGGTAAGTATATGTGAGTATAAGCTAAGTTATATTCCTACATACCGTCCTTAATTATAAGACCTTTATACTATACTCGTGTTTTGCAAAATAAATAATTCTTATCTTATTTATTTATTATACTATTTATGAACACACAGAAGACAACACAGGAAATAACATATAATATTTGAGTACAAAGGTACTGCTTATTTTTTAAGAAATTTCTGCCAGCAGACCTGCAAAAGGAGAAATGAAGAAGATATGTACTTAGACGATAGTGTGTGAGAATAGGAAGAGAAAAACGTGTTAATGTACCTAACTTAACTTACAATAATAAATACACATTTATGTAAATATTAATAAATACTCATAAATATATACATAATACTAAGATATATAAACAAATAAAATTTTATATATTTTCTTATTTTATACAAATGATAAAATTATGAATTATTTTATGACTGAATTCTTGCTTACAGTTAACTGAAAACATTTTAATTAATTGGTGACACTATTACAATTGGAAAGTTTGTATAATATTTGTGTGTATGCTTGTTACTCCTTCACGCTAAAATGGCTAGAGGGACTTGAATGATATTGATTACAGATAGATGGTCGACAAGAATTAGACATGGGCCATGTGCGATCAGGAAAATTGTTTCAGGAAAAGTTAGTATTTTATGGTTAACACAACCGACGAGGCAAGTATTGGTAATTGCGTATCACGAGAGTCGAACGTTGTTGGTAATATTCATGATTGCATGGACAATAGGAGTGATAAAAATTACCGAAAATGAAGAAAATTTGTCCAGTTTTGAGTTTTCAAGTAAGCACTTTTCCCAGAAATCTTGAAGAACTATTAGGAACTCATAAAGAAGCGTATATATCTCTGCAAAATAAGTTAAGGTCTCCATTTATTTTATAGTTATTGTTTTTCTCAGCGATGTGATAAGGCGATTAACTCGAATTTGTAAGGTGAATGAACTTTGTATGGCATGACCTGTGAGTCGAATCAAACGGCCATGTTTGAATGCTACCATTTTGTGTGTAGCAATTTTATTCAATAAAACGTTTAATAATGTTGTTGTTAGAAAAGTTAGTATAGTTGTTTTAATAGCCAGTGGTTTTTGGATTTGCTCGTGGCAAAAATAATAACAGCCGCACGTTTCGTTTTTCCAGGTTAAGCCGCGCATGCCTAGGTTGGCATGTGGATGGGAGACCACCTATTACACACAGTCGGCAAGTCCAATAAAACTGAACAAACCGTAGTTATTTCGATTCAACAATAGATACATAATAAACGTGGGAAATGTGTTTTATTGATCTAACATCATTGTAATACATAATTGTTGCTAACTCATTACAGTTAATTATAATTAGCAAGAATTTCAATACGAGATTGCGGTAAGCATAAAAGAATAATTAAAAGTTTTTGAAGTTTTCTTGGATAATTAAGAAAGCTAATTTGGTTTTTTGTTTCATAATTTAAAGGATGTAGAATTCAAAAACATACAAAAGTACATAAACTCCGTCTTTTTGCCATGGGGGTAGACAGAAACCACAGAACGCCACCTGCTTACTCACATACGACTCCTTTTACCTCGTCCACGTTCATAATTCAAAAACCTTGGTAAAATAACAAAATTCACGTTGCTATTTGATTTGTCTTGGAGCAGAATGGATTTCGATGATGTGACTCATAAGCGGAACTTAAAATTGTGACGAACTTTTAAACTTGCCTATGACTTATATTCCAGTCTAACCGGATGCAGCTGAATACCAGTATTTTATATGAAGCTGCTCCTTATCAAACCTCTACTACCCAGTGGTAACTGGGTAAATCTGCCAACCAGTCCTTCCATGGGTTATCGTATTAAACAGTAGGTAATACGATACCCCTTGGTAAGACTTTCGGGCCACTGACTACCTGTATAGACTGTCAAAGATCTGCATTTCAGGCCGCTGACTACCTATAAAGACTGTCAAAGATCTGCAAATGACAGCCGGGACCAACGGCTTAACGTGCTTTTTCATGGCACGGAAGAGTCTCGGTATCACCCATCCATGGATTAAGCCACGAACCCCTCAAATAAGAATATAAAATAACATTACATGAGGCCTGTAATCCCCGAAGGGTTAGGCAGAGGTGTACCTAATAGTACACCCACATTTCGCCAGTTATGTTTAAGTCTCATGTAATAGGGGGCGACTCTATTGCCATCAGCCAGGCACAAATCAAGACTCCGTGGCTGCTACCGAGAAATTCCTAATGGAAAAACCCAATGACACTTTTTCCGACCCGGGAATCGAGCCCAGGACCTCATGATCACCACCTGACCAGCGAGGTAGTTAAAAAAGAATATAACAAGTAAAAACCAAGCGGCTAGGTAGGTGCGCTGATACTGGTTCACTTGACATGCGCGTGCGCCGAGTGGCTCGCCCACGCGTCGCTGCGACATGCTGGGTCACATTGAGGGCTGACACATACGTACTCGCGTGCTTTTGTAATAATAATATGAGATTTCTATGTTTCTTTGGCGAATGGGGATGGGTTAATATTATTTTGTTGGATAAAGCTTACTAATTGCGCTATTGTTGTTATCGATAATGCCCGTATTACAGATTCAATTTGACATTATTATGATTAATCTCTTTTTAACCGACTTCTAAAAAAGGAGGAGGTTCTCAATTCGGTTGTATGTTTTTTTTTTTAACCGACTTCTAAGAAAGGAGGAGGTTCTCAATACGGTTGCATGTTTTTTTTTTTTTTTTGTGTTTGTTACCTCATATCTCCGTCATTTATGAACCGATTTGAAAAATTCTTCTTTTATCTGAATGGATCTACTTCTCGATTGGTCCCATAGAAATTTCATCAAAATCGGTTCAGCAGTTTGGTTTTGAAATCAAAATAGCTGGAAAAATTTCATCCAAGTAAAAGAAATTGCGAAATTGATACTTGACAAGGATTTGTGTGTGATACTATAACTGAAAAGGGTAAAATAAAAACTTTTTTGCAAAAAAAAAACCGACTTTTCGGAGTCGGTTTTTTTTTTGCAAAAAAGTTGTGTCATAACGTTTTATGCATTAGTTGAGGGTTTAGTGTTTTCTTCACTATCATTCTCGGAGATGCTAAGTTACATGCTTGTACTTTGCCAGTGATTTCATCCGCCCGTGGAAAGTTGAAAATCCTTATTCCTTGTCTACATCTTAAAGGGGACCTCCCGTGCAACATTGGCCTTTTAAGGTGAAAAGGAAAGACGTCCATGAGCCGGTGAGCGAGTCCAGAGTATTCTTGTCTAAGTAGGCATTTATGTCTTTTTCATTCAAGATTTTAATTATATAACATAACATCCAGCCTGTAATCCCCGAAGGGTAAGGCAGAAGTGTACCCGATAGTACACCCACATTTCGCCAGTTAAGTCTAAGTCCTGTGTAATGGGGGCGAGCCTGTTGATATCAACCGGGCATAAATCCAGTCTCCGTGGCTGCTACTGAGAAATTTCTGATGGAAAATCCCAATGACATTTTGCCCGACCCGGGAATCGAACCCAGGACCGCTAGACATGAGCTAGAATGAGGTAGTTTTTCAGGACATTATAAACATAACTTAGAATTTCCTAACTTAAATCTTCCCAGCCCTAACCCCACGTCATAACACATTTATCTAGCCCAGTTCCATCCTAGTAACGTCCGGGATAACACCCTGTATACGTGGAATTTCAGCCGTTAATCTAGTCTTGTGGTCGTTTCGTACCAGGAATAGTACCTATCTATAGTCATAGTAGTTTTGATTTTATTATACCAATGAATATTTAACGAGAATTTCTATTGATATTTAAGATTTTTATTATGTAGAGATCGTGTTATTAGATAAATAGGTATATGTGAAATAGTATATTGACTGTATTCCGGAGCATTGGCAGCTTCCTTAATGACTTTAGCTGCCGGAAAAAGGTCTTTTGAGAACGTTTATGATTCGCATGGAAATTTTGATGTGTATGTGTGAGGAAAACAACCCATATGCTATTCCAGACTATAATCTATCTCTGTACCAAACATCCAGATCCCTTCAGCCGTTCTGGCGTGATTGAGTAACAAACATCCAGCCAAACTTTAAATGTCAATCCCGTTGAAACTCGATGTAGAAATACAAAGCACTTTGAATGCCATTGCCAATGGTGTGGTTGTGTAAAAGAATGTTAGGTGTTTAAGTGAAGTTTCAACTAACTGGGAATTGTAGTTAAAAGATGTGAAACAAAGTAAGTATGTATACCTACTACCTATTTAAAAATTATACCCTTACCTCTCTGAGAATATATAATATATCTGAGAATGTTTAGGAGTTTCTATTTAAAAAGATCTAGTTGTTTTCTCATTGCTCTAACGGTCACAAGCGTGACCGCTGAGCAGGGTCCCGGGTTTAATTGCCAGGTCGGGCAGTGTTATTGGGTTTATGCATCACTAATTTCTTACTGGCTGTTATGGCCACGGACATTCTCCGGGCTTTTACAGTCACGGAGTCTGCATTAATGCCAGGTTGATGGCAATAGGATCACCCTCTATTAAATGGGACGTAAACAGAACTGGCGAAATGTGGGTGTATTATAATTAGGTACCCTTCGGGAATTACAGGCATGATGTTATGTTCTTTCCTAATCAGGATCCGCCAAAACGGATCTTACAACAGATCACGTTTACCCGTGTTCTCAAGAACCGTGACAATTATGACCAGCATTTCTTCACAAATGACTTGCAAACCGCAACGTACTTTCCCAAGTACTTAGGTAGATAAATACCGCATTTATTTACCGTTCGATAACAGAACTGTTAATGAGCAATCAATAACGTATTGAAAATTCTTCGAACTCACTACAATCATACTCTTATTGGCAAGTGGAATACATGCATTGCTGGTTTTGTTCTAAAGTCTCGTATTCAAAGTGTGAAGTAAACCGTCAATGGATATCGTAAAATTCCCAACATGCCAATATTGGGTCAGTTGTATAACCAACTTTGGAATATAATTTATATTAACTAATCTAATTTTAGTGAGGTCGATGGCTTCAAGTTGCTCTAATGATGAATACGTACAGTAGTTTAGAATTGTAAGGGTATTTCCGTTGGAGTTTAAATGCGGTTAAATTAGTCATTGCAATAAAATAAATATTTCCGGATATTCAGATCGTTTTGTGGTACGATTTTCTTGAGAATCGATGACTGTTAATACCTATGTTTCAGCCTTTTTCTGTAGTTCTGGGCAATGTCCTATTAGGCTTGAGTCATCAATGTAATGCCTAGATGAAATACAAAACGAAATTTAATACTCAGTGTGTTTATTAAAGACTACGTTTTCGTATTATCAATTTATATTGTGCATTCTGAATAATTCATTGGTGTGACTTTTTGATTTTTACTGTGGATTTTAACATTGTCATTATAATTTGTAGCGTTTTTTGAGGGGCTTAAAACAAATAGCAAATAACCTTTACAGAAAACACTTTAGGTATAGGTTTAAAAAAAACAACAACATAAAGAGAAATCACTGACGCCATATTTTCGGGTACTTCGACACACAACACAACTTCTGTTACCACGTCGTGAACGCGTGGGCCACTACTCCACAAGTCCACACACGGTTGCCCAAAACATACTTTATTACCTAACAAGCGAAACCTGATACAAAGTCACCGATTTTATTGTATTTGGGTGACCCGCGAAGCCATCGTGGTTGGTCGTTATAGACCGTTTACACGGCACGAACTCACGTTTGAACAACGATTTTAATCGCTGAAAAAAATTGTGCAAGATCTGCTGTACGGTCGGCTGTTTGACCTCGGTATAATCAGACCTATAAGGTTCCTACTCGATGACTATATCCCAATATATAGTCTCCAATCTGCGACAGGTAGACGGCCATAATTCACAGGGGCCGAGGGCGAGTTGGTGGATCTCATGTCTTCAATTTTTGGTTCTATGATGACGGTACCTCACGATGTTTACCTTTACCGTTTCGAGAGCAGTGATGATGAAAAGTAATTCTTACAAACCTAGCTTCAGAATTTCGGATCCTTGACAGTACTAGTACTCAATACTTTTATTGCATTACACACAGACATTACCACATGTAGGTATTCTAAGGTGGTCGGGCACAGCAAAATAAGTGAGTTAGGAGAGAGGAAGCATTTGTTAATTAACATTACTTAACAAATTACTATAATTATAATAATGATGTAGGTATTTTCTGGGTTTATAATAGTGGGTGTTAGGATGTTTAGTATAATCTTATCTGCTGCACGGTCAGCCTAATGTTTGTAGTCAGCTAGAACTTGATAAGCTTTGACGACCCTTGAAACCTCCTTTTAGAAATTAGATGAAAATTAGGAACATTGTTCGGTCAATCTTGATTGGGTGATCATTTTTCTGATATTACTTTAACACTTTTCCAGAGTTCTAATGGATTTTATTGATACCCATTAACGTTGCAGTGGTATTTCATAGAACGCGAAACATCATCTTTTATAGGCGGCCAGAATATCGCAGCGTATAAACGGGCCGTCATACGACAGCTAAGCTCCGCCGCCTACGTAGCTCGGTAATAGCTAGACAATAGACCCGAACCGGATCCGATCCGGGCCGGTTCTACGTTGGAACACATTAATATAACGAAACGCCATCGCCATCGCCGCCGGCCGGCTCCCCATGGGTTTCAATGTTCTCTTGATTGTAACGAGGTATTGCGATATTGAACTTGAGTGATAGTTCTGAAATCAGAGGGCATTGGCACTTGGCAAGGCTTGGATAAATTTATGTTTTACCTTCTACTGTTTTGTACTGGCCACTTCTTTTTCTTCGAGTTGATGGCACTATTTTATTGGCCCCATACTTCGGCACTTCCGCGGTTGTACGTAGATAGTTTGGACTAGTTTGGTTCTGACTCGCAGCAAATAAATGTTGAAAGGCAGATTATTAATTAGCCTCTTTATTTATATATAACAGTAGTCAGTTAGACATAAAGAACTAGATATAACGATATACTCCTTGGCTTTGCAAGAAATGCTACGAAGTTTTATTTCATTGCAATATTTTAGTGCCTCTTATAAACATGTGACACAATCACAGTAAAAAATCAATGAAATAGAGCTTATATTTGTAATTTAAAACACAAATCACCACTGCGTCTCAAACCAGACAGAAGATTTACAATATTATTACACAATTTAATATTAATCAAAACGTTCGCTAGCCATTATCATTTACTTAAGTAGGCTTAGTGTACGAACTTTGACCCCGGAGGATACTGTAACTCGTGTTTGTGAGCCACCCACGCGCGGAGCATGGAAACATTAGAAAGTTCTGGAAATTCGCCTTACCTTATTTATTTGTAAGATTTATTTCTTACATTAGCGAGTAGAAGATAGAAATGGATGAGATATACCTAGGTTCAGCTTCAGCACTTACCAGGCATGTTTTTATACGACTAGTTACCCGCCACTGCATCGCACGTGTAACAGAGTAAAGCTCCATGTCGGCATGAATTTTTTTCGACATCTTCAACAATTATCATCATATTTCGGCCAATTTACACAAAACCCTAATAAATTATTCACCTAAACCTTCCTCATGAATTACTCCGTTTATGGATAAAAATCATATGAAAATTATTTAAGTTTTTGAGGTTATCGCGTTCAGACAGACACACGCGACGGGGATACTTTCGTTTTATAATTATGTAGTGAAGGATTTTACACCGTTCTCCTATCTTAATTGTATTGTTACCTAAGTATGTCTTCTTCTATACAAGGTGTAGTATTGCAACCTCGACAAAATTCAGGAGGTTTTCATAGAAGACATAAATGATCAATATAAATTACGGTAAACGGTCAATAATAATAAACGCTGCTTTTTTAGTTGTTCTTTTTTTGACATTATTTCAGAATGAAGCCCTTTTCAAAAGAAGAGAATCACCCGTTTATCGAATAAACGTCCGCGTTTGTTTGTGTGTGTGAAAGCGCGGTTATAGGGCTAGTATTAGACGGGCCGCGTTTTAATACGAGTGGTGTACACTTATCGATTCCCGTTATTAAGAAAAAAATAAAAAAATACCTACCCATTTTATTATTGATTCGGGTCGAGAATCATTAGTATAGTTACCTCCTTGAATTTGACAAGGATGCAAAGCAATACCTTTTTGTATGTGATTGATCTTTCACGCTAACCATAATTATAGTTTTGGGCACTTATTATTCATTTATCGTCTCTTGAATCATCCACCACTCTTGTAGTCAACTAAAGTCATACTTATCACTTACTTCCTTTATTTATCTATGCACCAGCCTCGAACAAAAAGAAAATATCCTAAGCAAACATGCAAACAGAAGTGGGTACCAATATTGATTGAGCGTATAACCGTTCCAATAAAGGATTATGTCTCCCGTAACATGCAAAACAGATGATCAGCTATCGACCTAAGGGTCTGACTGACAATCAAGCAAACTGTCACAGGCAGACAGCGACAAACGACAGCCTAGTTCAGGCACTGTCCCACCGCTGATGAGGAAGCGAGTAGCTATCGAGTATTTTCTCGGTCAAGAATCGTTCAAAAGATTGTGGCGTCGCGTGTCAGTAAAAGAGATACATATATTAATAGTTGATCGCTGAATGTCTAGTCACACCGTCGTCGGTGAGAATTCTGTTAAAATAAACAGCGTTTGTGATGGCTTTTATACAATTTCGGCAGGACACTGTCATAGCTAGTGTGAGAGTAGCGCTCGTCTACCGTGTGTGTATTACCTCAGTGTTCCTTATTGCTCTCCGTCATGTGTAGGTTATTGCAAGATATCTCATTAGAGACATAGGGGAAGTTCTGAGTTGAGAGTAAACAGGCACCTTTATAGTTGCTAGATCTACTCGCTTATCGCTGGCGGTGGGACATATCCCTCAGCCGCTCGTATGCACGGTGATGTGGTAAATTGATCGTGTGCGTCAGTCCTAACTTGGATAACTTATTCATATGTATATGAGAACGCAACGCTTCCAACTTGTCTGAACTTGGGCTAGCAATTTTCACAAGTTTCCATAGAAATGCGGGGTAGTTATTTCCTTTGTAGTTTGAATGCAACATTGTGTATGCTTGTCTATATTTAGGAAATTTTTGTTTTAGTACCTCTTAAATTACTGATAGTTGGACATATTTTTCTTTGCCCTTTGCGAGGTGGAACGGATTAGCAAGTCCAAGTGACTCCAGTCCTAAGTCTTTTTTCTTCTGCCAATACCGCGTTAAAGGCTTCACTAATACTAAAGTAGCCTGCTTGGGTGCTGTGGGGGGACCTAGTTTTCTTAAGGTACTAATACAGTTGATCTAAACAGTGATTCTGAGCTTTTGCGAAAACCGGTTAATACGATAAATTAGCAGAGACTACATTAGAGTAGTTTCTTGTTTTTCTCACCTACTAATGTAGCAATTTAGTTTTTTAAGTATGAACAAAAAATGCTCTCCTTCCATACAATTATTTTAAAGATAAATGATGATGATGATGATAGATCATTCAGTTACCGTAATGATTAGACAAACACTTATAATTTATTATCATAACAGAGCTGTCATAATTTGACGAATATAGCTGGAGTTAACTGGAAATCCAAATAGGCACAAAAAATGCGAGTGCTGACATAGGTACAGCGAACAATATTTTTTAAGAATACAATGATAATTGGCATGCATAACTTCACGCTTGCAAACCTCGAAGGGATAGACAGATCTATTTAATGTGCTAATAGAGAGAACTAAAAGCAGCCACTGGGGGCCAAGATAAGTGGCAATTTCTTTCAAAGCGTTTCGTATTTCTAAATCGCTTTTTAACTGGTCGAACTTCAAGGTTAAGCTGTGCTTGCTAATGTTGGTCCGAGGGTGGGTGACCATCATTACATACCGAGTTGAAAAGTGGTCGACCTTCACTGAACGCGGTGGTACATAGATAAGTTACCATTCTCAAAGAAAGAGTCTGGTTACAGCTCCATTTGAAATCCATAACATCACGCCTGTAATCCCCGAAGGGTAAGGCAGAGGTGTACCTAATCCACATTTCGCCAGTTATGTTTAAGTCCCATGTAATAGTGGGCGAGTCTATTGCCATTATTATAAATGCACGGCAGACTCTGTGGCTGCTGCTGAGAAATGTCTAATGGAAAAACTTAATCATAATTTGCCTGACCCGGCAATTGAACCCAGGACCTCATGGTCAGAAGTCGCGATTGCGATCACTAGTCCAACGAAGCAGTCCAAATCCATTAAAATAAAATACAAATTCCCAAAGACCCACAGACTCCGTAGTACACCTCTATTCACAGAAATAACACTATTCCTAATACATTATTGAATTAATCCAAGTGCTTTAACTGAAGTTCATTACAATGATAAAATAGCAAATGCACTTCGAGCTAGTCTAGAATTATTAATGTAGTCAGCTTTCTAGATTTACGTCAATTAGAAAGGTACACCTACATAAAGATTGGAGTACACTGCCGCTGTAGTGTTTAGGTTCGCGGTTTAATGTGTTTAAGGCAGTTGTGCACGAGTTCGACTCGGTTTGTGTAGCTTTAAATTAAATAGAGGCGTGAAGTTGTATGATTGAACACAACTGCTAGATGCATTTATTTAGACCAAGTAGAATTCACTTGAATAAGTTAAATAGAATGTCAAGTGTGACAGCCAAGTTCGTAACTACCTGGTTATTGGTCAGTGTTTTAATCAATAATCTGAAAAATATTATATTAATTGAGAACTTTACTTTTTATTTCAGTACTGAAATCATTTCCACAGAGGTACAAAAATCTTTGAAATTGATTTTGTTCACGCGCCAAGATATCCTGGTACTGCTATAGTTCAGTAGCAGTAAGCAGTCTCTGCTTCAGGTTCAGCCGCGCTAGTCTGGGTTGGTCCGTGGATGGGGACCACCCATTACATACCGAGTTTCTTCCGTGCCTCGGAAAGCACGTTAAGCCGTTGGTCCCGACTGTCAATTGTAGATCTTTGACAGACGTTACAGTTAGTCAGTGGCCCGAACGTGACAACTAGTCTCACCAAGGTTTATCATATTACCCAGTACTAACTGGGTTGTGGAGGTCAGATAGGCAGTCGCTCCATGTAAAATACTGGTATTCAGCTGCATCCGGTTAGACCGGAAGCCGACCCCAACATAGTTGGGAAAAAGCTTGACAGATGATGACTGCTATAGTTTAGTAGTAAATTGTTTGACACTAGAACTTATCATCATTTTATCAGATAATGGCACTGCAATACATTGTAAAGCACGTCTAACACAAAGGCAGCAAACAAAACCAGTTCAAATGTTTACAAGTTGACATAATTGGAAAATCCCAAGATTTTATCATAGTCTACTCTTTCAGTGTACCCGAACTCTTAGGTATCCTAGTGACTCACAGTCCCGCCTACACGCTAGGATGTGGCGCTATTGTATTCAAAACTTGAATCGCAGCATTCGCAGCTATTTCGTGAAAGCGTTGAATGCAAACTTATTTATAAACGCCGTAAAATCGCCATATTTTATAAAAGATAGTGCTTATTGTAAAGAACGGCGAGGGCTTGAAGCCCTCCTGGAGATAAATAGACGCCGTAGTTCTTTGGCCCAGCGGGGGATTGTATGTGCCAAACATAGAGTAGGGAATCGCCAGTTACATCTAGAGACAGTACTAATGAAATTCGTGTCGTCTGAAGTACATTCCGCTCAACGCACTTTTGGTATCATCCTATATTTTTTGCCATGGACCGCCATTCGTGCTTTTTGTCACAGTGCCAGTAGGAGAGTGGCCACTTGGTTTAAGCCGATTAGAAAGAGTTCTATATTACTGAAATAAAGTCGTATATTCGTCTTGTTTCGGTTAAGACGCGACAGCTCGGCAACCTGAACGATGTGATACATGATCGGTAGTGTCAGTGGTGGTCATTGGCCCAAAAATCTGACAACCAGTCTTATCAATTCGTATTACCCAGTAGCTACTTACTGGGTTGTGGAGGTCAGATAGCCAGTCGGTCCATGGAAAAAACCGGTATTCAGCTGAATCCAGCGTGCCTGCTCTAGCACCAGCCGACGAGGCATCTCAGTGCTCTGTGGTACCAAGAGCATACGTGTGCGCAGCTAGTAATCTTGGCCGTTGTTGCACTTTTTGTTGGCTGTAGAACAAGGGTAGGCTTGATTGTGAGACGGGGGCTTTTTATTTTTATTATGTTGGTAGTTACGGAATGAATATGTAGATGAGAATTATTTGATTTTCTATGTAAGCCGTTACTGTGCGATCTGAGTCGGAATAGGATTGGCTTTGAATGCGGTTGTGCTTACTTCTGCATTGATGTATACGCACATTTTAATAAAGCTTTTTGGAACCAGCACTGTCTTATTTATAATAGCGTAGCTCAAAGTCAGTTAAACGTTTAGGTAATGTGTCGAAGTGGAGAATGGCTAAAATCAGCAGGATGAGATTTGCCAAGAATGGAGTGGAATTGTGTGCGATTGAAGAAACCTTTGAACATCACTGGACTGCTGTAGGTTTATAATGTCCAAATGTGATGAAATCATCCTTTCTTTTGCTTTGAGTGTGAGTTCCATCTTTTCCGTTGGTAAAAATCTTCACAATAGTGCCCTTCAATTTTAGTTGTAGTCTAGTTAGACTTAAAGTTGCCCTAGATACTTGTGAAAACTCTACGATACTCACACATTTCAGCTTTTCAATTCAACAAGGCTGCAATTGGCAGGCAAGTGGGAGCACTTGGGGTACCAATTTGATTCAAGGAGCTACCTCGAAATCTTGTAAAGAAAATTGAGACTGCAAAGACACTACGTAGTATACTCGGACACTTCAAGGCCCAAAAACTACAGAAGGACGCACGTCAGTGGAAATAAATAATACTTTGATCTTGAACTTATCTAGCGTAGAAAGTAGTTTCAAGAGAATGGGAGGCCAACTTGTACTGGTTATGTTACCACTACTGGCATGCAGTCCACTGTAACTACAAAGTTATGTTTAATCAATTTGTTGTCTTTATATTTAGCAGTGTTTTAATGTAGCTACTATAATTTCATACTACCTACCTAGCGGTTTGTAAAATATTTCTGTAATTTATTACTGACAGCAGAACGAAAATATAAATTCAGTGACAAAGTAGATATATATTTCCTGCTGGAAACGAGGTAAAACGGGCAACATAATAACTTATTCGCAAACGGTCACAATTTGTTAGACAAGTTACGACTCAAGTTAGACTTAAAGCTGTGCATTCTGAAAGCTGACAATGGGACAAAGGGTCGGGCAAAGTATTATTGCCATCATTGAAGTAATTAATTTATAATGTACATCTCCTTACTTAATATTGATAAATTCATCAAATAACTGAGAGCTTTGCCAATTTTCAGAATGCACCTCCCCAAACAACTTTAGGTAACTACACGTGCCAAATTAATAAATGCCGTCATTTTAATACTTGGACCACGATTGTTTGACAAACAAACAAATGATTCAATTAGCCTAATTTCGTGATCATGTTATTAGCGAGCACACCCGTATCATAATGACGCATTGCAGTCAATTTAGTAAAGTTGCCTCGAGTTTATATTTTGGCGTACGCTTTTCCTCCAGATAAAATACAGGTATTCAGCTGCATCTGAGACTGGAAGTCAGCCCTAACATAGACGCGAAAAGGCTTGGCAGATAATCACGAAAACCTGCACCTACGAAAAACTGTTTCTGTATAGGAACTGGTTAACAGTAAATCAGCAATATTTTTATGGTTAACTTATAATTTTTAAGGGTTACCCCGTATAATGGTTAATCAAACACATGGGCCTAAACGGTTAACCTTTTAGCCCGATTAATTGGTCCCTGTTTGTAACCCAAAAATGTTTTCTACAAATTGCATTGTTAAGAGTTAGATATTCTCATGTCTCATCATTATATAGATATCATCATCACCATGTTCATTTTGTTATCACCAATATGACTTAGAACGATCGATACTTTAGACTTGAACGTACATTTGTCTTAGACCTAAAATCAACAACTTTTCACGATAACTTCTTAATTCACCTATCAAATGACATTATTAACTAGATGAAGTAATATTTACGTAATAATATAAACTCTAAATTAGGTAAGGGTAATTTAATATAACAATTTATGTTCCGGTACAGTTGCGCTCCGAATTCATTGTTACGCACACTGGTACACTTGTACGCAGGTGTAATTGTGGACGCACACGTCTATGCAATAAGGGTAGAGACTCATGAGCAGAGAGTTTTGTCGAAAAAAATATTTTCGACAATAACATGGTTGTGAAAATCTGTAATTTGGTTTGATGAAAATGCTTAATATTATTTGTTTCTGTATTTACTTTTTGAATGTGCAAATTTAAATTTTACTGTAGGTCTCGGTAGGTACACACTATAGTATCTAGATGCCCAATCTGTGGCAAAAACATTGTTTATTTAATGACTTTAGCGTGTCGATGACAATTTAAATTAAATTAGCCCATTTGGCGATGAGTTTGGCACAGTAGCGACCATCAGCTCCCGTGATGTGCAAACAAGCGAAAAAGAAGGATTAAGTGTATTGTAGTGTTATTGTATGAAGTGTATTACATAATATAAAAAAATATATTGGTTTTACGAAGTGATTCCCAAATGATTGTCCACCGTAATCTATCGAAATCAGAACTGAAATACATCTAAATTATCTTATTAAATGGCACTAAACGTAATGAGAAAATGTGTTTCTCTAGCGTATTCTTTAATGTATGCAACGATCAAAAACTTGCTTAGAGAGATCAAACTAATGATTTACGACTTCACTTCGTAAAATAACGATTCCCCCTCGAAAAAAATCGTCATTCTACAGGTTAACTTGTCGACAAACTCGTCGGTTTTGTCGAATTGCGAATTTGTTGCTCGCTTGTTTTGTTGAATTCTACTTGATTCTACCTACAATTTCGTCAATTTAACTCGTTGGTGTGCACACACCCCTATGAGCAAGTGCTCATTACAGACTGGCGGAGTATCCCACGGCTCACGAGTTGAACAGCAATTTGTTCTCAAATTTCTGTGCGCATTGTTTTAGGGTATTGCTTCTTTTGTATTTAATATTATGAGTGTAGTTCAGTTGTTTCTGCTATCGACTTTTATTGCTGTTATACTTGTAGTTGCAAGAAATTTAACAGTTAATGAAGATATACATAAACCTATAATTGCTAACCAGTGGTTACCAATTGTAGGGTTTAAGTGATACATTATACAATCCATAATTGCCAGTCAGTATTCACTTTAAAACAGATAATGTACAAGCTGTGTATCAAAGTTCGGTGAACAAGCCAGCACGCAGCGTGCTCACTTGGTTCAATTCACCTTTCACGATCAAAAGTGCAATTTCACCAAAACGTATTAAGTAAAGACTCAATCTGTGGCAACACAGTGCTTACCTACCCATCGCATCCCCAGTTGATCGTCCCATTTTGATAGACATGAACACTATTTGGGTGACGTCCGAAGTATGTAGATACAAAGTGTAGGTACATGTGAGAATTTTCCATATTAAAATATTCACTAGTGTAGTGTTTAGTTTAGTTTAGTGTAATTGTATGTATGATATATTGTTTGAAGATACAATGGGGTTGGCGTATCCGAGTGGATAAACACCCCCAAAATTATTAAAGAAAAAAAATAATATAATTACTGTTAATAATTTTTAGCGAGCACAACTCAACCGCAATCATTTTTTTCAGACGCTTATTGGCCAAGTCCAGCAACAGTGCAGTAGCTAACAATACTACGCGCTTGCTCATTCATATCCCCTTCTTTTGTTTTACTCGACTAACCAACCATACCCTAGTAATGTTTTTCTCACGTACATAGGACCGTAGAACGTTTCCACCAAATCTCTCTGCTCACCACCCAAAGCAGGACAAGCGTAGCGCGTCGAGTTTGTTACGCCATACGCGCCTCCCGTGACGAAGAGAATCGGCCTTCTCAAGTTACCATCACACTTAAAAAGAGTACGTAAAAATAACCTCTCAAATTATGTGAGCAAAGGTGATAATGCTGTGCATAGGCGGGGGGGGATAGTTCAGGGATCTATGTTACCGACTGTACGTACTCAAGCGTGGACGTTGCGTAAGAATAATTAAGATTTCGGTGGTAAGGTATTAATTTAATGTAATTGTCTTAAGTAAGTGTAACAGAAGAAAAAAAAAAACAATTATGCGGGATGGATCTTTCTGCGCTTCAATGAAATTGTCAGGACGACACTGTTGGTAAACATGTTGTCAAAGAACCGTTTCAGGTGATGATTTGATTCTGTGTGTCAATTTCAAGACTAAGATTTTAGTGTGATTTAAAGTTTCAAAAACCTATTATAAACAGATTTATAATAATGTAATAAAAAGAAAATTTAAATGGAAGTAGGCAAATGGTCGGTATTTAGAACATTTAAATTTGTGTAATAAAAATTAAATGTTCGATGTCAAATGTCTATTGATTTGAATGTGCAATAAAATAGTAATAAATATTAGAAAACTAAGTTCTTTTCAGCCAATGAAATTAATAATAAGATAATAAACATTGAATATCGGCTATTTTATGTATATTTAGTATTTCAAAAAAATATAAAAATCGTTAACATCGTGCCTGTAATACCCGAAAGGTTAAACCGGGTTATATATCAACAGATTACATATATCCACGTCTCGCTGGTTATGTATTATATAAGTCCAACTATGTGTTAAAGAAATTCCTGATGAAAATACCCAAAAACCAATTTACCAGACCTGGGAATTGACCCCAGAACCGTATACTTAGCAGTAGCGTTTGCAAAAAACTGGACTAACAATCAAAAAAGTAAAGGTCGATAACATAATATATGTAACAGAAGTGTATGATGTTATGTTTAAGCCCGTTGTAATAAAGGTTATCATCTGCCTAGCTTTTTCCCAAATTTATTGGGGTTGGCTTCCAGTCTTACCTGATACAGCTGAAAACCAGTTTTTTATATGGAACGACTGCCTATCTGACCTCCACAACCCAGTTAGTACTGGGCAATACGATACCCCTTGGTAAGACTGGTTGTCAGACTTTTGGGCCACGGACTACCTGTAACGACTGTCAAAGATCTACAAATGACAGCCGAGACCAAGAGCTTAACGTGCTTTCCGAGGCACGGAGGAAACTCGGTGTGAAATGATGGTCACCCATCTACAGACCAACCTTGGCAAGCGCGGTTAAATCTTGAAGATCGACCCGTGTGGCTGTTATTATATAGCCACGAGCTCTTCCCATTTAATAAAGATCGCATAAGTATATAATTTCTAGATTTCATATTTTTGTCTGCTCAACAAATAATTTGCCTAACACAGTGTGAACAAGTCTTTACAAGCATTAAATCAATTAAATACTCAAACACAATGAATACAAACAAAATAATTCCTAGAAAATAGTAAAATATTCCTTTTGTCGTGTCTCGAATGTCTGTTAATAGGTATTTTTAGAAGCCCACTGCTTTATGAGTTATTGCGAACCAGTTTGGTCGTATGGCCTTCGGGCTTAGACGAAAATGTTCGTAGCCCGGTCACTCGAGACATGACGTGGAGACCTACTCCAATACATGTGGGTAAGGCAGAAGGTCCACTGTGCAATATACAGGGTGTAATGTACTAATTTCGATGTTGTCATCGTTAATGCACTTTGTGGAGATGATACTTACGCCGGGAGCAACAAACACTACGTAACCATGCTTCGGGTGACAGATCTCGGCGACAAGTGGCAGTCTAGGAATGGGAGGCCTGCTTTGACGGACTCCCGATGGGTCTCTTGAACGCATAAGATGTCACAATGCGTTTTGCTACATAACTCAGAAAGGATTTCTGCTTTACCCTTGAAGAACCCTTCGATATTGATCAGTAAACAGTCTATTAACAAAACCAGTATTGTGTGTAATCTTGTGAATATACAGGGTGGAAGACACAAACGCTTACCACGTATTCAGTACATCATTCTGAAGCTGAACCCCACGCAGAAATGTTCATCGGTAATTTTAAAAAAAATCTGCTGTTTCCTACAAAAGTGCAATACCTACACGGTCAAAATTTATGGAACGGCTGTTTGTTTTAAATTACACTAAGTCTAACGGTGACAACGGCCAGTGGTAACACAATGCCCATGAGCTATTATTCTCCAGCCTTAATACCAATTTATTTAGGGCCTGGCCTTTTGTTATTTTTTGTTATATTCTGTTCCTATTACGTCGATCACGTGTTCTAAGCGAAGTTGATTAGCAACATGCGCGCTAAGCGTGATTACGGCAGAACCAATGTGCTATGTTTTGCCATTCTAAAGGGCTAAGCTGCAAGCTTTGTTTAACAGAAATTCTGAATCAAAAGACCATCGTAGAAAGATTTTCTAGATAAGCTCTGATTTGTAAGTTGTTTAGGGAATATTCAAATACTATTTTGTTTTGGCAGAAACAATCTGCTCTGCTGTACCTACTATATCATATATGACATACATCTTATCATAAGCTTAATTATGACAGTCACTAACTAAAATAGTATAGACTGCATAGTATAGTATAGTCTGTTGTATAGTCTGCTCGATTATTTTAGAAGAGAGTCTGGCGTTTATGTATGCCTCTACACTAGTCCTCTGTGCTTTATGGAATGGTCGACGAAGACTCTTATTCCATCTTTGTCATAAACAGCTGATAATAATTCCTCACGACATTCAAAAACGTTCTCCTCTACCAGACGAACCGACTCCTCAAAAATACGACCATAACAAAGACTTCTTGTTCACCTCTTTTTTGGACAACACATATTTTCATCAGTTTTTTTGCCGAGCATAACTATGTTTTTATGGGTGTCGTGATGGCCCAGAGGTTAAGGCCTCGCCTCTCATGCGTGAGGTTGTGGGTTCAAATCCGGGCAGGTACCAATGTGACTTTCATATGTACTTCCTAAGTTTATCTTGGATATCACAGACATCGGTGAAGGAAAACATGGCGAGGAAACCTGGACTTATAATTAATATAAGTCTGAAATCGCCAACCCGTCTTGAGCAAGCGTGGTGATCAATGCTCGTGCCTTCTCTGTATGAGAAGAAGCCTTTGCCCAGCAGTGTGCGACAGTTACAGGCTGGTATTATTATTAATATAACTATGTTTTGTAGAAAATCGGCGTCTTTGTGTAACGGCCGTGATGGCCTTCGTTGTCCGTGACTGGTCGGCTTCAACTGCACCGGGTCAACGATACTAGAGCCGTGGAACTAAACTAGACGGGACTAGACGGCGAGATGACGTCACTTGCTTGGTATTTAGCGAGAGGAAGTTCGGTGGGAACTTTTGGTATGTAATTATAGGTGTTATAGTTAGGTATAAGATTTGGCTGAAGTGGTCCCAAAGACTGGGAAGAAGTCTGCATTTGGCGCATCTGATATCCTGTCTTGATAAGGGTTGTTTTCTTACCCAGTAACTAGGTTGTGGAGGCTGACTTCCGTGGGGAAGTGTTACCGGTGGCGGTATTCTACATGGAGCGATACTTCTGGATTAGTAGTGAGTGGCTCCAAGTTAAGTACTGGTATTCAGCTACATACGGTTAGATTGAAAGCCAACCCTAACATGAGTAGTATATATTATGACAATTAATGTAATTATTTATTTAATGTTACTCTAGTCATTAAGTCAGAAATGTACATAGTGTAAACAATTGTTGGTTAACCTAAACAAATAAATAAATATGACAGACAGATCATGATTTGCGGCAGTTTATCAGATTTTTAGGTGTGGCAGGAAATTCCAAATAGCAGCTCGTGGTCTGGTTGTAAAAGTTTACCATTTTGAGTGTGTTTATGTAACTATTAGTGCTCGTCTCATTAGATTTAGACCTCTTTATTTCTATGTTATATGTTCTTCATTCTTTTCTATCTCATATTGGCGCAAAGATAATTAATATTGTGTTTTTTAATTTGCTCATCACCCGATAACGAAAGTTCAGTTTCAGGGGAGCTAGTATCTCTAACATATTCTCCGTTTGCTCAGTGCTCTAAAAGGCGACTGTTTCGAATGAGTACGTGCGACAATTCGTTCACTTATCGCTATTTGACCTCTTTTGTTGTAGAATTCAGCACGAAATGCGATTTGTGCCGCTCCAAAGACCGAAATTTGAGCTCGCAGTCAAAATATACGCGTCGTTTGAAAGGCCAGTGTAAGTTGGTATGTTGCCCCTCACTTTGGTGATACTATGGGGGGTCTTAAAGGAATGGAAGGTCATTTGTTTTTGGTCATATGCTACTGTATTGTAGTGTTATAATTGGATGTTTGGTATACTTATGATAAGATTAGTTTTGTTTTGGGAACCGTTCAGTGTGTGCTGAACTTGTACGTAGAGGTTTAGGTAACTGTTTTTTTATTCAGACATCCCTAACAGTTACAACTTAATAAGTCATGTTCCTTGATACTTATTACATTAAATAAAATCGTGGCTTATTTATTTAGTTAATACTTTGAGGACAAAAATAATATACAGACAGAGGCGGACTTAATGCCATTAGCACGTTAAATATTCGGGCCAAAATGATAGTAATGTTATGTAATCTTTTTGCATTACAGTTAAACTATGGTTGGTTCCTCTAACCTGAAATATATAATTACGTAATTTTGTATTAATTTTATATATATTTTTTGTATTAATTAAGTAATTTTGAAAACGGGGGTTCGCTTAATCCATGTGTGACCAACTCATGACATTTTACACGATTACACAATTGAATATAAATCCTTGATACCAGTTGCCGAATCGATACAGTTATAGCGAAATTTCGAAATAGTATTAACAGTAGTATTAGCAATTAGCAATTAAAATAGAGCAATTAACAGAGATAATTACAGCGGTTGTCTAATAAAGCTGCGAGGCTGCACGTCACCGTCTTAGTATGTGAAATAGAATGTATAAACTCGTAGTATGCCAGCGGGTCTTACAGACTTGATGTGTAGCTCATGTTCAGCAGAACCAAAGTTATAGCTTTTCGTCGTCATTACCAGCATCGGCAGTCTTGTCCACGCACTGGTGATTATGGTTCTTCTAATTTTTTTGCTAAGCTTCCTTGGTCTGTGTTAATCCTCTAAACGAAGCCATTTTCCAGCTTAGCAGGTTCTATTAAAGGAACATGAGCTAACTCCCGGGTAGCACATAGATTCAATTTCTTGCATCTCCTACATCAGCTCAATTTTTCAAATAAAGCATGTAGATCTATACATATAGATGATAAATGATGTTTATTTTGCAAAAAGTTTTTACAAACACTTTTACACGTTATTTTTTATGCTAGATGAGGCCAGTGTTTTGTACCTGATTACTCTGAGAAGAAACTGCCGAAACTAACTTTATAAAACGACAACAGCAAGATACCTCAGCATCAAAGTACTCCTCCGCATCGCTGTCATCCGGGAACGTGTCCAGTAGCCTGGCAGCATTGCCACGTTGACCTGCAATACTAATTCTTAAAAATTAAACACTTACTAGTCTAACTATTTAATTATAAGTATTTGGTAACCATTCAGGTAAACACGCAGATCGGGAAGCCAACCTCCAAAAAGGTCTTTATACTAAACGGTAAAAAAATCACACATAAATGTAAACGAAACACCGACGTCTGTATGCAATGTTTCACACGACACAACCCCATACAAACTTACCTTAATCCCACCTCATGCAAGCGTAAGTGTGAAAGAATTTATCGCATTTCCAAATAAGACTATACAGACTTCTATAATCCCCTTTAACGGAACATTTCCGTACCAATTAGCACTTAGAGAGTTATTGGTTCTTTCGTACGTATTCGGAGACACTTGACTTGTTCGCTGTCTCTGGCTCGTTCAAGATATCTATTGCTTACTCCATCGCTTAGATATTATATTGCCACTTGATTTTCTGTTTTATTGACATAACATCTGTAACTATACTTTATGGATTACGTGCTTCGCGTTACTTTCAAAGTAGACGTGTAAGCTGTCTTAACAGGCACGATTGTGGGGTTTAAATCTAGTATTTTATTGCAGCACAGCTGAGTTCAGAATGCGTTTGTTAGTCACAAGATGTCATAAAGTCAGAATAACACATTCGTGTATTTAATCCTAAGTATCCATTATTAGTTTATTAAAGTAGAATAATTAATGCCCTTAACAAAGATCTTCTTCTCTGAAAATGTAAAAAGTAAGTACTTAATAAAAGTGAATAAATATATTAGCTGAATCTCCTCTCGGAGGTAATTCTTGATGACTCAACTGGCACTGGCACTATATCATCGATTTGTGTTCAAAAATCTTTCAGGACTAATGAATGAGTTACGCAGCCCTACTACAACATCTGTTGGTTGCAATCGCAATTTACAGATATCGTAGAACGTTTAGTTTTAGTTTTGTAGGTTTCATATTTAAAATTCCTTTAACGTCTGCAGGGCTTTACCGAGGAGTGGAAGAGAATAAGGTATTAAAAGCAGTAACCAAATTATAGGCGACGTGGACAAGAGTCTAGATCATATAGGGGGAGCTCGTGGCTAAATAATAACAGTCGCTCGGGTCGATCGTCAGGTTAAGCCCCGCTTGCCTGGGTTGGTCCGTGGATGGGTGACCACCCATTACATACCGAGTTTACCGAGAGAGAAAGCCCGTTAAGCCGTTGGTCCCGGCTGTCAATTGTAGATCTTTGACAGTCGTTACAGGTAGTCAATGGCCCGAAAGTCTGACACCAGTCTTACCAAGGGGTATCGTATTACCCAGTACTAACTGGGTTGTGGAGGTCAGATAGGCAGTCGCTCCATGTAAATTTCTGGTATTCAGCTGCATCCGGTTAGACTGGAAGCTGACCCTAACATAGTTGGGAAAAGGCTAGGCAAATGATGATGTGGACAAGATTCTAGATCATTTAACAAAGTGCTTGCCTATAACTTTGCATTTCCCATCACTTGAAAAGAAACCTTAAGATTAACCTACTATCATAGAAAATCTAAGTACATACCTTGTACCAATAAATTAATAATGTTCGGTTCTAACCCGGTCTCGCGTGTTTAGCTACCATGAACTGTACTGAGCCAGTTTAAGCAAGCTAGCATTAATTAGAGAACATGCTTTAAGGAGTGGCTACTGTGGCTGCTGCTTCGATCTTAGGCTGAAACTCAGCTAAGTTTATACGAGAAAGGTGGTGGAATTAATGTTAATTCTGTGATGGCGTTTGGTTAATAGTAAGTACCTATTGTTTACGGTTTCATGATAATTGCGGGCTTGGCCGATTAGTGTCCCAGTTAGATGGTAAGGTTTTTCTCGATTTATAAACTCATTCAAAAGGTTTCTAGTCTGTGATGATCAGTGTGCTTTGAGCCAGATTCACAGTGAGCTCTACAGAATCTTATTTAATAAAATCACGTGTCACTTTGCTCGTACACGCTGATATCCGAAACTACCCAACCGATTTCAATGAAATTTCGTAAATGTGTGTGGTTGGTTCCAGCTTGAAAGTAGATAACATAGTTTTGAAACCGATACGTGGCGCTGTTGTTAGTAAATTGCTTCCGTGCAAACCAGAGGCACGTCGTCGCTAGTATTAATATAAGAGTAAAACTGATCTTTACAGTCAATCTAAAATATCCGTCATAAATAGTATTGATGGACCACTACACCGATATACCACTAGAATATTCTAGCTTAGAAAGCTAGAATATTCTACCAGTCTGATACCGAAATTAACCTCATAAACAAGATAAAGTAGAATGAACTATGCACATAGATTGGAAGTCGTGACGTCACGATATAAGCTTCCATCAGATAGACAGAACTTTGATAGGAGCTACAAGACTTTGTGAATTTTCTCGCTTCATTATAACTAAAACCTACTTGATTGGCAAGGGGTTAGCTTAGTTTCAAGTCATGATTTTCTCTACTAATGAATTATTATCAAATTGGATCTAAAATCCAAAGATAAACTAACACTTTATTTAAAAAACTGCTTCTTTAACATAGTATAATTCTATAAGTTCATATTATTTACGGTCCCAATCGATCTACATAATTAAGCACATTGCAGAAAATAATAAGATAAATCGAACTTAATGCAATAGCACGCACGCACCAACGAAAAATGTGTGTGTGTGTGTGTTTTCCCGAGGAGTGCAATTTATTCAACTTTATTTGTAAGTTGTTTAAACACAGAACTAAAGCAGTCGAAGCGGCCACCTTCACCATTATCAAGCTTTCAACGTTATATTTCCTAAACCAAATTAGCACAGACACGAAACTCCAATCCCAAGATAAGACAAAGCAAGCAATTTGCCTAAACAGACAACTAATTAAGGATACATATCAGTGTAGCGTTTCAATAACGATGTTGTTCCTTCAGTAATGTGCACGCACCCAGAGAAATGTCGCAGAGAAATCGGAGCCACGCCTTGCAGATAAGCCTTTCGTTGCGACGTCGAATTTGCATGCAACGCAAAGATTATGAGGTAGAAAGGACAGTTTTTTTCGTGTACGACGTATTTTGGATCAATGAATCTTTTCGGAATGGCGAGGTCCACAAACGAGTTGCCTTCTTCGTTCTTGTGGTTAGTGGTAGTAGTTTTTATGCCGCTCATGGGCTTCTGACTTGGCTTTACATGCCGTCGAGAAATATCTCTAAGTCTGGTTTAGATTCCTCACGGTGTTTTTCTTCACCTTAGCAAGTGATAATTATACAATACGCACATGAATCCGAAAAATCAGAGGGGCGTGTCTTGGATTCGAACTCGAGACTTATGACTTGGCAGTACGACGTTCACACTACTAGGCTATCTATTATACTAGGCTATCTCTATATACATAGGTTGCCTCGAGTTTGTGATAAAGATAGGGACTCAAGAAATCATAACCTCATAATTATGTGTCCCGCTAACCACTGCATTTTCTAATAGATCCAATAATTTGGTGACATCTAATGATGTAATGATTACACTAACTTTCAGTAAGCGAAGCAAAGACTGGTGAAGGAAAACATTATGAGGTAACTGGCACACATACACATGTGGCATCCGCCAACCTGCCCGCGTGATTGCCAACTGTGTGGAATGAACAGAAAGAGGAGTGGGGTCATTACAGCTTGATTATGAAGCAAAGAGTTCTCAAATCATCATCAGCTTTTCCAAAGAGTCATGAAATACCGTACGGAATTCCTCAAATACCGGACGAAATTGAGAACTCTTCACCCAAACTTTTCTGCACATCCATAAACCCCTCATCGGTCCGATATCCAACCCCCATTACTCTATGGCATCACGTTCTTCAGAGCTGCATAATGAGTTGCATCGGCACCGCGCATCACGTGCCTCGCCATTAAAGGCGACGCCAGACAAGCCTCGGCCATTACACAACACATATTGTAAGTGACCATTTTGTTTTAATATCCAGTTTCGCGATTTGGAAATGTTCGAGAGAGAATTTCTCGGAATTTCTTACGTATATTTCGTTGCTATGGAGCGGTATGTGATTGTGATCACGAGTGCGGGATTTTATTGGATGATGCAAAAAGCATATGCTGATTCTAAAATAAAGACTGCTGTTTATCGTATAAAAGTTTCGATCTTTTAGGGATTATAATTGAACACACAAACAGTATAACAATTATGTTGCTCTAACCTCCTTATTAATAAAATTGGAGTAAAGTTAGATAACATAACAATTAACAACATAACAACAACACCTTCAGATAAACCATACATTTTTGGAGGTATCTGTTTGGCATACCTTTTTTTAAAGAATACGGAGATTAAATAAACATTATCAAGACGCCAAATAAAATTTGCTATAGTTAACTTAAATAAACTATCTCTAAGTGCAGTGCTATAAACTTTTCTTTTGATTTTCATACTATTCAGTAAGTAGGTACCTTGTATGCTATGTATAAAAATCAAAACATGCGATAAGGCCTAGGATAGAAAGCTATGCTCCTTTGAAATATCCTTATATGGTATCTATATTAATACACCTACTACAAGCTAAGGAAGTGGACTGATTTTAAGAATTGATCACTACATGTTATCTGCCCACATTGCTAACTTTTATGGTATTCTTGTTACGGAAAAAATGGCGCTCCATTTACGTATCTATGTTATCTAGCGTCATTTACAACTTGTAGGAGTTACTAGTATTATTAAATTCGTCTTTCTGTATTCAACGTGGAATGATTTATGAAGATATAGGTATCCTTGTGTAGAAAAGCTTTTTTTCGGACACTTCGGAAAATGCTTATCTTTTTCAATTTAGCACTTTACCGGGCTCCAGCGGAGGCACACTCTTAACAAATACAAGATTATCATCTTTCCTTCCTTTCACGTCTTTTAAAATTATTTTTTGTTGTTAGTCTGAATTTTCATGTTTTAGTTTATTTCTTTATTTTAAATACCTGCTTGACCCCTGTACTATTTAATGCATCAATCAGCAATATTTTGAGTGCTTACCGTAATTATTCACCCCAAAAAAAAGTCGTTTCCCAGCAATAATTTTTGCTTAGAGTTACTTAGTTTGATGTACAGAATGCTTGGTTGATGGCTTCGCGAAGGGTCCGTTTACACCTTGTATTTATATTTAACTTTAACTAATGACGTGTACCAACAGTACCTACCTACCCACTCGTATGTTGCTAATCAAGATTTACAGTCTTGTTTACTATCATTCTGGTTTTATAAATATTTTTTTTTACCGACAGTACACCGACCAATGCCAGTACGTACTGATAAGCAAAAAAAAACACACACAAGTAGCTTTGGTTTTTGTTTGTCGAAGATGATTAGGTGAAACTGAGGTAGGTGAACAGGTCCATGAGGAAACAGGTCCATGTGAAAAATATTGGTTTCGCATTGTTGTGATTTAGCTCGATTTTAAGTTTGCAATGTTTTCTGACATAAAAACTCTGCCTTCAAGAATTTTGTTACTTATCATTTGTCAAAAACGAGAGTAGCCCAGGTAATAAATAAGATTGGTCTGTCACACTTAATGGTAACTTCGCTATATCAAATCAGATCAGTTTATTGCAAACATGTTGCACAGGGGTTGGAACAAGAATAAATTAAAGTTTCAAACATGCACCCTGTAAGGGCACTGCAAAACAAATAAATTACAATTCAATACATTTCATAATTATTATCATGTTACATTTTACATAAAAACGAATTATTATAGGTAAAAAAATAAAAAAAAGAATTAAAATAAAAAAAAAAATTACAAAAAGAAATAAAAGAATTAGAAGAATAATATGTCAAATCAAAATAAAAATAAAATCTAAGTCCTGGAGCCTAGACATAGTGACATCATGTAAGCGATGACGGTGAGGGAGAAGCAGACAATTCTTGGATTCATATATGCTACCGTAGTCGTAGTAAAAATACTTTGAAAGCGCTTTGAAAGATATTGCTACTAGTTGCCCTCAAGATACGTTTGAGTTAAAGCTCCGTCACTTCTTCAACATACAAGTACTACAATTTGATACAAATCCCCGTCTACCCCTTCCTAAGTCAGCTAGTTACACAAAACTGATCAGTTTTGTGTAACTTTTTGTTTGTGTGTTTTGATCAAACTGCAATCATTCGAATAAGTTATAAGCTGGGACACATGAGTCAATGAGTCATTAACTTGAGGCAATGAGGTAACAAGTTGTCAGCTACTTACTTATCTACCATGTGGCAATATCCTTGGCCACTGATCAGTACATATCACCGCTTACCTACTAATTCTGAGATAACGAGGCCCGGTGTGTAACACACTTTATGTGGTCAGTTTATGATCGACACAAGGTAACTTTTAAACTAAACACTAGTAAAATGTCTAGAATTAAGATACAACAGTCCAAGTAGGTGAGATTCTAAAGTATGACACTTTTAAACTAATTGCTTTCATTATTTATTTATTGAAACTTCTTGTACAAGAGTGGTACATAGGCGGACTTAATGCCACAAGGCATTCTCTACCAGTCAACCTTTGGGTCAAATAGGATTGCATTGTGATAGAGTAAAAAAAAAAATAAGAAAAAAATACCATTATCTTTTGATATGAACTATATATTGATTATAATTAGTTCTAGAAAACTGTTTCTGTAAATATTGTTCCTGCAGGTTTAACAGAATTATATTTATAAACGTGTTTGAAAGATTTTTTTTTAATGTGCGTGTGCATTTATGAAAATTGGCTCCGTCGCTAATGGCCGTCTATTTAATGGTAAAACATTTGACAGCAACGTTGCCAACCTTCCGAATGCACCGCATACATCGCAACTTGCACTGCATTAGTACGATTAACTGAAAATAATGGTACTTTAATATTTTCACTCATCTGCCATCATTCATAAATCATGTTGGAAACGCGAAACAGACTAGTGTAACCCCTTCTGTGCTATGCCGAAAAAACTCATCACGAATGAAACCATTTAACCCTCGAGCCTCGCTAACGTAGAGCCTAGCGGACTACCATCATCTACTGTGTTTTAGAATACAACCCCAGAGGCCATCAGTCAACAAAATGAAATTGATATTTTTTCAAGTGTTTCAAAATAATTGTTCTGTCTGACTCATCGGCTACCTTATTCCCTACAAGGTATTACACACGTTTTCCTCTACAACCAAATTCTAAAAGGAAATCTTCTGTTGAAACTACAAGGAAAACCCAAGTTGTTTAGTTAACCGTTTTACGTCATCTTATGGAGCGTTCTCGTCCGATTAAGTGTAGTGTGGGTAGATGATCAATTTATGAGTTAGTCTTGAGGTCAGGTACATGTACCCTTTTCGACGTGGACTATTTACTTATCGTGAAACATTGCTCGTGTTATTTTGTTAAGGATGGTTTTCAATTGAAATATTTTTTGCGTCAAAGTCGCGGGAAACACCTGGATAAGGGAACCACCACAGAACCGGGAAGTGGTGCAGGGAAAAGGGCACGACTAAACTCAGCAGTGGGTGATTCCGGGCTGATATGATGAAGATGATGTTTACCACTAACCCGCATTGGGCCTGGGTGATGAATTACGACTCCCTCTCATAGAGTGGAGGCCTGTTTCCTAGCAGTGTGTACTTTTTAGGCCAATGTCTTAGGCTGATTATGTAAACGGATAATAAAATCATAACTTTGGTAACTTGTGTTTTTTCTCGATTTGTCTAACGTTTTGAGGCACCAAAGATTCGCTATTTTACAATCTATGTTTAAGTTTTTTCACAGCACAGTACTACTTACTTAATATCATTAGTACAACATGTTCATAACAAGATAATACCTAAGCGAACAGGAATCCTGCCAGCTCACTGTGATTGCACGTCACCGCTAATACCTACTCCGTAAATAAATTTCAAAGCTAACACAGATCTAACTTATACGCATACATACTACATGTTCCTTTACATACGATATAGCCAAACATACCTATACCACGCGCCATCTTGAAAACCACTTCCAAAAAAGAACGTTAGCTGCAACGAAATTCAAATTCAAATCGAACGTTATTCGCACTTGCCGAAACGCATGACCTTCTCACAACGCTGTGATACTGACGGGGTCGATGAACTTTGTTGATGCAGATGCGTTGCCGTTCACATGTAGCGTTACAACCTCCCACGTGAGAGGGGCTAAGGGGTGAGAGGAGGCGGGAGCGGGGAGGGAAGCTGTAGCGGTTTTTAAATTAACAGCTTTTTGATCGAATTCATGGCCATGTATTTAACCGAGTGACGTTTCAGGACAGAAAGAATTTGATTCCTCATAACTTCGGATTTATGTCTACCTGTTGATGGTCACAGAAAAAAAATTAAGTTAGTAAGTCTTTGATAAGCTTCGGCTGGCTGATAGGTAGTTAATTATGCAGTGGTTAAAATCAAAGTCCTACTTAAAGGGTTGCATATAGGAATCAAATAAAGTCAATCTTACAAGAATGAGCTATTACTTTATCTGGCATGCCACTTTAAGTTGAAAATCTTCATCATGAACTTCTAAACTGCCGAAACGTGGACGAAATATAAGTGCACCTATAACCTAACCTCACCCTTCGGGGATTGTAGGCGAGACATTATATTATATGTGATCTTCTAAAATGTAACTTTGATTGATGAAAAAATTATTAAACATTACTTATCCATCCTTCCACAAAACCGTTGATAATTAAATTATTCACCACCCGCTACATCCTATAGTTGATACCACACACCCATAAGAAATCCGCCTACACGAGTGGTTCTCGAACTAAATCCGAGGTGATTTGAGAAGTTTTTGTTGTATTTAAATTGGGTGCGGCGTATGTACTCGCTTGCCAATACACGAGTCTTTCAATGATGGCTTCCTTTTGTTGGCCGTATGTATGTGTACGATTAGAAAAAGACGGTTGGTAGTCAGTGTTGGCATGATTTTGCGTAACTTTTGTCTTTTGTTTGAGTGAATTGTATATATTGGTGTGGCTTAGGTAAATCTCCTTCACCGGAGATAGCAATCTCCTTGCTGATATATTTAAAGAATTTTAATTTTATTTATATTATATTTGTAGTTTAGTTTAAAATAGGTTAAGGTATGAGATGAGGCTGACTTGCCTTTGAGGATAAAAGCCTCTAATAAAAAAAGAAGAATACAAAAAAAAAACTCGCCAATCAGTAATCACCACAGCTCTCAAAACTACGAAGGAAAACATCGCGAGGAAATCAACATGTCCTTGAAACAAAAATTTGAAGACATGACATCCACCAATCCACACTGTGCCCGCGTGGTGTATGATGGGCCATTCCCACCCATAGAGAGAAGGCCTATGTCCCAGCTATGGGAACATTATAGTTTTTTTTTGTATTTGAATTAGGTGCGGCGTATGTATAGACGCCAGCACATAAAGTTACAACAATCTGTCAAATTTCTTTAATAGATTTTCAACTTTATTGTTAAATGATAAATGATGTTTATTTTGCAAATAGGTTTTTACAAACACTGTTTACACGTCTTCTTTTTTAAAACTAGATGAGGCCGGTGTGAAGGAACAGCCGAAACAAAATCAGAGGTCATAATCTCTTTTAAGGTCCAGATATAATCTTGATAAACTCACACGAGGACTATGCAGATGAGTGTCTGAGATAGTCTTTTGAAGAAAGAACCACACAGATTTGAGTAGACCTGTCCAGCCGGTGCAAGCCTTTGTCAGTTATCGCGTAGCTCGACTCATAACTCAAGAATTAGGTTCATGGTTGATTGGGAAAATTTAGCAGTTTCGGGGTAGCTTGATGTGTTGGCGTCTGAACTCACGATTCTTATTCAATGATGGCTTCTTTTTATTCGACCGCATGTATACTTTTTTGGATCAGAAAAATGATGGTTGGTAGTCAGTATTGGCATGATTTTACGTATATTCGTACTTACTCGTATTTCTCTTGTATCTGACCTCCACAACCCAGATAGTACTGGGTAATACGATACCTTGGTAAGATTGGTTGTCAGACTTTCGGGCCACTGGCTACCTGTAACCACAGCCGGGGCCAACGGCATAACGGAGGAAACTTGGTATGTAATGGGTGGTCACCCATCCACAGACCAACCTAGCGCAGCTTAGCCTGAAGATTGATCCGATTGGCTGTTATTATTTAGCCACGAGCTCCTCATTTTAACTTATATGATTAGGAGTTTTGTCGGGCAATGGCAATAATATGAGTTCGATACATTTGTGGTTCCAAATTCAAGGAAACAAGGCTTAGACAACTAGCTTTACAACCACCTACAATGCAGCATCACTGATCACTCTGAAGTTTCATAGTGCACTAATTAGCTAAATAGGTAGCCCTTGGGTTTACGTACACGTACACAGGAGTGATGTTATGCGCTGAATATGGTCTTCCCAGAGTACCTAGCTACCTACTCAACAAATGGCCAAGCAATTTTGTTCTTCTCCATAAGTGCTTTCAAGATTCTCAAGACTCAAACTTGGATCTTATAAAGAAACCTCCAAAAAGACTTTAAGCTTATCTCAGTTAAACACAACGCGATACTTTTAGATAAGTAAAACAAAATATTGGCAATACAAACCTTCAATCGGGAGAAGCAAGGCAAGTATACTATAGCGAAAAAAGGCGATGTTGTTTGTTTCTATCGGATAAAACTAGCCAGGAGCATAGTACACTGGATGGCCTGTGGGAATACAACCCGAGATTGGATTCAGACCGAGCAAACATTACAAACAACGGTTCTTTATATTTCCTCCTCTCTCCGATACAATCTTAACTTTGAGGACATTTTGCAGAACGAAACCTTTTTTATATTTACGAATACAATCGAGAAGTGAAATCCTCGCATTCTTCGCTGGCTGGTTACAAAATAAAGATGACGTCACGGTGCAGCGAATTTTTATATAAATTCGAATTTCGAACCGATGCGATTTTGAATGCGATTATTCTGCGTTGTGTTGTTTCTCGGAAATATTTGAAATATTTTTGTATAGTTAAATAAATTCAATTTTCGCTGTGTTTTCGCTGTTTGTTTGAAAGTATTTTTAGAATAATTGTTTGATAAGTATAGCTATTGTGTTGAATTCCAAATAAAGTCATGTGATTCTAGGCACTATGTTTATGAAGTAGTACTTGAACTGAAGTAGGTACTGCTTTCATCATTTTACGAAGGATTAAATATTAATGAAAGTACCGACAGTTCCTGACACGGCATTAAGCTACAAGGGAATAAAAGTAAGGCACACACCCACAGTCTACCAGACCTTGCAGTAGTTCCAGGAATTAATTTTCTTAGAACAATCTTGCAGAGGCTGAGTGGAATTAAGCCCCGACCTGCTTGCTATACCTTAGTTTGGGACATTCATATAAAAACTGTGAGGCTAACACACACATACCTGTCTTGGTTCAGTGAAATCTGCCTTAACTTCCGAGGTAGGGCTTGGGCTCGACAGTCAGGTCTTCTTCTATTCGGTCTCCGAGCACTGAACATTTTTGACAGATTAAACTAAACATACACAGTGAAGACATTACATTCGATTCTGTTAAATGAACGATTGTTGTAACACTCTAAGTAACAAATACACTGTGACATCGCAGAGATTTTTCCGCTCCAAATAAGCACTTTGCTCCAGCCTAATAAGTGTTACAAAAGAGTTCTCATACAATGAAGCGAGTGACGACGCGCGATGTTGTATGTACGTCGCTGATACTGTGTTGACACGTCTTTATTGTTTCTGTAGGTAAAAGTCCGGGAGCGAGTCTCATAGTGCTGACCTTTTGTTGGTCTACACTTTCTAGGCAAACGTAGCTCGTAGGTGTGAAACGGACTTTATATTTTGAAGGGCGCGGTGGATTTAAACTTAAAGCATCGTAGTTAATGAATCAGATCTTATTTTCTTGACGGAATTCTGATAATTTGATAAAAACAGCATAGGAAAACAGCTTGATATAATTTTTATTCTGTTTCTAGGGATCAATTTAAAAATTCTGCATATACTATACATGACATGAATATTTTTGTCCCGCTTAGAAAACATGATGTAGTGCATCCACAGGATAGGGTCGTGTGCCTGGGATATCCATTTAATTGATCTTGAAGAGACAGAAGACACATGGAGGAGAAAACCTCCCGCATCTATAGGAATAAGGTTTATATACCTTCAAAGCTTTCGAGAGTAAGGGCCTTCATAACCACATAAAATTTTCCTCTTCAGATCTTGAGGAAATGTCAGAAGGTTACGTCATAATTCGGCGTTCGACATTCAAATCTCTGGCACAAAATCCAATCTACCTCTACAATCACGAGAAAGTTCAAAACAAATACGTAGGCCAGTCGTGCCAATAGGATCGGATAGATGAGTCATGTGTCACGGCGCAGTCACGGAGTTAGCCGAGTCGTCACGAACGCGACCCGACTCCCCCGCCCTCTATTGTCTGCATAGAAAGTCGGAATCAAACGTAGAACGGTGGTGTAACAGTGTTTCTGATGCAGTTTTGTTCTAAAGTTGGCGTTGTTTGAATTGGAGCTGTTTTGTTGCAGTTTTCAGGCTGCTTCCTCATTTTAGACAGCGTTCCCAACAGAGATGAGCGAGGATGCGCAGCGAGGGATGTGTGTGAAACTAAACAATACATTGCGTATTTTGCACAGCTGTAATTAAGCTATGTGATTGGTTAGTTTTACGCACATCACCACATCACGTCTCTAGTGGACCTTGTGGCCTTATAGTTTTTTGTTTGTTTTAAATATGCTTTAACACCAGCTTATCCTAACAAGAAACACTCGCGCATATTTTGCGTCTTACTAAGCCTTGCCCCCAATTCCTTGGGGTTTGACTACAATGCGTTTTGATTACCAAGCAAGCAAGAGCAGAAGATGACAGAAGTAAAAAAAGTATCCTGACGAAAACCTTATTTCCCCTAATTTTATCGGTCTGTGTTTTGCTATGTAGAACTTGACTTCACACACAAAGATCAGAACACAAAAGATACAAATGGCAAAACCGATACCCCCATCTACATCAACGCTGTAAGCGCCATCTCACAATAACTTCGCTTTCAGACTCCATTCTGCACCCCAAAGTTACGACAAAGACATAATATACAGCGTGTTTCAGAAATACGTGGTCATATTTAAGTTTGTGGATTATGGTTCATGGAGTTTCTTGCCCATTCTTCTCCATAGAGGTCTCCGCTTTAAAATGGACAACTACAGTACTTTCACAGTTATTATGCCTGCCTTGTAATTGGTACTGTAGCTTCATTTTATTGTTGTCTTTGTTTCGACAATTCAAAAGTGCCTGTAACTGCCCTACATAAAATAAATGCTTTGATTTTTTTTGACGTTAAGAAGTTGGTCCTATATAAAAAGTTATTCAGTTTGATGGTCTGCTCCACATTCATAAAATGACCACGTATTTTTGAAACTCGCTATATTGTATGAACTAGCTCAGATTTTTCCTCCAGTAAGATTTTTATACAAAATGGACGAACGCCCCAGGCAATGCATTACGTCATACCGTTGAATGAAATATGCCCCGGTTTTGAGCAACGTCGAATATGAGAAATATGTTTGAGAAGAAAACACGAAAACAAAATGTATCAATGCATTACCTAGCCCGGGGAAATTGTATTAGTTATTGTGATTGGGTTATATGTTTCCTTGTTGTGGATGAAAATCGCCGGGAAGCGATCGTGTGTTTGTAAATGAGTTGAATAGAAAGGATTTGCATTTGTAGGGTAAAAATGGACTTTTGCGCCTGTTTATATCCATCCATGTGCCCTGTTGGTGTGTCCATTTTCTGACGTTTTGTAGTGCCCATGCAAGTTTATGTTATATCAAATATTTTGAATTTGAATTTTGGTGGCAGGGTGACACCAGTCCTAAAAGGAAGATGCAAAGGTCCAAGCCAAGGCATTTGATGACTTGAATCAACTGCATGAGTTGACGTCTTGTATCAAGGGTTGACAGACTAAAGTGCCTTACAAAATCTTTTCAGGTTGGTCTCTCGAGTTTTTAGTAGGAGAAGATGAAAAAAAAAAACGATATAATATACAGTCAAAGCTGAAATTTGGACAACAAGAATGTATATCATATAAAAGAAATATTTCAAGCTAAAATGTTTTGCTAAAGAAACTTACTTTGTAGTTAACAACGTCTAGAAAACTTTAATACCGACAATATTTAATACAGACGTATAAGAGAAACTAAGGGAAACGGGTTTATAATAGTGTACTCTTAGTGTCTTATTAAGTAGAATAAGTACCGAGTATAAGTTTAAATGCCAGATCGGTGGAAAGTGTGAGGTCGGCATAGCACTAGAGATAGGGCCGATAAGAACAATATAATTTCGCACTTCGAACGGCTATGGACCTGAGTTCGGCCAGTGTAGGGTTGCCATGTCTGGCTTTTTGTCCCCGACGACTGAATTTTGCCCGACCTTGTCATTTTTCTGGACTTCGAGATCGGTGGATATTTTTGAAAATAGAATAAAAATCGAGAGCTTATGTCCAGTGGTCTGCGATAGGCTGAGTTGAAAACGGAACGATGAAAATATAAAATAACCGTATTTTGTGCAATTGTTGGGCTTTTTGTAAAGACTTTTAAAATTTCGCAATGGTAACCCTATGTTTGTGCTGCTACTAGGAAAATCTACGATAAAATTACTTCATAAATAGTAATAAGATAACTATTGAGATATGGTATCGTAAACGGTGAACAGTAGTGTGCTATTAGTTTAGTTAAATCTTCAACTAAACTTATACGAGTATCTCTCAATTTATCGCGAGGAATGTTCTGCAGCGGCTTTTGTTGTGTTAGTATTTTGGTATCAGCACGATTGGGTCTGAATGGTTTTGATTTTGAAGCCGTTCGCAGAAAAACGATAAAAACGTTCTGGATTTTGGAAGTCGCGAGGAGTAGACAGGCATTGTAGTTTTCACAATTTGGGCTGTAAGTTGTAAAAATGAATAATTGTAAAAGTATTTTTCCATCTCCTCTTCGATTCGCTGGAAACTGTTATATTGAAATGCCCGTGTTTTTTAGTTACGAGGACAGAATTGGTGCGCTGGGTTTCCAGTTTGACAAAATACCTAATGCTTCAAAAATTAAATTACTAGTTAAAATTTTAATAAAATTCGGTTTATCTATTCCTTGGAATAAGCTGGTAATTTCTTGGTTCAGTTATTATTCAACCAAATAAAACGAGTTTACGTCGACGGTTATAACCTTAAGATTTGTCCATCCTGTTATTAAAATAAATACAAAGATACATAGTAACTACGAAACTTGTTTGTCCACATGTTGGAGGTATGATAAGCAGGTGAAACACCCATCTTTTTTCTTTTACATCTTTTATTGTAGCGTGGAAACCGCGTCTGTAATTATGATCAATAAATATCAACGTCAATACATCACTATCGTTTGAAAAGATATAATAAATATTGTGAGAAGTCCATTCATTTGTACATGTTTTATTTGTTACAAATGAATTGATTTTAATTGCGTTGTACCATTACATGTTGCAGGGGAAAAGTTTAATCACACATTTTGCAAAATGTCTGGAGAACTGTCAGGGAGTATTGCGACATTAGTTCTAGGTGGCCTGGTATTACTTGATTTTCACTAGTGACTTAGCAGTAAGTTTTGGCAGCAGACTTAAGACATCTTGCCTATTGCGAAATGCGTTTTTATGGCCTACTGTATGTCATAAAACTCCACGGATTTTTGTTGCGGACGTTACAATATCGACAGACATCTCTAAAAATGCCTGCGTTTTCGTAATCTCTGCAGCTTCCATAAAAATGCATTTCTTTCAGCATGAAATGAAAATAATTTTAATTTCCTTTCCAATTCACTTCTTAATACTTTTCACGCTACATTACTCATCTTGCGACTCGATCTCACAAGATTCAAATCGTTGAATACATCTGATAGATGCATAGATCCATAAATTAGAGAAACTGGTTGTCGAGACTTAGGATAACGCCCATGCTTGGTTGCTAGGTGCTCCTACGATACAACTCGGAACGCAGCAACCGGTTGTTGTTTTTTTTTTGTATAAAAATCGTAAGCATTTTTACTATTATACTTGCCATAAAACTTTAGGGGATTTTCCATTCATTTGTTTGTTAGATAGAGGATGTTGAAATTCTTTAGTTTAAAACGGTTAAGAGTGTTTATTTTGTGAAAGACAAGAGTACGAATTGAGAACCTCCTCCTTTTAGATACCGATTAAAAAGAAACGATTTCAGATGGACCGTGGTAAAAGATGAGGTATTTAGAAAGGGGAATTCTGAGATGACGACTGAGACATGAGACAGGAATAAGCAGACATGCTGCGTCGGCCTCAACAAAATAGGAATAAGGGCAGACGAAGGATGGTTTTGTGTAAAACATAGTAAGTTATGTACTTTTCTACAAAATAATTATATCTCAAACAAGATTCACTTGCCTATCTATGAAGTTAATTTACCAAGAGCGATATAAAGTTACAGAACATAATTTCCATTTTACTAGTGCGCTCGTATAGTTTCAAATAAATTAACTTAAAGAGAAATTCTGCGGAGCTCTTTGCCTACAGCCCAGGCTACTTTGCCGCCTACGTAATTATATTTGAAATTATTTGAGTAGGAGGACATGAATGAGAGCGAAGCTGTTCAAGTGATGAGTACAACAGGATTGTTACTTACTTGCTTCATAATAAGTGAAGATAAAAGGATGTAAATGACGTTTTTTTAGAGTAGGTATGCAGGGGTCACCACTGTTGATTTTGACTTTCAGGAGTTGCTGTGGTAATAGTGGGAATAGTGTGGTGGGCTTGTCCCAGAAAAAGAAGAAGGTATGTAGATTTATTAGAACCAGGTCAGGTTATGGTCTAGGGTGTCCGGATTTCCAGTATCTTCCAGAAGAATTCAACAATTAGATGAAATTATTTATCCAATAAGTTAATAAAGAATTAAAGACTTATCAATTTTATGTGTCTTTAAGTTACTATTAAGATTTGCATGGAAAATACATTGGCATAAAAGAAAATTTCACACAACTTTAAAAGATCATTCAGACTTGTACGTTAAAATTCACTGGCAGATATTTAAGTACAATATCTGGCTGTGTCCAGTGTCCAGGTGGTCTACCATGACGTCTTAAAGCAGTAATGTAATCTAACACTAATGTAATCTTATTGCAGAGTGGGAAGAGATGGCGCTAGACGCCCTGTATTTGCTCCGTCTCTTTTCCCACACTGGAGTCACATTAAAAGGGAAGTTGCGATGTTGGTTTGTGTCGGGTTATATGTTAATTAAAATAAGTTATTCTTCTTTATTAAAATAATAATACAAATATGTACAGATAAAAGAAGAAAAGTATTAAAGGGCGTCAAAAAATTCGTCCACATCGATGTAAATAGGAGTAGTGCCCAGAAGGCTGGCAGTATTGCCACGTTGTATGGCAATGCTGATTCTTTGACCCAAAAATAGGCCAGCCCCCTGGTCACGAGAAGAGTCGACCAACCGCTTGGCGATGTCCCGAAAGAGTAGGTGCGCATTCGGACCCCATGGTCCTAGTGTTTCAACCCCAAACGGCTCAAACACATAGCTACTAATGAGGTTATTGTATTTGCGCTGTTTGAGGTTTTCAGCACCTGCAGCAACCGCACCAGCACAGCCCGCCGTGCTAGGAAGATGGGATGGCGCAAGGGTGTCGCATCCCACACCAAAGGCCGGCCCAACTTCCAAGGCATTATGGTCATACCGTCCGGTCTCTTCCCATCGTCGCGTGCTAAGCCGTTGGATTCTAAAACGGCTGGCACCGCGGCGGTGACAAGAGCACGACGGATGATGTCATTAATTCACGATCGAAACAAATATGGCTATACAGATTTATAATAATTTTAATCATCAATACAATCCTCTTAAGTTAATTTAATCCCATTGAATGATTTTTTCATGAAATAGTCGTTAAATGGGATACGATGAATTTGAATTTCGCGGACTAATAAATTATTGATTGATTTGAAAATAATAAATTTCGCGCTTTCACCATCAAACAATACTGCTTTAAGATGACATGGTAACCCCCCAGAGCAATTTCTCTGTTCCAGTTCACCTTACCTATAAAGAAAACTAACGCACCAAACCTACCCACCATCTTGAAAAAGCCGCGCCACACTTAACCGACACCACACATATCTATTATGTGTTTCGTACAGTTCAACGACCTCAAATAGAAGTTTAAATACAACCTGTTTATAAGAGCATGGTCTTGTAAATCAATCGGCTTTCCGGCCCCTCGGCTTGACTAGTATGTTTCGACTATGATGGATTGATGTCCGAGATAAAAAAAACTTGAAATTGAAGTAGACCGGGGGTTTTGGTACTTACATAGTACTGTTAGCCATATTGGTAGGTAGGCTTGGTTCACGGGCTTGGTTTATGTGGGTGATCGGAGAATGGTAATGTCCATGTGCCTCACCTAGTACTGCTTTGACAGTCCTTTTTCAAGTGTTAAAATTAAAATTTAAGTTTAGTTAAAGTTATAATTTAAATTTTGATATAGTTAACAAATAAGCGTAGTTCCTATTTAATTTTTATTCTAAATTATTCAATATTTTGTATACGAAGGTCAGAGTAAATAAAGGCAATTTTTATTTATTTTATTTATCAACAGTTATTGGATTTTCCATTAGGAATTTCTCGGCAGCCCGGAGTTTGGAAAATGGCGGTTGGTAAAAGTGAATGCACGTATTTCTTGATTGACTACCATGATCGAAAATGGTCAGGAGGACTATTACTATTCTTGCTTGTGGCCAGATGAACCATCCATTATTACATAATATTAACTAAGTTACATTTGCAATGCACCTACTCGACAGTGTCCACATAAATTACGAATACAACTGACAATACATGCACCTTCTGAGTAAATCTGATTAATGAATTCTAAAGTGTCTTTAATTTCCTGCAACGCCCAATAAAAATCGGAACTTAATAAACTCATAAGATTTCACAAGAACTAACTGTTTTGCATGCGGTGTCAATTACAAGTGCAAATACCCTATGCCACAGAGTACATAGCTAACAGAGAGCTAACTTCATACGTTACGTGGCTTTAGGTAGGTATGTACAGATTTGGAAAATGCATCATGCATGATATTGCACTTAGTACGAGTAGTAGTTAAAAGATGTAGTTGGTTATAAATACTTAATTTTTGGGATTGCGCAAATGCATATTTGATCCTAGAAAAAATATAAAAATGATTGTATGAATGTATCCGCATATGGCAAGCAAGACAGGAATAAACGGAGAAAGCAATGAAGATAAAATGGTATGGAAAAAATGACGTTGCTCGAATTTAACTTTATTCACTGTGTGTTATGTTAGTTTTCTATTTTATTGTGTACCAAAAAAAAAATATTATAATATGTATTTTTGTACAGAAATAAAAATAATAGAGTTTTTCTCAATTTAAACGGTTGCTTTAAACTCGAACCGTGCATATTATTTTTAATCCGATACAACACGGTGTAGCTTTGAGTACGCCCTGAGAGTGAACCAAGTGCGAGGAAATACTCCGACAACTTCACACAAACAGCTATGCTATATTAGTTTGTGCTGTCTATCTAGTCTATGCCAACCACACAATATTCCACATACATAGGTAAAACGGATATTGTTGACGCGAAAACTCGTACTAAGAATTTTCCTCGTCCGTGACGGAGTTCTATAAATAGGTGTGATTTTTATCGGACTATGTACTTACATAGAATATGATGCGTTATGGTAATCTATGTTCAGGTTCAAACAACTCGGTAGTGTTTGAAGTGTATTGGTCTATGGTGGGGGCTATTGGGCCATAGATGATTTCTTGCAGCAGTCATGATATTTTACGGCGCTCTCTCACCGCGAGCATTCGCCTGTTATATAACAGTTCAGATTCACTTGTTTCTGTACAAAATCGAATCTTGGATTGTTACATTACAGGCGAATGCTGCCGGTGAGGGAGCGCCTTTATGATCTTTTCTGGTTAAGTTTGTCTATGGTAAAAGGTCCAGGGATTTTCGAAGATATTTGCTCATAAACTGACGTTCCAAGGCTCGTTTGAGCCTAATTTTGAACGGTCAGATGAAGAAAATACTTTTGCCGTCTTGTTTTTTTTTCCACATAATATGTGGTTGTTTGCAATTTTATTTTGTGTGAACCAGTACCTATTTTAATGTCAAAATCACTAGGAAAAATCCTAGTTCTTCAAAAAAATAAAAAATAGCAAGGCAATATAAAAATACACAAGAAAGATTACCATTGGAAAAATACAGATTTCTACGACGGTAAAAACTATGCATAGCATACAATGCATAGTTTATTCTGGAAACTCCAAAAACCCTCTACACACCAGCACGAGGTGAGGAATGCATTAATTTCCATCATTAGTAGGTAAACACAATGGCAGCGTACTTGTGTTTCCCATGAGATTAGAGGTGCTTATTAATGTACCCACGCTAACTGATTCGGGTACGCACACCCAAAGCATTACGCTGTCAAAGACGACCAGAATTGAGATAAAACAATTTACATGTGTTGTGTGGTCTATTCCAGTAGATGTTTTATTGTAAAGAAGAAGCCTTTTTTGAACAAAAATATAGTTTGTTTAAATTTTTGGATAGAATGTTGAAGAGATTGAACCTTGTGACGAACTGACTATTGGTAGCTTCTGGTTAGTAATATGAGAAGAATTGTGATGGTTATTTTTACATTACATTGAAGCATAGTACTGATTATGCAGTCGAGGAAAAACTACAAAATAACAACGTACATAAGGGAACGCCTTAGGTACATGGTAGTGGGTGACCACACTTATTGACGCGGAGTTAGCTGAAGAAATTAAAGCAAATAATCTGACGCTGTGTCGAGTCGCGTCGAAACACGTCTTTTTACCTTTACATGCATAGACGCAAAGCTGAGTCTGATCGGTTCAAGCCGATTCCACGTCAGTAAGTATGGTCACCCCTTACGGCGTCGTAGTGTAACCAAACCAATTGATACCTGACAAAGCTTTCCACTACACCATAATATTTTTCTCAATAACTCCGGTAATTTGAAAGGCGAAGTTGGCTTCGGCCTTAATCGGCTAACTTCGTGAGCCGCGGGCAGACGGCGTGGCTAATCAGGCATCGTGGGTGCTTGACCGGCTAAGTCTGATATAAACTTATAGGTGTTTGAGATTTGGTGGAAAATATTTGTACACATGTATTTGTATGAGCGGGGTTTTCCTAACCTTAAGATAAATTGACCCTCGAGGCCTGAAGCGCTATGCTCTTTTAACGTCACTATGACAATCGCAGGGCGTTGATGTGAAACCGAGATGAACATGCCAGTTTTCTATTCACGAATTCAGTGCCGTCATTTGAGTGAGGTAAGATTGTTACAGCATTAAAGACACAAAAAAATATCACCATCTTGCATTTAATCCCAATAAATTGAAATCCCATTCAATTTGGGGTACCACGTCTTCTTTTTAATGTAGATATCAGTTTTTATTCCGTTTTTGGCCTGATGATGCATCTTTGGTCATCCAAATTAATCCTCATAACTTTTCCTACGACACGTTTCCTATACCTCCGCATCACCACATCTGATCATCTTTCAAAGACCTAACATAATCCTAAAATTTTTCTTCCAGACACAAAGATCCAATAAAACAGTCTACAACATCCACTTAAAGGAAACAATAACCATTTTCCCTTTAACTCCTTGATTAGCAACAAGAACTGGCGTAAACCTTAAATGGTAAACGTAGTGGTGACATTCCACCGTTTATCCTGCCGGCTCCTAGCTGGCTGAGGAATTTACATCGGTTACAAATACCTACCGTTTGTATGGACGTGCGAACTTACTAGTACTAGCAAGTACTTGAAATGCTGCGAAGAATCGTGAATTGTCTGGTTTATTATTAGACAGTTGTTAGTCTGGCTTCTGATTGGTTTAACGGTCAGTAATTAAATGGATTACCTTTAAAGGGTTGAATTGATTGGGTAATGTAGTAAATGGTGATTGAGGTATTGTAACAAATGATTGCGAAAAGTAGTTGCTTTCAGTGTCCTCTTTGAGTGGGGCCAACAATTTGTTGCTATGGAAAGTTTTTGTCAAACGTGTGAATGTAACTTCATCGTCTGTCTAGCCGGTTTTTCAAAAGGCTGTTGTTGGCTTCCAGTCTAAACAGATGCGGTAGCAAGTTAATAGGTGGATATTACTAATAATATCCCATTTTTATTAGTTGTATAGTAGGTACACTTGCACAGCTAGAAGGCGTCGCAGCAGACCTCGTTGAAGATGGTGGGACGAGTTGGACAAGACCAGCGACCAGTAGTCTACATTGGCCCTGGATCGAAACAACTAGAAGTTATGGAGAGAGGCCTTTGCCCAGCAGTGGGATTATGCAGGCTAACAGTATCAGTATAGTAGGTATGACCGATCAGTATCATCATCCCCTTCATTTTCTTTCAAATAAGTGACTGAAAGAGATACATCAATCTACACTTTCTAGTATCACAAAATCCGATCAAATGATGTTGTCTTTATTTCCATTATCCATTGTTGACTCCATGTCCAGACTATATGGTGAGGTAGCTGATATTATTCCTCAGATATCGAGGGATTGCTCTTAAAGTATTGATCAACTAATTGAGCGAATTGGGTGTGTATTTAAAATCGTAAATGTCAGGTTGTGTAGTTGGTTGTATCGATTTCTCTTAATTATTGCGATAGACGACGGTTGTCAATAGATAAGGCTGATCACTATTACTTAAATCGAAGATCTAACCAAATGAAAAGCATTCAGAAAAAGAAGCTCAAAATTGTTATAACATTTAGTCCTTCGCCGTTACCATCACGAATCTAACCAAATCCGCACGATTTACTTCGATTAGCATTGGATATTTAAGGAAACACTTGAAATGCACGGAAATTAGAAATATTCTATTCCACGTTCGTACTCCTTTCGCCTTAATTGCGTTGGCGCCACACAGTAATTAAACGTAAATTTTCATACCGACATCCGTTAAGCGGACCTAGATACGACACTGCAACTATTTTAAGACACAACTCTTTCGAAACTGGTTCCTCAGTATAAATGAGTATTTTTAAACCTCAAAATAAACCACCGCACGTTTCTCGGTGAATGGCAAGTATGCAAGTAATTTCATACCAACAGAGAAATAGTAAACTCGACGTAAAATTCAGCCGCTAACCTTGAACGGAGGTGCCAACTGGCGCGAACTTGTTGCAATGGTAATCATAACTCTGGTGGTTTAGAAAACCGGTTATTTCAGTGCCGTGAGACCGCCTGAAGAGGTTGGACGTAATTTATACAAAATGAGTGCATGAAATTGTGTTCGGAGCGCGTTCGCGAAATAACCGCGGCCCAAACCGGTCTCGCGTTCGAAGAAAGCCGCCATTGTGGGGCGGCCATTACGAAAATTCGGCCATGTTTGTTTCGCGGCGCAAAAACGCGGCAAAAGTGAACGATCTGTCTAGTCGCGGTTAGAGACGTCGGAATCTAAATTCAAATTCGAACAGATGATTCGGGATTGTTCGTCCGAGTTCGTCTGTTGACGTGAATATCTTGTGGTTACATGTTAGAGGCGTTGGCGACGGATTAGGCTGGTGACACAGTGGACAAGAACAGCGAAACGCTGAAGCTTGAAAACTTCGATGAGGATTTTATAGCTAATGACTAATGTTTAACCACCAATGACGAGATCCCTGCCAGTTGAACTTTTGACAAAGTACCAGGATGCATATTTGAATGTAACGAAGTTTATTGCACGTATATGGTGGGGGAAACTGAATGTGTAGGTAAGTCTTATCTCTATGGTATATAATATTAGCTACTTAAGTAACCTACACGTAGTTGAACCAGGTTTTAACTGAGACACTTACAACGCTCATCATCTTTTCTTCCATTCCAAGTGAATTTTTAATTTCAATTGTTTCCTTTGGGAGTGTGTTAATTAAACCAAATGCTTTTCACTGGAATACAATTGATTTTTTCGTCAATGGCTTCAGAAATTGTTTCTAATTTCTCGTCATTTGTAGTATTCGATTATGCACCAAAACGCAATCATCTAAACTTTGGGTCAGTTCTCAAAGATTCATCTAATTTCAGTCAAAACAAAGTTCAAGTCTTTGTTATTAGTCTCCCGCGCCGCGCCCGCCTGTGTCGTGCGTCGGGGTCATCGTGAGCTGACGTCATCAGGCTCGCTGGACCAATGGGGGCGCGGGGGCACGCGGGGAGCGCGGGACGCGGCGCGGCGCTCGCGGCCAGTCGCGGCCCTCCGCCGCCCAGTGCGAGCCGCACGCGCATCAGTGAACCTCATACCTCATGAGTACCGCATACCGCACGCCGCACGATCGCTCCCATCTTGCAGCGGTGGAACAGGGGAGAACTGAGGTTTAATAAAGACCTTCATAGGGAGCGTAGCCTCTTGCGTGCGGTATCTAAAAGCCTTTTTAGACACTTTTTGACGAAGAAAGGTACCGACTTTTCGTTTTACCGCCAGATTCGCCACCGTGCGGTTTTTCGAAGCTCCGGATGCACGGATCAACATTCGGATCCCGGGTGAGTTCTTTTTCGGTTACTTTGTCTAGAGTAATGTCCGCGACCGGTTTTGTAACCACTCGGCTGGTCGGCGAGCGCGAATTCTTCGCCGGCCGACGTTAATCTTTGTGATCTGACTACCGCCTATTTTGTAATTAGTACAAGTAATTTCCTGTATACTTTAATGAAATAATTATGAGTTTATGCAATGTATTAAGATGATTGAGATACGAATTTTACGTTTCCTGGCTTTTAATATCGCTGGGAAATATTTCTTCATCAGAATTTTGTTCGCGCCTTTTAAATTTTTTCTCTCTTTCACACGGTATTAATATAGATGTGTAGGCGGCTTATTAACATCTCAACCGCCATTTTTGAGAAAACAATTTTCTTGAGACACCCTCTTCATTTTAACAAGAGGGGTGTACGTTTTAGTCTGCTTAAAATCACATCTCAAAGCGAGAAATCGTGTTCTATTCAAATCTAATTCTAAGACGTAGGTATAAATTTAATGTAAGTGGTAGACAACATATGTGGGTTTTTTGTGAGGCATTTACATCCGGGTTCGTTGTCTGCGCCGCCCACCGCAAGCCTTGACCGCGGCGAACCCAACGCGACTCGGGCACGACTCGGTCACGACACGAGCACGACACGACAAGACTTATATTCGGCAGTTAGAAGCGAAATTTGTGGTTTTCAAGACACGTTTTTGACGGTTAAATCGTGGGTTTAAAAATGTTGTAGGTAGCTGACTTCTTGTTAACTTTGTCAAATTAAAAATGGCGGCATTTACAAGATAAAATCTCAAGTTTCGTCTGGGAAAATACTCAAGTAGGTAGCAGGTAGGTACGATGAACCAATGATCAGTTAGTTACGCCTCTTGAATAACTTTAGGCGGCAAAATAAAAATGTTTTCGGCGTTAAACGCTACTTTCGCCTCCCACGCATGAGATAATTTAGTAGCTTTACATATTTGATTAGGAACTGGCTTCTGGGTTGTTGAGGTCAGATAGGCAGTCGCTCCATGAAAAATACTGGTATTCAGCTGCATCCGGTTAGACTGGAAGCCGACCCCAACATAGTTGGGAAATGGCTGGGCAGATGATGGAGACATATTTGATTAAGAAACCGTTAATGTTTAAAGCAGTATTATTCGGCAGCTATACTTGCATAAAATTAATAATAGCTCATAATTTTTTATAAGAATTTAAAAAAAAAGACCTAATCTGTTCGACGTGAATAAATAAATTAAACTATTCAAGAATTAATAATGATGACGTCGCGCGCGTTGATGTCTTTTCTACAGCGCGGGGCGGGGCGACTCGATTAGCATCCAAATTATAATATACGGACTTAATAATACCAAACTTATGTTTTTCAAACATATTAATGCATACGAAATTGTTTAGGAGAGATAATAATGTAGTAAAATTATTGACAGCGGGCAAATATTTTAACTTTTATTAGGACAAATTATTGACTTCTATTATTCATGAATAATAATGTAGGCTGTTTTAATAGAAAGTACCTATATGTGATAAATGCGTGGTCTAGTTGTGAAAGGTTTTGGCGTGGGGCCAACAGGAATCGCGAGTGAAGTCTGACAGTGTGGAAATGTAAAATGTAGGTACATTTTCTTGTAATTTTGTCATTAGTGTTAAAATCTTTAAGTTGGTAAACTGGCTGATAGTTGACAGGGTTAAGTAATAAGTTACTTACACTTGCCTTAAACATTACTTTTACATTAATTTGGTTATTGTGGTTAAAAGTTGGGAAATTGGTTGCAAGTTGATCTAAGGTTAGGTATTAAATAAGTTACTCATACATAAACTTGGCTTGGTAATTAGTAAGTTCCTATGTGCTTGCAATTTTGAAAGCAGAACTTAGTGTAGAAACTCTTGGTTAACTTAAACGTGCCACTAAACTGGACTAAACTATCTGTAAAGTCTGTGTAAAAGAACGCACAGACTTAGCATTATATTATAATATTGAAACTAGTTCCAACAAATCAAATGTATTAAAACTAATTTTAAGTAATGCTTAAGTATTGACTTGAGGTTCTGTAATAACGCCTATGTCAAAAATTGATAACTCCAAAAACCGTTCATAACAAAACATTTTAGCAAAATGATTCTAAAATACTGCTTCAATTACCTTCAAAAATCAGAAATGATTATAGCAATCAATATTATTAATAAGAGATAATGAAACACTGAAAGCCGGTTTCTGTCTCTCGGCTGAAATTATTAAGTACCTCTCTTTGTGCTTTCAGCTTTGAACTACTCACCTTTGATTTATTTTCAGAATTATATTAGATTTTCAATGAAATTTTAATACAATACTGTCTACGACACAAAGTGAAGCTTTTGTGGGACCGATTTAAGTTTTAAGTTAAAAATATTCAGAACCTTGGATCTTTTAGCTGATATACGAGTATTTTTCGATGAAACATTACCTCGAAATTTATAAAAACACAAATTACAGTTTTATACTTTGACTTCACGAATACGCTTCTTTTGGACAAGATCTCCAAATACAAGTATTCGTGCTAGATATTCAGTTTTTAGAAAACAAAGTCTTCGATGAAATCATCTTTCGAAATAAATAACACATATAATGTGAAACTGATGATGTTGGTCCATGTCGACACCACACTTCACTTATAAATATATTGCAGTTTACGTTGCCCAACCTTTATTAAGGCAAGTTTCCACTTATGTACTTACGCACGCCGAAATGGGGACATATTTGTAACTAATTGTCTGTAATTGGTTGAGAGATTTTTATATTACGTCATCATCGGCGTGATGTGTCTTTTAATGATTTTTGGGTAAACGTGGATATACTAATAATACGTTTGGAAAATAAATACTGTCTGGTTTTGTTAATTACAGACAACGCATTACCTAAACTACAAACAACGAGGATAGGATAGGATCTAGAGAATTTTTAGTCAAGTTAGGTTGAAATTTTAAGTGAACAAAGTTTCAATTTATTAGGTAGTGTAATAAGTGTTCTACTATATATAGGTATTACACTCACAGTATAGTTTAGTCGTCCAGCAACACAATATTACGTCATCTCCAACTAAAAACTAATGAAAAAGCTCATGCTACTCAAATTCTAATAACCATTAGCATTTTTTTACAACTACATTCTACACCTACATTAATAATTCTGAAGTGCAATACCCTTTGCTATAACAACCTCATCCTAACCAATTAACACACTAAAATCGATTAGCACTTAATTTACTCGAACATCAATCGAGTCGTTGAAAAGATTTTTTTTTCATTTACTCTTTGTCTATGCCTACTCGTTTCATCAATCAAGCCGTTGTAAACTCCTTGGTTTTTTCATGCAAAATTCTTTACTTACTCATTGCCAAGCTAATAATATTCCTGGGGCGGTCGACGCTCGCTGTGATAGAATTCAAATACCGATTTACATAGTCAGTTACCGTGAACGTATGTAAGTATCATTCACAAGTGACGAGCGTGTGAATCCGGTTGGCTGAGAATGCGGGGAATCATTTCAAGCATTTTGTGTTAGTGGCCAGGATTTTTTTTTAAATTATGTTATGACAAGAACTTTTTTTTTAAACTTTGTTGTAGGAATTTAGGGTTGAAATGTGCCTGTTAATTGGTATTGAGTTTAGTACCAGTATTGTATATTGGATGATCGAAAAAAAAAAATGTTTCGTGAAAGTGACAATTTTCTTTACAGATATCGTTTAAATTTGGAATTTGGATTGAGAAAGATTATGAATTCGTTTCATGTATTAGGGGTTAAGAATAAAGAAAGACAAAGAAATATCTATTTAGTCTCTTCTTATCTTTTGTGTTTTCGACCCGAACGAACGAATAAATATTATTTCGCTGTTCAGCTTAGGTGTGCTTTTATTTACGAATTAATTTAGTTATCCTCAATAGTTAGTGGAAATGGGTATTTATCTTTCTTGTAACAAAGACATATCTACGCTTTTCATTCTTCAGCACCATCTTAACTACTTAACTATTAAAACATGCATACTAAAATCTATGTTTCTTTCAACAATTTCTAACATGTAACTGTATTTTGATAGTCGAAAACATAGTTGGTGCGTTGAATTTTATGTTAAAATTATTAGTTTTTTATGGAAATACTTTCTTTGTAAACGATGAAAGTTAAGTCTTAATATTGCTGTATACTTGGATATGTATAGTACCGTATGGGTATGTATAGTGTTATGTACGTATTCATAGTTTACACTTAAGTTTGATGACCGCTAAGTTCTTAACATTTTCGTTTTATGTGGTTTTTACGGATGTACTACAAAATGCACCGAATAGTGGGCCTTACCTCCTTTGAAAGTTCAAGACCTCTTTGGGCTTAGATGCTTCTGGTTCTGTCGCCAGAAAACATAGGAATTGATTGTGTATTTTCTTATAAATACTTATGTATAATTATCGTCTTCTATTCAAGACTATCGTTAGCCTTTTTTTCAAGCTTTAGAAACCCAGAGTTCAAATATTTTGCTTGTTTGCTTGTCGGTTTTTTTCTTAATCTAATCTATTAAACTTCTTCTGCAGTGTATGAAAATGTTGGTGTTGTAATGGTCAATGAAACACAATTTCCTCCACACTTATTTTGCAACTTTAGGCCTAATTTTGGCGCCGAAACCCGAAACTTGCGCTTCTAAAATCAGAGAATTTCCCAAGCAATAAGCCGTAGGATTGAGATGACAGTTGTCTTAAATAATATTGATATACAGCATCCAGTCAGTCTGAAATCCGATCTGAACGCAGTTAGGAAAAGGCTTGGATGCCGGTGATGACTAACTATTAGTTTCGCAATGTCGCAGTGTGACAGTGTCGTTAACCGAGTTTCGCAACTTGATGGCGGCTCGATTCCTCTCTAATGTTCGCGTTCATCTCGATGTTTTGTGTACGTTAAACTTTTCCTTTGTTTGACGGAAAACGGCGAATGGTGACGAATGGTGCCGAACGGTATTTGTGTGGATTAAATTGTGTTGCGCTTGATTTGGGTATGTTTTGTGTTTTTGACTGATTTTTCTCGTCTTTTTTTGTGAAGCGTTACGGAAATCATTATTATTTTACTATTATTATTATTTTAATAGTAAATGTTTTTAGTAAACCACTGTCAAAGCTTCCTGTGTTCTAGATAGAAAAGAAATACAAATTCAACAAACTTTAATTAAGTTGGTGGCAATTTGTCAGTGTAATAAAAACACAGTTTTTATCATCTTAACATCCTTTTAAAACCAGAAACGATTTTTCAAAGGAAACAACTCTCATTATAGCACACCGACCAAAGTTCCTTGACTCGTAAGTCGTACCTATTATAACTAAATTACCTCCTATTCATCCGCACTACAATCGCCAAACACTCATACAACGGTTCATACATCATTATATTTCACACTTCCATTGTTTCTACAATATTTACTTCGCGCCAGTTAAGCCTTTCTGTCTCTTCGTATATAACAGTATTTTCGTCTGTACCTCAGGCATTAGTCATTTGGGACATGGAGAATGAAATAATGGAATGCGCAGTTTTTACTTAAGTACTGAGGCCCGTAATACAGAACGTCAATCCATGCTCAAGCATTTTCGCACGTGTTGTAATACGGGAATAAAATCCGTCAGTGCTTTTTAAGGCCCACGTGGTGAATTGCAGATTTACAGCCGACTCACTCTCATAAAGAAGAAGCCTGTGTCTGAGGAGGATTCTTCCTCCTCCTCTCCTCTTCCGTAAAGGGCTGATTATTATTTTAATACAAAAATGTTGATTTTGTAACCTTTTGTAGACAAGGGGTCCTAATTAATGTCAGTGTCTGTGCAACGTTTACGGGATGATGTTAATATCTTAACTTATCAAAGCTAAACCTGGACAGTCTTGAACCAACAGCCTCCGCGTATGCACGGTGTAACAAAACATACCCTGCTACTATTCCAATAAAGCTTATATTGGAAATATTCGGCCTCATATGCCAACCAAGTGAAGTGCGTCCATTACATTAAACACCTCAATACCTAAACATTATTGCGCTGTTGAAATTTCAACTTTAGATACCTTGCCATGCGCTGAAAATTAAATAGTTACACTTTTGTTTCGGCATTAATTTAGGTATCGGGCATTAAACGCGTAAGTTTGTTACCCCCAGTGATACTTCTGTAGCATTTTTATTCGGTGTTCAAACGTTTCACATTTACATAGGCAGTGACCGTGAATTTCTCGTGTGAAAAGACTCGTGCGCCGAAGCGTGCACAGTTCTTCTATACTTGATGTCCAAATTAAATTAGAACGTTCTGTGTTTTTTAAGGAGATCTTGTGTCGGATAAGTGCTGCGATGTAAGTCTGTGTTTATTTGTGTGAATTCAGTGTTGTATTGTAGGTGTTTGTGTGATTTTCTGGGCCGATTGGCTATTAGATATTTTGCAGGACAAATGAAGCACGTTCTAAATCTATTTTTACGTTTTTAAATCGCGTTTCTGTGTGACTACATTGGTCTGCTAAATAAAATAACAATCTTGAGGTGGTTTTCACCTTCATTTAGAGAATTAATTTCAGAATGATCGTGTGTGTAATATATTAGTTTTCCATATCAAAATATCTTGATAAAACATCAATATATATTTTTTTATAACTGCTAGTAAAAATGCGAATGCTGCTAATCATTATAAAGCTTTGCCGTTACGATGATCTCCTGTATTATGATACAAATTGAAAAAAAACTTACTTGTAACAGGCAGACAAAGTGCCTTGATTCCTAAAATCCATCAAACAGCAATCCTATCAAAAACCCGCCTTTACTAAACGACCAACACACAACATTACACGCTAAATTTCTACGAAAAACGATATTTGCATGTAATTTTATCCAAATTTATCCTGTCAGTGTGACATCGTGTTCCTTATGGGTATGAGAGCTCATTGCCAGTGCAGTCACGGACGGGCCGCGGACGAACTCGATATAGGCATATCTACTACTAAGTACTTACTTGTTGCTGCGTGCGTGCTTTTGTTTCTAACTGTTAGAAAAAGACGGGGTTTGATGTGGAAAAAATAAATAACGCTAAATTAAGGTTTGGTTGTCTGTTTTTGAAACGAACAAGGGTTTGATTTGGGGATTGGGTGAGAAAAGGTACGTTTAGTGAAAAAACAGGTAATTTTTTTTAAATTTATGCCTACTCAAAATTAAAATAAAACTGTGTCTAGACGTGCAACGTTATTAAGAAAATTCAATCATTCAGTTAATTTACATCAAGTTTTGTTAGAAAAGTGAAGTGAACGAAGCTATGAAACTATGGGAACACTAACACTCAAATTCATTGTAAGAGCTTAAGCGTCTGCCTTGATTCCATGGAAACTCTAAAAGGGGCACAAAATGGTCCCTCAAAATCGTAAAGGAAACAGACACAAATATAGGTAAATAAAACTACCACGTTTTAATACTGCTTCACAGAAAACCAATTCCACTCAAAGAAGAAGAAGAAGTTAATTTACTTTTTCCAAGAAATACTTGTTGTGCCTTCCATAAAAAACTCTATTCTTGTCAAGCAAAGAGTACCCACTAAAATTAAACAAAGGACAAACAATTAAAAACGCCCGTCTCCCTTTAGAACTTTGAGTGAGATAATAAAATTCTTTCGTGTAGCACAATAGTAGGCTTTAAGAGGATATTATATTATATATTGACGTACTCGTAGTTTGAAATAAGTTTTGCGAAAAAGTGCGATCTTTTTTAAGAAAAAGTGTGTTCGGTAACTCGTGTGAACAGTGCAGTGCCTCGAATAGGGTAAATACGTTTAGTGTAAAACTACATAATTTGAAATAAGGTCGTAGAAAATCGGGCGGAACTTTCTTTTGTAGTAATTGTGACATTCAAAAAGTGCTGATACTGCTCACATCTTGGACAAATGCCTTATGATTTTGTTTTTTTTTCGTGTTTTTTTTTGTTTATGGTTTTTATTATATCATAATTGAAAGAGGTATGCAACTTTATTAATATTTTTACTGGATGTATGTAGTTTTACTTGTTTTAATTATATTTAATGTTGTTGTACTCGTATTTTGTGACCTATAGAATCGTATTGGACGAGTCTGTAATGTTGCTATAATTGGTGGTAAATATAAAATAAAATAAATCATGATTGTGGTTTTATAAGTAAGCCTACAACATAATTAGTATCATTTTGTATTTGTATGTAGGTATATTAGAATATCTATAATTAATACACATAATGTTGGTTTACCCGTGTTTGGAAATATAAATAAAAAAGTAATTAAGTTTTTTGATCATTTACGTTCAGAGTATGTTTTTGTTTTAATTTTGTTGCACATTTAATGGCTCATTCAAACATGTAGTTTGTTTTTAAAGTATTTAATTAGGTGTCGTAATATTTTGCAGAACATACATATTTTTAATCAAAATTCGATATAGGAGATAATATAATAATTTTCGAGTTTAACAAAAACTATTTAGATGTATCTAGCTACAAAACATTGGTCTGGTTCCAACAAAAATATGTAGGTAAACTTTGAGTGTGACTTGCAAAAACACAGTCTAATATTTAAGTTTTTCCAAGAAGCATTTATAAAAACTTGTAAGTAAGGCCACTTGTTACGCTGATTTATTTTTTACTTAGAATCGGAACAATGTCTAACAAACCTATATGTTTCACACCACACCTATCGACGCAGTTTTGGCTTGAACCGATCAAAAAGACCTCCTATCCATTCAAAGGGTACTTGTGTGAATCGATTCAATAAATTTCAAGACAAGTAATGGCAAATTTCCCTATTTAACTTGGGTAACTATACGTGAAGCCGATTAAGGAAACTATTGTTTTTGAATCGAGTGGGTGGATCGATTGCGATGAACGTGGGAACAGTAATCGATTCACCAAAATTAGCTTAAATTATTTTGTTATTTGTACTTAGAAACTTAGGATTCGTCACTTTGTATTGAAGGTGGTTGAGTTATTAGTAGCGTCTTAGCTACTAATTAATAAATAAATAAAGATAAATATATGAGAATTAAAGTCACAGAATCGATTCGTTCTCTAGAACTTTAACTGGATTTTGTTTTTATAAAAGAAAATAATTGAGTTTTTCTTCAGCAGTACGCTAACAGAATACTGACGAAAAACGTGATGAAATTTAACCAAGGCGTAACGTAATATTTCTTTTGAAACAAATTAAAAACCGTTCCCCAGCGAAGTCATACAAAGGGGTTGAGGAAATCAAAACTTTTTCAAAGTTCCGTTGCTGCCACGAATTTTTATAGCTTCTCTACCCCACTGCTTTTCACGAGTTTGTTTGGTCACTCCACCCAGATTCTTGTTCCAAAACTAATTTTTTCCCTCAATAAAATTCCACGAATAGGTACTTACCCATTTTCTACCTCACACAGTCAATTTCCCAACCATGTCAAACGACATAGAACAGGACTCGTTAATTTGGGTAAATAACCCGAAATAATGATCAAGTTACTAGTACAAAACCAACAAATCGTAACAAATTCCAAAAGTCGGTTTCGACCAATTAATTCGGATACCGGACCGGCTCGCAGGTACCTTTTATCTTTCCCTTCGAGCAGGTAAGTTCGCTCACCTGTCGTTTGAGGACTCTTCGCATTGTTTTCGTTGCCCCTGCGTCGCCTTGTCTGGGTTGTGGTGAGGGGGACGTGGCAGGTTTTTATACGTTGGTCAGTCTTGTTCAGCCACCTGTGAGGTTTACACGGTTCTCTTAGTGTGCAGTTGTCGTAGTGTTATTGTCTGCCGCCACCTGTCCTTTTGAAGGTAAATTTTTTCTTGTATCTGTTGAATGTGTGAGATTCGAGTTTATTGTAAAGAGTTTTTGTGTTATTGATGGTTTTATGATGATGAATGTTGTGCTGTGTCTCTCTGTATGGTCCTTTATGCAAGGTGCAGTTGTATTGTCGGATGATACTTGAGAGGAACCGTCTAATTTGTTCAGTGATTTATTGGTTGTGATTCGTACTTTTGTGCGATAGTTATTTTGTGTCTGTCCTGTTGTAATTTTGTTGCTCTTTGATACAACTGTCAGAAGTTCCGATGGTTTTAATACAAAAAACTGTTTTTTTTTTGTGCATCATTCATCATTCATCCTATCTTAGCAGACGCTTGAGTTTTCTCTTAAGCTGATAATTCGGTCGTATCTTAACCGTCCATCACAATCTGACCCATCGTGTAATTTCTAAAATCACACCAACTTTCTCAGTCAAACTCACATAAAAATGTACAAAAATCACCACTCAAACAACACGAACTACTGGTACTTTTCCACACTGTGTGCAATGTGTGTTCACGCATGTCACGCTATTCTGTACGCGATGCGTTCTCTCGCATCTGGTGATATCTGGCATCTTGATAGTATGTCCACGGCCTTATTTGGCACCGTCCACCTGTTCTTGCTTGAGTTATTATACTGACGCACCTGAGTACTGTATATGTGGAGTCTGTCTTTTGCTTTTGTAGGATTCTTTCTTGCACTCTTTTTGTAGTTGGTAAAACATTAAAGACGAATTGTATCTTTTAATTTTGTGTCACAACATTTGGTGATTAATGCTCGTACCTTCCCTGTATGAGCAGCGGCCTTTGCCTTCAGCTGTGGGACCGTAACAGGCTTAGACCGAAACTATAGTCAGTAACACATGCCACGCGGAAGTCCCGAACCAGCAGAAGGTTGTATTTGAAGAATAAATGCTATAATTTATCATAACTATGATAAAGTTCGTGGTTTTTAAACTATCGGTCCTTTACGTAGGCATTAGTATTAACCCCATCCACTCATAATTACGACCACAACGATTCTAATCTAAAAAAACAGAAAAAAAGTTCACTCTTTAATCCATTGAAAGCGAGCCGTAAAAAGAATCGCTTATACCTTCAAAACGTTAAAAAACTGGCCACAGCGGCTGATCACAGGAGAAGAAAAAGCTCAGACGCTTAACTATTATGATAATGTTGAATTTGTAATTACTTGTAATTGTGTGCGCGAATGCGGCGCGGGTAATGGCGCCAATAACAAGTATGAATGAATGAATCGATTATGGAACGATGAATGGAAGAGTGAGGATCAAGTGTGAACGGAGCGCGATTTGCAAGGATTCGAAATTTAAAAGAAGACTTTGAAAACAAATGACTATGCAACTTGCACTAAAACCACAAACACAAAAGAAGTACCGCATTTCATCCCATTGGGGTTATTACGAGTATAAGCGTACAGTTGTCAGCGGAATATGCTATATTTCAAAGGTGGTGTGTCAAGCTTTATAATCAAAAAGCAGAATAGTGATTCAAGAAACCATACTTTGCATCAAACTAAGACATATCGAAAAGCTCAAACCTCACGCACTGCAAGAACTATCATCATAATTCAAAAAGCCACAATAAAACCCCATACAAACACGTCTGCGTCTAAACAACATCTCCCCATAATCGCAAATATTAAACGTCCAAGACAAAAATAGACTGGAATAGCCCCAGGCATTTCACGAAGCTGGCCTGTTATGGCGGCCGATGATAGACTAGATAGAAGGGCCCTTAGGATGGTTATTATGAGGAGGAAGTGCTATATCTTTATCTCCAGTGACAGGTATTATTGCGGCCCCAGGCTTAATTCTGCTTTTTGTTATAGCTTTTCATGTTGGAAGCCTTGTCTTTGCTTTTGTTTATTTTTATTTATTGTCTTTGAATTTTGTCCGTGGTGTTCTAATCGTGAGGCTTTGTGATATTTTATTAGGAGTAAAGGTTAACGAATCTTTTGTCTTGTTTATCAATAATTCATTCCAAATATAACTTGTGATATTTCAAAGTTATTTTCAGCTATCAGTCTTGCAGTTATCTTTAGATTCCCGTATTTTCCGCAAGGCCTTTTGTAAGGCATTTCCAATTTGCGCCCAAAATAACATTTTATAATTCAAATTCTGTCGAGACTGTCCAAAAATAGAAACACCCATGTCGGACAGACTGATGTATAAAGCTCAGAACTTCTTTTTTTATAAATGTAGATAGCAAAATATAATAAGGTGTCGTTTACCAGACGCTCTCATTGTGTCGTACGGCAGGTATTAAAATGTGAACCTTTGTCCCTTACCTGGAACTACAATTTACGACCACAGAGTTAAAAACTGTCATTTTATTTTTATTTAGTTTTGACGACTAGGTTTTGTGGGAATGGGAGATTGATTGAATATGTAGTTCCGGAAAGTTGCATTTGATCTTACGGAACTTTTTTTTTAAAGATTTCAGAAAAGTATAAAAATTGCGCTGGTTGTAGATATTCATAATTAAACGAAAATAACTTTATTTTCATAGAAAACATCCGAAAATCTAAAAAAATTTTTGACGCTCCACGCTACTGTGCACATAGTAATTTAGATATTGACATTTCTCAACTCAAAGTCATTGACTTGGACCCATCATAAATTACATTTGACATATCAAACAATGTGTCACGCATATCCGTACGTGTACAAAATGTTTATCGTGTTCCTACACAGTGTGAACATAACCTAACACCGTCATCAATGCAAACGGCCGTTTTCTATTATAATGTTACCATGATATTATTAATTCACCCGAGTACGTTTACTACGAATTTTACAATCGGGAATACAAAATGCGATGGAGTTGCGTTTTCGAAATTTTTAATTTTTACGTGAGGTTTTTTACAATTGAATGCAAGTGTGAATTGGGAGGCCTTTTCAATGGCGTACGGTGATCTTTTTTATGTTTACTTGCTTTACCACATATGCAAGGAGTTTCCTGCTACGAAACGACCAACCCTAACCGTGCGCTTATCTTTTGACGTTTCATAAGTGCCCATGTAGGTATGTGAAATAAAATTTTGAATCAATTGATTTAATTTTCCTTAAATTACTATTAGTTTAAAGAAAATAGTCGCAGTATTCGTGCCATTTGTAGTAATAAAACCTGATTAATATCAGACAGATTTATAAAATACGTACTACGCAGCCAAGAGTGGTTTTATGTGTATGTGGGACAGGACTATCAATCATAGTCCGCATTCTGTCAGAAGTTTTTAGAACTTTACTATTTAGTGAACGTTATAAATATTAATTTGGTCTCGACGGAGACGCGGCGGAGTTTCTCGTTTTTGGATAAGGATGACGTCGCTTGTGTTTTGTTTTAGAGAAAATGATTGCTGCCCCTGTGTTTGTAGGGGTCACAAACATTTTATAAGTTTAGTTACTTTTCACATCTTTAAATTTGTTTTATTGTAGTTGGTGAGTTATGATTGATCTTAATTTTGCTGTTAACCTGCGTCATCCCACCGCTGGGCAAATGCTAGGTATTGTTACTAAATTAATAACAATAAAGTCGTGTTTCTTAAATATAAATATTTACATTATAAAATAGTTTTATTAGTGACACACTAAATTATATTTGTGATTGAAATATTTTTAAATTGGTAGTTTCTCCGCTGAAAAACTAGTTTTTACTGAATATCTAATCTTAGCATGAACTGCTTCAAGCGTTACAAAATTACTTAGTGTAAAAAATATAGGTAACTGCCATGAGTTGACAGGAAATAAAAACTTTTTTGCAAAAAAATAACAGACTTCTAAAAAAATAACAGTACAAATGGTGGAAAATAACTTTACTTTCGGAAGTCGGTGACTGTAGTTTGTTTCATTGACTTTTTTGCCACCGACTTCCGAAAGTAAAGTTATTTTCCACTATTTTTTTTGAAAGTCGGTTCTTTTTTTCCTGAAAAGTTTTTATTTTACCCTTTAAGTTTTCGTATCCACACACAAATCCTTGTTAAGTATCAATTTCGCAATTTCTTTTACTCGGATGACATTATTTTTCCAACTATTTTGATATTTTGATGATTTAAAAACCAAACTACTAAACCGATTTTGATTAAATTTCTATGGGACTAATCGGGAAGTATATCTTTTCAGATAAAAGAACAATTTTTCAAATCATAAATGACGAAGATATGAGGTAACAGACACAAAATTGAGATCCACCTCCTTTTTTGAAGTTAGTTAAAAACATAAAATATTCAATATTATTTATAAGATACGGTAATTTACACCAATGCTTTAAAGTAGAGAATTTTTCAATTACTTCATTTTTCACAACAAGAAAATGTATTGAACTAATATTTTTATCTGAAGCTTTTAAACCCACATATTCGTATATCTAATTACAGCTCTTTACAAAGAACGGACTTGAAGGCATAAAAGAACTTGATTCAATCAAATCAATCGAATAGCAGTTAGACTGAAATGTAGTCGCGACTCTAAAGCCGTGATCTATAGACGTTACTTAGTACGGAGGTATTTTGTTCAAGCTTTATTCTTGTCACTGTCGCACAACTATGAAGCTACAACTGTGCGATAGACAAAGAACCATGTCTGAGTCGAAGCACAAGCTAAGAAACGTTTATAAATCTTAGCCTAAGGTTGTTCGGTCCGTCTCGTTATAACCCGATTTATTTCGAACCGAAAATGGCTCCGATCAAAGAATGAACGAACGAATGAATTTAATTTAGTTCGCTCTCTTTTGATCTACCGCGAACGATATAAGGGAAGTGTTTTCGTTGTGATTAACTTTGGATTGGAAAGTAATTTTGTTAGATTTTATTGGTTTGTGAGTGGCTGGATAGGATAACGTTTTGATGTGAAGACTAAATAAAAAAAAAAAGTGAGTTATCGAATTGATTGGCATCTTACTTAAAAAGGCCCAATTTTTATCAAATCAAATCAAACATTTATTCACATGTTATAGGTAGATAAGTGACGACAAGATGTGGTTACATAAGTGTAACATTTACATATTATAACATCTTGCAACCCCTGCTTCGCAAGGTGCCACCTATCGAGGCCACCACACACATTTACTAAGTTTCATTGAATTCAGTTGGGTGATTTCGGAGATTGGCGTGTAGGTACGAACATAGTGGCATGTGATTTTCAAATTAAGAAGATAAGGCGACTTATATTTACCGTTTATGGTAAACGAAACTGAAAAAAAACCTAATGATCTTCTGTTTGTGTTCCTAATTTGAAAATTTCAAGCGTGTCAGTTTTATACGCTAGCGGCGAATCTCTAGTTGCATTCAAAGACTTTTTCGTTCACTTTTATTGCAAATCAGTCTGCAAACTTAGACATGGCTGCCACAACCGGTGTGATAGCTTCGTGGATTGAATAAGCCATTACTAAAGTTTCTACAGCAATTACTAGTGCCCTTAAATGGCTTGGTCTGGTCGGCCGCATAAAATTTATATTGCACAGATGCTCGCCCGAATCGGACGGTTATTTCTTTAGTGTGCACCGGTCTTATACGCCGCGCTTTTACTGGTATATTTTTAAATTTTCAACATCACATCACTTTATGAGTGTTTTAACTTAAGAACCGAAATTTTCCCCTATTTTATAGGTGCGCCAGTTCAAAATTATTTAGCTAAAGTTTTCACTTAAAATGTTGTTATTTTAAATTATGCTTTGAACACGTATCTCAGTCACAACCTACGCAGAGGTCGATGGCTTGCAGCCAGCGCGTATCGTAGCACTTTATCCTACTTTCTCAACTAACTCTGAAAGCTGGTTTTATATTATAAGCTAGCACTTAATAAAAAAAAATAACTCCAACAGGCGATATAATTCTCAATGGCTCTTTTGGTGCGTGGCGATGATCGGAATTAACGACGGCGTCTTGTTTTTTAATACAATTTCCACAGTCAATTTAACAAATGTTTACCTACAGCAGCCTCCTGTCAATGTCATTCAAACATAACATCACGCCTGTAATCCCCGAAGGGTTAGGCAGAGGTGTACCTAATAGTACACCCACATTTCACCAATTACGTTTTTAAGTCCCATGTAGTAGGGGGCCAGCCTATTGCCATCAACCGGGCACAAATCCAGACTCCATGGTTGCTACTGAGAAATTCCTCATGGAAAACCCAATAACACTTTGCCCGACCCGGGAATCGAACCCGATTACCCGAGACCTCATGCTCAGCAGTCACGCTTGCAACTACTCGACCAGCGAGGCAATCAATGACAATCAAGTGCTAAAACAACCATGGTGCGTTATAAGGCTATTCTAGAAATATGAAGATCATTGGTATTGCAGGTCACGTGCACACTGGCGGATTGTCGTCGCCACGACTCAGTCTGACTCGGTCGTGACCACTCTCCTATCTTGATGTGGCCGGCTAACAATGTCGTTCGTTTCCCTGAATTCAACTAAATTTTGACCGTCCACAAAAATTAAGTGTGTCCTCACCTTAACTGAAATGTACTTAATACATAATACCAGATCGTAAAACTTTTCGAAACATCGAGATTTCGTTATTGAAAGTAGGTTTAATGTTCATATTTTAAACAGATAAACCGAAAAAAAATGTTAAGTTAGTTTAGAAGATTAAAACAGAAAGACATAAAAAAAAATCCTAACAATAATACCAAATAGCTTATAGGATAGGAATATCCATTAATAGATGTGTCACGACGTGTAGGTAAAATTAGTTAGTTATAACACTTATAAACAATATTGTGCTAATGTTTCCTCTATGTACCTCAATGTATGTGTTTACTTATGTATCTAACTATTAAAGCACAATCAAGTTACGGAGAATAGTTAATATATGAATGAATATTACTACGTGGAAATATGATAAAGACTTAATAAATGAATTGGAAGTATGTTAAGTGTTCTTCGAGGCAAGAAACGGTGAAGACAGAGCCAAGAGACATATCTATCTAAACATTCGAGATTTGTCATCTCCAGCCAATCAGCAGCTGGGGTGATCATCTTTATCATTCAGATTTATTCCACTTTCTGTTGAGTATAGGGTTCCTCCTGTGTATGCCATGCTTTCCTGGTCTGCGCGAGTCTCAACCAGGTTTACCCGCGATTTTTTGAATGCCATCCATCTGGTTTGCTCATTACAAAATGCAACCTTACCTCTCGTCAATTTAAGTCTAAATTGACTCATCTAAGTTGCGGATTTTCCACAAATTCTCTTGCCATATTCAGTCATTTGTTACTCAACATAGTCTTAACCTGTAATAATAAAATGCAAATAGTCCTAGTAATAAAATAATGATGACAGAGACCTTAAACTAGTGAAGATCCGCGTCAGAAAAGGCCATGCCTAAGAAGGCCAGATCTTTATAACTATGAGGAAATTTTGATATTTAAAGTAGGATCATTTTAATATCGTAGAATGATTCTGTTTATAATATTACCTACCTACTCACTAAAAGTGTGTGTTATGGTGAGTGGGATTAAGTATTATATGCACTTCAGTTCAATACTAATATGTCATTCATCAGGAGTCCACAATCTGCAGATTGCATGATATTCATAGCTGCTATTGGCGCAAAAGCAGGTAAATGCTTATATACCGAACATAAGACGCATTAATAGCGTGTCCGGCTGATTGATGTATCTAATTATTTAAGTAGGTACCTATGGTATTTGCTTCACCTAAACCAATCGAACCATATTTCGATTTAATATTTTATTTAATATTCAACCTGGGTGGTCTTCAAAGAACCAATACCTTAAAAAACGTAGAGGTAATACCACAAAACGCGAAATTAATACTAAAACTAGCCTAAACACGTTCAAAATGAGTCAAATAAGTCCTAAACACGTTTCCCATCACGTCTTCACTAGGCAATTCTGAATAGGAACGACCAAAACGCGTTTATACATGAGAAACGCACTTGAATACTAATGTCTGTCTGCCAATACCGCATTCAAAACATGTGTTTTTTAACACAATTCATGCGTACCTAAGGACGATATGCGTAACGGCCAATCACAGGCGTGGCCGTTAGAGTTCGAATTTGGAATAAAAGAAAATAATACCGGCCATCCATAGTGCGTTTTGATTTTCGAACGATTAGGTACAGGTGTACTGCTTTTGATGACGGTATACGTTTTATGTTTTGTCATTGTCCTTTACAAAGGACATGGCGTCTTTTTTAATATTTTGAATTCATTGATAGATCTTTGAATTGATTAAGGAGGCCAATTATCAAAAAGTATAGGTATCTACAGTCTGTATTTGCTAATTTAGTACACGTGTGGTTAAAAAAAATAGTGTGTCCCATACCAATGTGAAATGTGACGATTGTTCAATACAGTTCTATTTACATACTCAAACATACCATGCGACGCGATAGAATATGGAGGACTAATATTATACAAGAAAACATCTATGTACCAATTACCCATGTTTGCAAATGATTTTATTTGATTTGAATAATATTAGAGCAAAACACAACACGTTTCCAAATCTTTGATCCGCTACTCGGTTCCCCCATACAAAATAATACAGCTGAAAGATAACCACGCAACGGACGACCAAACTCAATATTTCTTCTCATAAAACATAGTATGCAGATGTATTTAGCACGGAATTTACAATAAACAGTGACAAGGTCGTCAATGGCCGTTGGCTTGTCAGAATGACCTTCTGAGAGGCGACGGTTCCGTGGCGTGACTTCGTGCCTCAAGACTTTTACCTTTTTCGTCGCATTATGTCATTTGTCACGTGGCCACGACTTTGTACGGCTGTCGCGACAAAAAGTCTTGGCTTATTGTATAGACATAGAGTAGGTAGGGAAACCCACAAACTTGTGTTGTAGAATCTACTACTGTTTATCCGATTTCTGGGTTTGATTCAAAATTTGTATTCTGTTTAAGTGGCTATTTTGATTTAAGTCTGTGCACAAATGTAACTCTCAATAATGGGTGATAAAAGACATGTCAATTCTCATTGTGGTTTTTGATAAGTCTTTGTACACACAGCGCCAGTATTTGCTAACTCAAGTTTTAAAATGTTACACTGCTACAACATTGAATTCGTTACGAATAATCTAAAGAATATTTCGAAAAGAGTTCATTGTTTCGACTTGGATTCGAATCATCACATCGCCGAACGTCGTCATACTCATACCGGCAGTTTAAAGAACTAGCCAGCGAGCCTATATGAATTGCGATGAAAATCTTTATCCACTATCGTCCGAGTCACTTTATCTTTATGTCTCTGTCTAACCGATAGATGTTATAATTTGAGGGTATCCATTAATTTTACTTACTTACGTTTTCTTTATAAAATTAATCCATACCCTCAAGTTATAATACAACGCTCGATGTTTACGTTCCCGTTTGTGTCAGTTGGCAAAATAAGTAACTGTAAATTCTCAAATCAAATGGTAAAATATAAATCTTTGTAGTAAAATAAGAACAAAGTTTTATGATTACTTATTAAAGTATTTTAGTTTTCTTGATTTTTAAATTCATATTACTGAAACAAAATAGAAAAATACTGTTAAAAATATAATGCATGACAAAAATAAGATTTGAACCTCCAATCTTATGCACGGTAAGCGGTCTTGAAACCTTGGGTCTATTTATAAGTTGAACAACTAGTCGTAAATGTTAACCCTATTATTGCTGGTCGAAATACACAATTATAAAAGTATTAACGTTTTATTGAAAATGAAACAAAATTAAAAACAGACTTAACAAGAAGATACCAACTTAAACTTATTTATTCACTAAAACAATATACTAATAATAATACAATGTTTTTGCAAAATACAAAAACCAGCTTGGGTTGGGCCTATCACGTATTTGAACGCACATGTCTTTTGTGGGCCAAGCACTTAATGGAGCTGTGTGTACACCCAGTATATCGTCATGTCACATGTTCTTGCCGGTGTTGCTCTCTACGCTGATTAAAAAGATTGATCAAACCAGGAAACGGTATTGTAATTTAAAATCTTCATTCAAAATCCTTTACAACAATAACATTGTTCTATTCAAATCTAAAGGAAGGAAAATTCAGCAACGACAAGCCAAAGGGTCTAGGCCGTTTTCCTTGGTTCTCGCACGACCAATTTTAAATGACCTCACAAGAACCATCAACTCTTCTTTTCTTGTTCTGGAAAAAGGATATTGTAGTTCAAATTACGCTGGTACGGTATACTATATTAGAATATTTAAACAATTCTGCGAATTATACACGTTCTTTACACAAGTCGTTTGCAATAGTACTGGCCGGTGGGATGAAGTGTTTTTTTTTTTCTTTTTTTGTGGAAGGGGTCGGACGATGTGCGGTTTGGCAGTTAATAAAAGTATCTTTGGTTGTTACCTGCTGTCAGGTATCTGTCAGGTACATGGGTTTCTCTTTTAAACTTAATGGTAGTATATTTTGGGGTTTCGGTGGATTTTTGTGCTCACAGAGACACATATTTTGTAAAAAAAACAGTTTTTTTGACATAATATGCCATAACCCTTAGAAGATAATGTTATAGGAAAAATATCGTGTCTTCTAAAGTATGTTCTTTTAATAAAGTGGTTTAGAGATAGATACTACAAAACCAAAAAAAAGTTACTTAGTCATAATGAAACGAAACTGTGATAATAATCTATATTCCTCTAAGATTTCTGACGTAAGTGTAAAAGTTGTCGAAAAAATACTCGAAACGATTTGAAAAAAAAAAAATCATAGCCTCATTATAGCGGCCGCCTCGGAGGCTTTATAAAAATAATAGGAATAATTCGACAGATACTTGTACCGACAATTAATTTACTATGTTCAATTTAATTTATATGACAGACTCGATAAAATAATCAAGACGAAATTGAAATTCACGTTAAAAATAATGTCTTCGATTTTTCTGGTTTATGCTTTAGTTTTCGAAGAAATTGACAGCTCAAGCTGCCAAAATTACACAGGCAATCAATTTCACTAAAATCCTCATGCCAAATAAATAAGCCTTAATAATTAACATCATAATGTAAACAGAGAATTCCTTTTAATTTCGAGATTCTACAAAACAAGTAGGATATATCTTCAAAGCGAATTTTTGTTTCAAAGCATCCTCTGAGCCCAAAGTTTATTCCCATTCGTAAATTGGACTTCCAGTTTTTACAACATTCCTTTTTAAAAAAATGTGTTGTTTAATAAAACACTGGTGATTCTGTATACCGTTTGGCGTTTGTTTTTTCTGGGCGTGACCAAGTCGCGTTCCTTCAGCCTAACTTTTAAAGTCAGTAAATATTGCTTTATTCTTGTAGGCATTCCTGCTTTTGTTGTTTGAAAGAATAGGGCCATGTTTATGTGAAAATGAATTTACGTTTTAATTATAAGGAGAAGAAAAGGAAATTGTTTCATTAACTCGTGCTACACCATTTGGAAAAATGACGCTAACTTGAATTTCGTATCAATTTCAGGTCAATGGACATTGCGGTCGTCGTGACATCTAATCATGAAGAAGGAAAAAATGCTGTGAAGTCTCCAGAACATTATCAAGAGTACTTCTTCAAGGAAAACGTGGGAATAAGCGGAGAACATTGGCTGAACGAAATACAAGCTTGGAAAAATTAAAAAAGAAGATTTATCACAAGTTTGAAGATTTAAAGTGAAGAAAGAAGAAAGTAGATAGGTTAATTATCTTTGGTTATCTAGCTGTATGAGTTTTGTTGACATCATAAAGCTAGGTTACCGGAGTTAAGTGCCATCTACGTCAACGATACTATTTGGATAACCACGTGAAGAAGAAGACACGACGCTTTGAAGATTTTTTTTCCTTTGACATTAATATTTTTGGTTTTCTGAACTTTTCATTGGGTTTATTTATGTATATGAGTACAGTATTGCCAGTAACTATATCTTGGTTCACAGTAAACACGGCGAGTCGGCGACTAATAAAGCTATACAAAACCAGTCTATACAGTCTCTCATTGTACGAGAAATCTGTAATCAAAGTGAGGCCATGACATACTGGAAATGTATAGCTTGATTTTTCTTAGACAAAATAAATAACGCATTGCGAAAATATCTGACTAAAATAGCAAAGACTAAATGAACTGGGATCATTGTGCTTTGATTTTGTTATTTTTTTGTGATTATTAAGGCTGATGCTCACACTGGTAAATATTATTATTTATATAAATATTTAAGTTCTGACAGACTTTGATAAACATGATACGATTTTTCTGTCCTCAATAATATACCAGCGTGGCGCTTTGGAATGTTATGTCATTATGTGTGTGAAAATGCTATTTATTAATTATTAGTATTGTTCTGTTTTAAGCCTTCACGATTTATGAGAAAACTTACAATGGCGCTTACGGGATAATTATCTTCCGTGATTTTTAACGACTAAATAATGATTTGTAATTATATTTTTTTCGTAATTTGGGAGCTCGTAATTACTGAAAATCTCGGAAGATACCATTAAGTGACAGTGTAAGTTTATTAGTTTTGTTGTTATTTTTTTTTTTACATAAAAAATTACTTTATTATATCATCAAAATATTGAATTGAACTCATCAGATTTGTGTCTGTAAACACGAATGCAAAAGCCAAGTCTGACGCGACGTTTTTACCCGACTACGGCAATGCCAAAAGGTTATGATCAGTCTGCAATGTTTGTTTTGTTACGGATACGATAAGCTCATACGAAACCGTTAGTTTCAGTAAACTGTATTGCAATAATACTAAACGATAATCTACAACTATGACGTCATCATTCGCATTTTTCTGAAACAGATCAAATTAAAACTTTATAGACATTCGAAAAAGAACACAGAGCCCAACTTATAATAGCACCCTTAAAAATCTGAGTCTCCTTTAATCTTTTTTTTAAATCTCCAAGAGACACCGGATTTAATGATACTTTTCCGTAAAAAGGTCGAATTCCAGTCTGCGTCAGGATGGCTGGACCAAGAGAGATTTTAGAGGTTTGAGCAATACCAAGCTTTTATACCTATTTTATACTATTTGGTACCAGACATAAAAAAACTAGCACCTCGCTAAAGAGGGAAAACTATTACGAGGAAAGTGGCCAGCCATTCTGACTTCAGAATGGCTGGACCAAACTGGTTTCACCTAGTTGTAGGCGTTATAACTAGTTCATCTTTTCGCTAAAATATAGTACCTCGTCAGTACCTCAACATATATTTTTCTTATATTTTTTCGATAAGCCATAAATAAGTTACACCTACAACAAGAAGAACTCGCACTTGCCCGGTTTTTCTACCCGACTGCGACTGCGGCGAAGCCCAAAAGGAGTGTTATTTAAGCCAGTAATTAAAAAATATTGTGAAATTGCATGGAAAATCCAAATAAAATCGAAATAGTAACAATTTTATTTTTCCATACAAACTGGTCCTACCTATCAAACATTTTATGCGTGCGGTCAGAAATAGAAATTACATTTAAGAAAACTTGACGACTATGTAGGTGGTAGGTAGTAGTAGTAGGTAGGTAGGTAGGTAGTAGGTAGGTAAAAGATAGGTAGGTAGGTAGTAGGTATTAGGTAGGTAGTAGGTAAGAAGGTAGGTAGGTAGTAAGTAGGTAGTAGGCAGGTAGTAGGTAGGTAAAAGGTAGGTAGTGGGTAGGTAATTATGTTTATTTTTGTACAAAGAACATTACCGAAAACAAATCATATCACACATAAATATTACGTATATTTAATCATTGTTTGACACATTAATAGACACATTAATACTTTTTTTGCATATAAATAACAGTGAGCAAACATTTTGTTTTTACTAATTGTGATTCTACTTGACATGTCATCGTAACATTGCCATTTGGACCCTCTGCGGCAATGTGATTTGTAATGTCAATATATATGTGTGATTTGTATTTGTTTGTTGGTCAATATTTGTTTTTTTTAATTAAAATAAAACAAATATTTAAGGGGGGATCCCATACAACAAAAGTGTTTTTTTTTGCATTTTTTATAGATAATGGTTAGAACCCTTGGTGCGCGATTTCGACTCATAAGTACTTGGCCGGTTTTTATTTTTGTTGTATTTATCCTATTTATTTATTTTAAACATATTTAGTTTCGTTATAAAGTATCTACGGGCTTTAAAAAAACCGGGCAAGTGCGTGTTCTTCTTGTTGTAGGTGTAACTTATTTATGGCTTATCGAAAAAATATAAGAAAAATATATGTTGAGGTACTGATGAGGTACTATATTTTAACGAAAAGATGAACTAGTTATAACGCCTACAACTAGGTGAAACCAGTTTGGTCCAGCCATTCTGAAGTCAGAATGGCTGGCCACTTTCCTCGTAATAGTTTTCCCTCTTTAGCGAGGTACTAGTTTTTTTATGTCTGGTACCAAATAGTATAAAATAGGTATAAAAGCTTGGTATTGCTCAAACCTCTAAAATCTCTCTTGGTCCAGCCATCCTGACGCAGACGAATTCCAGGTAAATTGGCAGATCAGGTATCTAAGACTAAGATCTTTTCGGCGAACCCTCTAAATCTAAAAATAACGTAATTAAGGACCGAGTTCATCTTAAACCAGCTCATTATGACGATAATCTAGAATTAATTAAAACTTAGGCATTTCAAAGTTTGCCTTGGTACTTAACTTGGTTTTAAGTTTGAGGTTTATCTTCACGCATGTTAGCCGTCATTTACATCCTACCCTTGCTTTATATTAATTAAGCTTGAACCGCCTTTTTTTCTACCATAGTAAGTAATTTTAAAAAAAATACAAAAAACTTTCTTATTTTGGATAAAGAAATGTATTGAAACAAAATTAAACCAAAATTATTGTAACACATTTCATAATCACTTTCTTGAAGTGAAGCTGTCTTACACAATGAAAGTTAATATAATAATACACCGTAACCAACATAGAACAATAACTAAAATTAAAAAAAAAAATTGTAAACTACTGTACGGTACAATAACTTTTCAATTGCTCTCTTCATATTGATGTTAAAAAAAAATACATATAAAATATATATATTTTTTCTCCGAACACGAGCCATGTTGGTGTGCGTTCACAGAAGCTTTCAACGATATAACTAAGCTGTGAATTTTTAATAGCTCGCACATATCCAATTATCCAATCATCGTAAACTTTGTTCTAAAGCCTCTCGAATGACCAAGTTTAATGTTTCCATTGCGTACCGTTAAAAACTGAGGAATATTTTTTTTTTGTGAAATTTTTTATTTATTAATAAATCATAAATCATATTTATTTCTGTAAATTGGTTTTAAAAAACACTTTTAAACGTCACATCATGTGGTTTTAAAGCTAGATGGGGCCGGTGTTTCGTATCTGACTACTCTGAGAAGAAACAGCCGAAACAAACTCAGAGGTCACTGTCTCTTTTATAGTCCAGGCATTGGTCAAATCATATGTGGACCATGCAGATTAGTGTCTGAGATAGTCTTTTGATGAAATAACCACACAAATTTGAGTGGACCTGTCCAGTCAGTGCAAGCATTTGTCAATGATCGTGTAGCTCGACTCATAACCCTAGGAGCTCAACGACACGACGAACAATACCAAAGAAAGGACATTTGGGTAGTTAATAAGAAAATCTTAGTATATGGAAACTAGAAAGAAAATTCTGCCTATAGAGGCAGAACTTGGCTGTCTGTCTAATCCTGCGGATATAGATCAGCAGGATCCCCTCCATTGATTTGACATTGCATTACTGTAAAAATAGAGACAAACAAGTGTGCAAGGAGGATGCACGTATCCCCCCCTAGTAGTAGTAGTGGGGTAGTCCCTTTTATTAGGATCACAGATTAAATAGGGAATGAAATATTTTAGTTCAAAAGTCTTTGTTTTGTTTTAGAAAACGAAAATAAAATACCTACTTGATCTGTTCTTTATTTTAGTATCGATGGGATTCGAATCAGGTACTTGCGTGCTTGATTCGTTACAAGAATTATTTCAAAATGTCTAGGAAAATCTCAAATACTGCTTACATTTCCGTTTGTTATCACCACCACAATATTGCCAACAGACAACAGAGAGCATACAAAAGGAACTTGTTCCATATCCTCAAGGGCCCCGTTTGACAGGTTAACAGCTGTCAAACGGCGACACATACACCCGTATCTATAAACAAGTCAAAGTGTTTACTTGAGTAAATGTCATTTTTATGATACGATTTTTTATTATGTAGTTTAGTAATTGCTTTAAGTTAGAATTCTTACCTGTGCTTTCTTTTACGGTTTAAATTCTTGTCTATTGCATAAAAAAATTTGCAAGTAATTACTTAAGCTCAGGTAAATACTTTCACTTGACTGTAGATACGGGTGTTAGACTTACTAATTGTACCTATCTATTAGGCAGTATGCTTAAGTGCAATTCTGTATACTCTGTGGCAAGCATTAGTTTGTTTTTGACAGCTCAGGATTAATGTTTGACGTCACAAATCCATTAGCAAATTAAGATTTTATTCGTCCAACGGCCTTATTTACATAATTACCTAAGTTTTTTAAGCAAAATATGTAGGCTATTTTAGTAGGATGACAAACAACTATCGGATCTGTTTTGTTTTCTTGTTGGGAGAACATTAGCGTAATCATTGTCACTTTATCTTTATTTATTAAGGGGAAGTTTTGTTTTTGCGCTGATACGAAAACGGCTAATCTACATTTTATGGAAAACGTTTTACCAGTTCGGTATATATGGATAGATTTAATAAGTTATACTAATCTTAACACATTGGTACAAAAATAAAACTAGGTAACATTTTTGGTGCTCTTAATAATTGCTTATTGATATATTTTTGTCTGTTATTGCTTGCATAATTAGTTTAGGGTTCAGATTTTTTTGAGTGAAGCTCAGATTGAATTAAATAAAAATGAAGATTGGATTCCTAGATAGTAAATTGCGATTTAATTGATAGCAGTAAATAGGAGCCTTTTAATGTATGTTCTTTAACTTTAAAAAAAGGCAATAACAAGAGTTTTATGTTCTCTGCTTCCGCAAACAATATAGAGCAGTACTCGGAGTTAAATGTGCAAATGTCTGCAGTATCCCGACTAGCTCCCAAGGCACTTTATGTTCGCAAATAAACAACAACTGTAGTTTCTCATTAATTACCGTATTTTGCGCGTTTAATGTTTTTAGCTAAACGATGTTTTTGCTAATTTTTTCGACACTTATGTATTTAGCTATGTATATGTATGTTGTGGTTACTTTTTGTTGTTTATGGCTGGCATTGAATGAAATGTAAATTATTATCGTATTACAACCGTATCTATACAAGTTGTAATACTAGTTTTCACTAAGTTTTGTAGATTACTTCTCAAAAACATGTTGTGCAACAAAACATGTAGGATACAATGTATTGTTAACTAATTTGTCAACTTTTTTCACAAGTATTAAACAGTGTGAATCAGAAAAGTGTGGTCATATTCCAGGGTGTGATTCAGACCATCAATCTGACCATTTTCTCTATTGGACCAATATCGTAATCGCGAAAAAAAAATCATCTGTCCTATACATTGGAGTCGAGCAGGTTCTGAAGTTTTGTACTGGACAGCTGATATTTTCCGCGATTATGATGGTAGTCCCATGGAGATAGTTGTTCAGTTTGATGGTCTACCACACCACACCACCACCACACCCTGAAATATGATGGCACCTTTCTGGTACACACTGTATACGACACGGTCGTCTTTACAACTCGTGTTATGGGTAAAAGAAAAACGAACACCAAAGACACAATATCTAGAATACATACCGTTATAAAATAAAACCAGTACCTTCTCCTACCAAAATATTACCAGCACCTTTGTGCTCTTTTGTCGGTATGATGTTTTCCTGTAATGTGTTTTGTCTGTCCATAAATAAAAAATAAATACCTATATTTTATACCACAGTGTAAACGCGTGGTAAGAGCAAAGCACAACATAAGCTAAAAGAATATCGTGGGTTGTTTGTCTTAACAACCTTCCTTACAAGTTCAAGTTTTCTTCTACCTGTAAACTTGCGAACGAACTAACATTGTTAATGTATTTCTTAGTTAATTTTCTCTTCGACGTATTTATTTATTTTCCCGGTTTCTATCAAGTCGAGCGGAGTGGTGGTGGAGAATACACAAGAGAGACGACAGACGGCAACTGGATTTCTACTAATGTGATTGGTTGATTCCCGCACTTTATTTTTTTATACATAATGGGCTTGCATTTGGCCGCAACTTGCCTGATGTGAAGCGATGATGCGGCTTAGAAGGAACCGATTCACTCGAACCTTGAATAGATCCAGATTATTATGATAGGGTACAGAGAAGCTGGCAGTGAATTCCATAGACGGGCATAGCGGTTCGCACAATAAATATGGAAGCATAGCGCTTTGTTGTGTGATGATACGACGATTTCTCTGCTTGTCGGATCATAGAATGGGAATGCTATTCTCTCCTCTCCGCCCGTCTCCGCTCCGCTCATCTCCGCGCCTTTCGTTCCCCCTTGGTGGAATCCAGGTTTTTTTTTTAATCGGTGAAAAATGCCTAACGCATACCGCACCGTCCGGGGAGACGGTTTGGCTATGTGGGGCTTGCATTCACTAAAAACACCTCGCTGAGCCTACTGTTGCCTTGGCGGATGGGCCGCCAGAACTGCTACGCATCACGTTCGCGACCCATCCAGCGCAGCCCGCCTTCGGGCTACAAACTCCTTTGGCGATATCCGGGCTCACCTGAGATATCGCCACCACTCACGAGGGCCGTGCAATGTGTCTCCCCGATTTATCGCCAGCTGGCACCTCCTAGGGCGGCATCAGGTCGCCATGGCGCCTCCTCCGCCGTCCTGTCCTCCTGCGACGAATCGCGTCAGCGAGGGAATCTTCCTCCCTGACGCGCACCGCCGCCTCCTACTGCCTCCCATAGCCCCCATTGCTGCTGTGCTACTGATGACCATGGCCTTGACCACGGCCTGCAAGGAGAGATCTGCCCCCATTGCTGCTGTGAGATCAAGGTGCTGCACCGCCCAAGCAGGACAATGCTAGAGGGTGTGAAGGGCCGTGTCCTCGCTGCAGCCGCACTGGTGACGTGTGTCACCAGTGCGGCTCACCTCACCTCCCGTCTAGCCACCTTGTGCAGGTATTTGTCAAAGAAGCCTGCCCGGGGGAGAGCACACTGCGCAAGGCCCAGTCGTAACCGATGTTCCACGAGGGTGGACCCAAAACCGACCCCTGTGGAACACCGCACGCGACGGCCCTGCGTACATCTTGGCCATCGCGTCCCTCGGAATACAGGCCTAATACAAGTTTTACTAACAACAGAAATTTTGCAAAAATGCCTTTGTTTAATATTTAATACGGCTAGTTGATATCCCAAGAGGTGTTTAAGTAAATATAATTTCTCTTTGTTATTGTTCGGCTGGATATGAAATAGAAGTATGTAGGTACTGGATATTTTTAATCTCAAGAGTGAAGATAATAACGTTTTGAATTTTTATAACGGAATAACGGCATAGTGCTATTTACCACGTATATTTAATTGATTAAAATGTTACTGGTGAAACCACATTCGTAATTGTATTGTTCTTGGTTAACCTAGCTTGTATTTTTAAGTTTCAGAACACCGAATATGAATTGAAATGTGCTAAATTACATAAAATAGAAAGGCCAGTTTATGAAAGTACCCATTGATTAAGTTAAGTTTTTAGACTGACATGTTCACTAACACTATCATTAAGACTGAAAACGGTATATTAACCATGTGTTTTTCATATCGGCAACTCAAAACAAATAGTAAACATGGTAAATATACCGTTTAGTATCTACTGATTATTTAGTACAACGCTAGTCTATTTTGAGATCATCGTTTTATTACATGAATAATAAATTGTTACCTTCTGCATTGTTATCTCCTTCAGGAATACAAGCATCCAACTACCTTTAGCACCTACCTCGTTAACAG
>OZ059785.1:2598430-2744218 GCA_964057025.1 Standfussiana lucernea
GGTGTCTCGTGGCGCGTTGCACGTTTTTTTTCCGTTTATGCAGAGCTGACGCGTGCAGGCGCCTGCGTAATCACACACGCAAACACCAACATGACAATGTACGACGTTGTAACTTATGTTGAAGATCGCAAGACTGGGCATTAAATTAATTGATTAAAATTAACCGGATTATCAGCAATTATTAAACGTCAAACTGCCACTTCCTAATGTTTCAGATGGCGAGAAAACGTGGCAGTACAAACTCCCAAATAACAGATTTTTAGTTTCAATAGATCCAACATATTTATTAAAATTCGCCATGGTTCATTTGGCGATTCGCCATAGACGGAACTTAGCTGACATTTTGTTTTGTCAATACAATTTCCACCCACACAGATTATTTCATAAATGTTTGCCAACAGTGCACTCCTGACAATGTTCAAGCGCAAAAAGAATGCTAACGCACTATACAAGAATATTAAATTACACCGCAAGTAATATTAACCAAGTCACAAGTCATGGTGACAACTGAACATCACAAAAACTCAGTCCGGACTGAGTTTTGAGCTTTACTGCCGTACAAGATTTCGTTTGTTACGTTATTTTCTCCTATAAGAATGTTAGTGGCCGCCGAAAAGTAAAAGGGCACCATTGCTGCTTATAAAGTTCAAATTATTAACCCACTTCAAAAAAGGAGGAGGTTCTCGGTAGTTTTTTTTTTGTGTTTGTTACCTCTATCTTCGTCATTTATGAACCGATTTGAAAAATTCTTTTATTTCTTTTATCTGAAAGGATATACTTTCCGATTGGTCCCATAGAAATTTCATCAAAATCGGTTCTGTAGTTTGGTTTTTAAATCAAAATATTTGGTAAATATGTCATCCAAGTAAAAGAAATTGCGAAATTGATACTTGACAAGGATTTGTGTGTGATACGATAACTTAAACTTCTTAGCTGTCGCATTAGGGTAAACCCTGTAATGATAGTTTAAGGTGTAATAAATAAATAAATAATCAATTTAATCAATTAAAAGTGTAAAAAAAAACTTAAAAAAAACACAAAAAGTGGAAAATAACTTTATTTTCGGAAGTCGGTGGCAAAAAGTCAATGAAAGAAACAAGCTATTGTTTTCACCGACTTTCGAAAGTGTAGTTATTTTCCACTATTTGTGTTTTTTTTGGAAATCGGTTATTTTTTGGAAAAAAGTTTTTTTTAAATTAATAATCAAGTACATCATACATACATGGCTATTTAAACGGTGATCCCATAACTACACATTAGTCTGTATGTTGGGGATCGGAGTTGTGCATTTTCGTTTTATGCAAAAGTCCATATAATAATATAATAATAATTTATTTCCAAAAAACAGGTATTTGTACATTATTAATGGGTACTTAATCTATAATCTGAAACATGTAGTAGGTTATAACAAATCTGTGAGTGTGGTTCTGTTCTCTTAAGTAAGTTGCAATGCAACCTGTGTTTAGGAGAAACAGTGCCTTTCCCATGTTTGGATAGCGAACAAGAATAACTTGTTACAAAGTAAAGTTTATATAGGTAAAGTAATTTCAAGATTTTTGCAATTTAGAAAAATTAAGACTTAGTCTAAATTTGAGTATGTGTTTAAATGAAATATTATCATATATTTTGGTCATTTGCCCTTTGAAGATCGTGCTGTCCCAGAGTGGGTATCGTCCGCTACGGTACATCGCAATCTGCCCCAGCAATCGCAAAGTGCACGGGATACGTCCTATCAAGCGAGGAATTGCTCCAACCTGCGCACTGCGCGCCGAGCTATACGTACCTACTTATGTAAATATATTGTATGACCAAGGGAGATATGAATGAAATGGGATTTTGTGCGGTGTGAAGTAAAATGCAGTAGCTGTTGAAAGTTGATTGTTAATCGTATCAGCTTTGCAACAGTATCTACGGATTAGATGTATTGAATTGTAAAACTGAATAGAACTTTGACATATTTTTTGTTCTTTCTTTTGCTAACGTGTGGTTAGTGCCTAACCTGTTGCCAAAGATTTTATGCCTCCCATGGGCCTCTGACTTGGCTTTACATGCCAAGCATGCAAATATCTTTCAGGCATGCCTTCCTTCTTCAAAGCACTTGCTTCGGAGAAGGAAAACATTAAAAAATATATAAATTATATTTTCTCTGATTTCATCATGGAATCATGTGCGTATTGTATCATATATTTTTTGTTAACAGAAGCGGAGTCAAGTTGCAAACAATATAGAGTAGCTTCAGACAGTGTAGCTTACATTAAAAATTTCAGTTTGGTATATCTTGACTGGACGTTTAACAGTAAGGGGTCCATTGTTTTGATATTCCAACGCCAGCATTGTTTTGCGTCTTTTTCTCTATATACCTAAGCCATTAAATGAACACAAAAACACCATTTTATTTCATGGAATAAAGCCAAATGATTTTTAAATTGTACTGCACCTAGCTGAATGCTAGCCATTAAAAACTACGTGAACCAAAGCACCATGAAATGGGCTAAAAGAAGAAGAAATATTTGCATGATAAATAACTAGAAAACAAAAACATTTTTCCTTTATGCATTGCGTCGCTACCTTAGAGACAAGAGTTAATTAAAATGAGTTACCTTAATTTTTCTCTCGCAATCTGAAGCTGCAGTTAACGCGTTTTAGCGTCACAATCAGAAAAACCTTCTAGCAAAAGGTAAGTATAATCAGTGAAGCGAATATTTAATTACGGGCAACTCGCTCTGATTCGAACAGTTTTTATAAAATGATAAATTATCGGGAGATTTATTTATTATAAGAGAGCGGAAAAGCTAGCATTTATGTATTTGCATAAACTTCAAGGAAATAAGTAACATGTGGAAAATACCTCCCATATTATACACATGTTAATGGGTGTGCGGTTTCTTTGGTTCAAAAATAGGCCAGCCCTCTGGTCACGGGAAGAGTCGACCAACTGCTTGGCGATGTCCCAAAAAACTAGGTGGGCACACGGATCTCATGACTTGTGTTTCAACCCCAAACGTTACAACACGTAACTATTCATGAGGTTCGTATTTGAGCCGTTTGAGGTTTTCAGCACCTGCAGCAGCTGCCCCAGCACAGCCCAAAGTTAATTATTAAATTGATTAATACTGCACAAACCAATCATGTCCAATGTTGTGTTTTTACGTGCAATATACAATAATAAGAGAGCACCAATAATAGGTACCTGTCTCACAGCCGGCGATTAGCGAGTAAAACTACAAATAAACACGTTTAGCGGTTGGGTGATTGCGCGATGGCGACGGGTGATTACTCGCATTCTTTCTTTCTTTATCGTGTGGTTAGGGCCTAACCTGGTGTCAGAGTTTTAATGCCGCCAATGGGCCTCTGACTTGGCTTTACATGCCGTCGAGAAGTATCTCTCAGCCATGCTGGTTTCCTTACGATGTTTTTTCTTCGCCGAAGCAAGTGATAATTATACAAAACGCACATGATTCCGAGAAATCAGAGGTGCATGTCTTGGGTTCGAACTCGAGGTCTGTGACCAACGGTTACACCACTAGGCTATCACTGCTTATTTTATTACTCACTTGTATCCGTGTGTACCAAGCGAGAATCTCTCAGTGGGTGTTCGCCTGCCGAGCGAACGTCGCTTAGCGACTACTCTTTTATCGTTGCAAAAAATGAGTGCTCGCTGGCGGTGTATCTCTTTTACTTATAGTTCTATTCAAACTTTATGGAGGCTCGGAAGTAAGCTGCGAGTGACAGTCTGTGTAGGTACAAAGGTTCAAACTTTATGCCGGCTTGGAACGTCTAACGTAAAGGTGCCCAGAACACAATTTTCGGTATCAGCGGGGCACAGAGGATTTATTTATTTATTTGGTACACCAACAGCATTACATACTAAACATTAATAGGAGACAATAAAGAAAAAATATAAAAGTACTGGCATGTATGCCTATTACAGGCAAATGCAGCATTCGCCAAAGTGACGACAACATAAAGTCCTCTAATCCTAATACAATCTTACAATTTGAATAGGTACAATAAAAAAATTACTTAAAACAAAATTAAATTAAATGAATTATGATGATATTATGAATGTGATATCAAAAGATTTTTATTTACATTTGTGTTAGTAACAGGGGATGCATCGTCTTGACTGTATAATGTCACACACGCAGCTAACTTCCGAGCCGTCATAAAGTTTGAACAGAACTATACACGGGAACCTTTCTTGAAGTTAAGTATTCTAGTGTCTCTTGAGTGAGAAAATTGTTAGCTAGTCGCTCCCTCGTCGGCGGCGGTGGGACAGGCGCCTTATGTATGAAGTATTTATTTGTTTAGCTGGAATATATGCATAATTATAGTGTAATTTTGTACTGGCCGTTATTAGATAAGTAACCTACATTATTAAATTTTCAGTCCATTGTAGTCCAGCTTAGATGTAAAACAGGTATTTTAAATAACAGTTTTAACCACATTAAAGCTGTAACAAAATTTGTTCTCTAATTAAATTCCAATTTAAACCTCTTGTTTGCGAAAGTCTGGTTGTTTAAAACATGCTGATCGGGTGTTGGTATTTTGGTCAGCCATTTAGAACAGTTTGAATCAGATTGCATTAGAAAACAAATTTGATAAGTCTATTACAGATTCGAGGTAAAATATAATTTTAAATTACGGTTACGTGTTTATTACAATGCTTTTCAGAATTCAATAAAACGCCAACCACGCATTGGTTGCTTGTATCACAAATAAACAAAACAGTAAACAGACATAACGTTATAAGTCACAGTTTACTGAAATACCCTTGTCTTTTATAGTACGTGGATTTTTACATCAAATACACCCAATAAAGTACCTAAATAAAGTATTTCCAAGGAGACAATACAATATTTCCTCTTGATTATATATTGTAAAGGCGTCGGAGTGTATGTCTGTTATCGCCGTTATAAATAAACGCTGCGACTAATGGTATAAAGGATTCTTTATTTTCTTTCCTTCGCTCTTTCCTTTGTCGTAAAACGCTATTGAAGTTTTCCCTGCGACAGACATTTTTCCTTTTTATCTGTAGTGTTTAAAATAAGCTAGCGGTCTTTTATTGTTTATTTTAACATCATTTTACGATTTGTTATCACGTTCTTTCTTCCCTCGCATTGGCTCCTTAGTATGGTGGTGAAGAGCGCTACTGCTGAGCATGAGGCCTGGAGTCTGGATTTGTGCCCGGTTGATGGCTATAGGCTCGCCTTATTGTAGGAAGACAGCTGACTAGCTAGACAGACCATCTCATTAAAGTGACCGGAAGAAACTGGCTAGCCATAAAACAAAACCGCCAAAAGTGGAGAGATTTGGAAGAGGTGGCCAAAGGTTTAAATCCTTGTCAAGTTTCAATTTCGTAAATTCTTTTATTTGGATGACTTATTTTTTCCAGCGGTTTTGATTTAAAAACGAAACTACTGAACCAATTTTGATGAAATTTCTATTGGACCAATCGTGAAGCATATGCTTTCAGATAAAATAATTTGTCAAATCGGTTTTTAAATGACGAAGATATGAGGTAACAAACACAAAAAAAAAATACAACCAAATCGAGAACCTCCCCCTTTTTTGAAGTCGGTTAAAAAGAATACCTAACGTATATTATTATTTTTAGGGTTCCGTACCTCAAAAGGAAAAAACGGAACCCTTATAAGATCACTTTGTTGTCCGTCCGTCCGTCCGTCTGTCAAGACCGTTTTTCTCAGGAACGCGTGGAGGTATCAAACTGAAATTTCTATATGATACTTAGTTCTACTGTCCCTGGAAGCTGTAGAAAAATCAACCTTCTAAGTCAACGCAATCAAAAGATACAGCCACTTAGGCCGCAAATTTCCGCAAATTTTCGAAACTCGCACGGGAATCAAAACCTACAGGGTACTTCCCGTGAACTTAGAATCTTGAAATTTTGTACGAAGTCACGTCTTATAGTACAGATATAGGAAAAATTACGAAAACCGTAAATTTTTAGTTTCGTCATATAAAAAAAAGTTATATACCCACAGGTTTGTACGGAACCCTCGGTGCGCGAGTCCAACTCGCACTTGACCGGTTTTTTTTGACTTTGAGGTGAATGCGTTCTACGTCCGATTTTATTTGACTTATTTGGTTGTATTTATTTCTTTTTTTTTTTGGTTTTTTTTTTTGTTTTTTTTTTTTTTTTTATTTTACCTGATTTTATTTGATATGATTTTAATTGTATAATGGTATCTCTGACTGTAATATTCTTTATTAATATATCTTTGCTGTAATGTGTGACTACTTATAGGTAATTTTGCATGCCTTTATCGGTAGAACATAATGAGCTGCGCAGTGCGCATTCACTCAACATCTTGCCATGTATTTATATAAACTGCGTTCAGCAATAAAGATTTGATTTGATTTCTGTGTACAAGGGGTATTGTTTCAAAAACTGGATTCGGTGCGTGTCTAATAAAGTATCTCATCATAATAAAGTCTATTTTTACTCAGCGTATCGTGTTTTCCCGAAGAATACAGGTGGGAAAATCTTTCGTATGATCATATACACACATGACGTAGTCAGCATGTTTCCCTGGTGATTTAATCGTGACATCATCATCAGAAATCGTCCCGACAAATCCTGTCCATCTATCACTTAATACCTACAGCTAGTGTTTTGCCTGCGACTTCATCAGCGTAGATTTATGGATATTTCCATAATTATGTCACCCCAAAATAGTTGTATTAAAAAAAAAATAGAATATACGTTTAAAACTTACTTGCTATTGACCGCGGTTATGCCTGATTTGAGGCTGGGAATAATTCCAACTTTCAATTTTATTGGAACTTATTACGGAAATGAAAAGTATGATCTCTGTCTATTGGATTTCGATGAGACCATGGCCTGAGTTAGAATATAGTAGTAGTTTTAATCCCTAAAGTACGTCCCCGTGGAATAATTTCCAAAAAATTCACTGGCAAAAGCTACTCCAAACCTAATATTGGTATCGATGCTATGATGAAAAGACACAATTCTGAATGACACCTCACTTCCGTACCCCAGATAATATTCTCTCATATTTCATTGCTTCGAATAAAAGAGCGACATATTATACGTTTTTACTATCGCGTAGGACATCAAATGGCACTAATCGGTCATTCGCTCATCGAAGGTCGGTTCAGATCAAGTTGGCCACGAGCTACCACGCGCGTTGCGACAATGACAGCAGAACAAATAAAAGAATGAAGTTTTTTATAGCCATTCATGGATTGGTCATTCAATAATGACCCGTTTACTATTCAATGCATTCATCAGCACAATGTTTTAAGTGCGTTACATTGAGTTTTACCATAAAAGGTGACCTTTCACCCCAAAAAAAAGTCGTTTCTCAGCAATAATTTTTACGTAGGGTTACTTACTTTGATGTGCAGAACGTTTGGTTGTCGGCTTCGTGGAGGGTCCGTTTACACCTTGTAGATAATTCAGTACATTATCTGTCTGCACAGATTTAACCTCTCCTTTATGTTGGCTGTACACTCACGTCGTGTGACTACCTACCTACTACTTTAAGGCCTGGACTCCACTAAAGCGGAGACGAACGGAGCGGAGGAGAGACATGCAAAAAACGACCAATCGCATTGGTTGAAATCTATATCACATCTCTCACTTCTCCTGTGATTAGTCGAATCTTGCACATCTCCTCAACGCTCCGCTCGTCTCCGTTTTAGTGGAGTCCGAGCCTTAGAGTAGACTATGTACGTGTCACCGCGACGTGACTTGCGGAGTGACGGTAGTCACGTGATCTAAACAAGTGACTAGCGCGCGTGTCGGTTGACGCAAGTTGTATTGGCTGAGGTCGTGGTCGAGGTGTTTCAGACTAGTGAATTTCAGCTTAGTAAGCGTCTTGTGAATCGAATTTAAAAGGATAATGGGAGGATAATCAGGTTTTAACTCGCGTTTGATTTGAGAGATAGGGTTTATTGAATTTATTGTAATGCAAATGCAATCTCTTTTATATTGTTATCTTGATATCAAAATCATCTTTTGAGGCATTATCTGAAAGTAATCATGTACCAATACTAGTGCCTATAATATATGCCTATAGCAATGGTTCTTTATTTTATGTAAGTAAGAATGGATTTGTTCAATGACGGTAAAAATTGCATTAAAATTCGTTGAGTAGTTTTGAAACAAAAATGGAGTCAGACAGGCAGACCCGAAGACACCATAATAATGTATAGATTAGATAGATGCTCATGCCTCGAGGAGGTGCGGGGGGTAGCCAAAAACTACAAAACGCCACCTGCTACGATCTTTATAATTAAATAAATAATAATGAAAATCTTTATTTTCTTCCACAAATAACACTTATTAACTAAAACTAAAGGAAAAAAAATATAAAATAATGATGTTGATTTGTGGGAGACTGGTGCCTAAACTATGCCGTGACTTGTATTTCAGGACACAAGGGACTCTCCCCACAGGAAAAGATATCATCAAAACATTACAAGAATACAATCATGGATAATGCTTACCGAAAGTATTATTTTTAACCGACTTCAAAAAAAGGAGGAGGTGCTCAATTCGGTAGATTTATTTTTTGTTTGTTGCCTCATACTTTCGTCATTTATAAACCGATTTGAAAAATTCTTCTTTTATCTAAAAGGATATACTTCCCGATTGGTTCCATAGAAATATCATAAAAATCGGTTCAGAAGTTTGGTTGTTAAATCAAAATAGCTGGAAAAATATGTCATCCAAGTAAAATAAATTGAGAAATTGATACTCGACAAGGATCTGTGCGTGATGCGATAACTAAGAAGGGTAAAATAAAAACTTTTTTGCAAAAAAAAAAATTATGTTATAAGGGCAAACTGAACTGGACAAATATAGGCAAGGACAGGGATTTGTGGAAAAAGCTGGAGGAAGCCTTTACCCAAAAAGGGGTCCATATTTCGAAGAAAGCAGACTAACCAAATTAACAATATACAATAAGTAAATTTACTAATAACCTACTAACAAAATTTGAAATGTAATTTAGAAATATGGAATAAATGGCTTTTCTTTTTATTTATTTATTTTTAACCCCTTGCCTGTCGTTATGACCCACAGGTGCACATAAAAACAAAATGACGAAATGTCGTATGTGCACCCGTAGGCTCATAACAAGTCAGTCACCATTGGCTGCTATTTTTTTGACGTTCAATTGCATGTAGCAACACGATCTGGCTATATTTAGACTAGTTGAGTCATTCTTTAACGATTATATTAACATTTTTACAATGGTCAACTCTATTATAATTATACTAAAATACAGTATAAAAATCATCTGACATTTTTCGACAAGATCAACGTTTTGGTCAATTGAAGGCGAACGAAAGTAATGTTTGAAGATGGATTCACGAAGGAAACGGTAAGTCATGTTAAAATAAACTTATGTAGAATTACTGAGAAAGCCACTCACATCTGCCTTGTCATCAACAAAGCCTCTCAGCCGAAAACCGGTGACAAAAATTTAAAATAGTATGATTAGATGGTCCAAACCATCTAATCATACTTTTCTCAATTCAATTCTTCAATTCATTGTTTCCTTTCGTTCTCAATTTTTGTCACCACATCTTATTTCAATCGGCAACGTCCTCGTAAAACCCATATAGATAAGTCATTTCGTTTGCTGAATTCTACAGTGCTGGTTATTGTAGCTACCTCAGAGTAGCAGAGGCTATCTGTTTGTAAAGTATTCACGATAAGAGATAGAAATATCACAAAAGTTAAGTAGTGCATAAATGGAGCAACGAAATCTATGTGGTTGGACCTGACAGCTTTCGTAGATAAGTCTACGAGTCGGAGGCTACGGCGTAGCACTGCTGGACATTGTAACTGATAGCGCCTATATTTCGTAGCACACAACTTTTCTACAAAACATATTTATACATATAATGCTGTATCTTTACGGTTCCTCTGGCGCGTGGCCTGAAACGTTCTGTTTTTTATACATTTTTTTTAATCAACAGCGGCAATGTCATTCTGATTCCAAAAGAATAATGTAGCACTGTATTACGTTCACTTTCTCACCCTCTCGCTCTCTTTTACAGAATGAACAGAGATGGAAGTTCAGAGCTATCATAACAGTTTAGGAGTTGTTCTAAAATGTTTGGACGTTGAAACGTCCAAACATTTTAATTAGCTTAATTAAAACTTCTGTATAAACCTAATTAAAATTTAAAGCCATTCGCTCGTTTGTTTTAGTTTCATGCACAGAATATACCTGAGGGTATAAACAAAGTGGTATTTATTCTATCACCTGGAACCGTGATGGTAACTTCAAAAACGTATGACACTGACGTAAGTTATGGAAAAGCGATGTAAAAAGTAGTTGTTATACTTTTAAAGCGATTGCTCATTTTCTGTGTCCTCTGTTAAACCACGAGCAATGAAATGAAAACACTTACATATTTCGTTATAGTTTGGTTTCCAAAATACCATGTTCGATGAAACTTAAAACGTTGATCAATATAGAAGAAAAAAAGCGCTTTTTAATTTTGCTACTTGTACGGGAGTGTAAGTCGTAATCATGATCAACAAGCCTATATAAAACTTAGTTGGCACACCAAAATCTTTTAACATAACTTTTTAAGAGAATTTCTTATTACGTAAAACAACACAGTGCAAGACATTTGGCAGCAGCCTGTCATCTTGTCATACGCCATTTCACTGCACGGTGCCCCCGCCAAGTTTGACTCTAAACCAAAGACATACATTGTAGATACATTGTTTAGGAACATCGATACTTTTACTTATAAATACGACATTTACTCTGTCGGTCGGTCTTGCCATCTGTTAACATTTCACGCCATTACAGTTGAACGGATTTGGATGCAATTTAGCAACTGATGGATACTTTTATCCCAGTAGTGCGTTCCGTGGTATAATTTCCGAGCACAACAGAGAAAAGCCGCGAGTAAAACTTAGTTCTTACATACATTGGTAATGTATGGAAATAGTTTGGAGTAACTTTTGTCCTCACAATAAGTTTTTATCCAGAGATTTTCTCTTTTGTATATTGGCGACATTTCAACCTGTAAACGATGACATGGGTATCGAAAGCTATCGCCTTCAGTGGGCCTCGCATGAACTCACGCACACACACATGAAAATATTCGTATCGATTAGGAGACATTGACGAGCAAACTGTTCCAATGATTGCAGTAAAACTCCAAACCTCTCAGTGTTAGAAGAGAGTGTATATACATATATCAATAATAACTCACATAACTTTACACTTACTTAATTATTAAATGACTAATATTTTTATAATATATATTTGTAATCACGTTCTCGGAAACGGCTGCAACGATTTCAATGACAGTTGCATTAACGGGGGCGAAAAATCGATCTAGCTAGGTCTCATGTCTGGACAAATTCGTTTTCTCTATTTTCACTCGAACAGAGCTCGGTCGCCCATGTACTTCATATCTATGAACGATACTAATAGTGTTTGTCTAAAATATAGCATCGATTTATGTTGCGCGTTCATGCTAAGACCAAACCAATATAAAAGATTAAAAAAACAGTACGATCAGTCAGTGTCCAAAGTAACTACGTGAGTGTACTTTTCATCTATCGTGTATACATTTTACATAAACACAGGCTCTCTAAACAAATTGTAAAATAAAACTACAGTAAAGGGTTAGACATAGCACTCGCACTTATGTACGCAATGGCCCAGCCATCCATCACCGTTTATGTATATTATAGCTCTTAGGCCTGACGCGGTTTAAGTTTTACGGACTGGAAAATAGTGAGGATTCGTGTACATAATATATAGTCACGACCATCACTTTGGTTTGAGTAGTAATTATTTTAAAGCTTTCTTTTTTTAATAGGGCTGCGAATAACTAGACGTGCGGTTTTTAGTAAGATTCATGCTTTATCTCTGATTTAAACTTTTCACAATTACATACTTTTATATTTCATCGCAGACACTAATCTGCATAATTCTCATGTGAGTTGACCTCTGAGTTTGTTTCGGCTGTTTCACCTCAGAACTCACGCACACACGCACACACACACACACACACACAAACACACGCACACACGCACTTTACGGTTGTTTTTCTTCTTTTTCATTTTTAAGATACTTACTATCTTATTATTGTTACTCATATTGTTAGTCTAGTAAGTCTAAATTTATGTATCATTTGATTACTTTCTGGGAAGCCCCGGCAACTTACTTGTAAAGATTTGCTGATATAAATACATTTTTACTTTTACTTATTTACTTTATAAAACACCGGCCCCATCTAGTTAAAAAAAAATACATGTAAGGGCTCATTCACACGGCTTCCGTCATTGACGGTTCGTTATAAAACACGATACGTCATGACGGATGGAGGTTCAGATTGCATACTGAATCGTGTTTTATCACGATCCGGCAAAAAAAAACGAATTGGTGTTCGCATTAGTTTCGTGATTTTTCGGGAGCAAAAAAATCACGTGTCATGTTTTTTGACGTAAGAACGTGATTTATGATATACGATACGTGATTTAAGACGTGTCCGTCATTTTTCACGATTCGAGATGCATGTGAACACATAAAAAGCATTGCCGCCGTTAAAAAAAATAACGGATTGTGAAAAAAGACGATACGTAAAAAAAAAAAACGAATCGTCCTCGTGTAAACGGGCTGTTAAAGTGTTTGTAAAAACCTATACGGTTTCCAGTCTAGCCGGATGCAGCTGAATACCAGTATTTTACATGGAGCGACTGCCTATCTGACCTCCACAATCCAGTTAGTACTGGGTTCTACGATACCCCTTGGCGAGACTGGTTGTCAGACTTTCGGGCCACTGACTACCTGTAACGACTGTCACGGTCACCCATCCACAGACCAACCCAGGCAAGCGCGGCTTAACCTGAAGATAGATTCGAGCGGCAGTAATTGTTTAGCCACGAGCTCCTCTGTAGTAGCTCAATTATCAACACGTCTTAATTAAATCAACTGATCAGCCTGACAGATAAAGAGATATCAAGGGGTTGTAAATAACAATTACCAAATTCAATTATGTAGGTACAATAATCATATTGTCTTGAGACAATCCTTCGGCTAATCTAAATTTAATGTATCTTCATCTAATTATGTATAAGTGTCGAAGCACGCAAATCTCAAGTTTGCAGATAAAACCACTGAATAAATAAATGCAGAAGGTGCTGTTAGCAATTTGATAGGAAAAAAAAAGACAAAAAAAAGAATCTCACAAACTTATGGGTATAAGAACAAAAAAGCAGGTTAAGAAGGTGTTCGGAACAAAAGTTATATTTCGTGAATGACTGTTCCAAGATGAGGGAAGGTGCCTATTATTGTAATCAACCAAGGTAAGTAAAAAGTAGCTAATAAGTACGAATGCAACGTTTGCTGGTCTATGGAAAGTCATAGATACAAACATCACACCTGTAATCCCCAAAGAATTAGGCAGAGGTGTACCTAATAGTACAGCTACATTTTTCCAGTTATATTTGGGCCCCATGTAACACGCCAGGCCTGGCTATTGCCACCCACCGGGATAGAATCCAGACTCCGTGGCTGCTACTAAGAAATTCCTGGTGAAAAAACTTGCCTGACCTGGGAATCGAACCCAGTACCTTTCGCTCAGCAGTTGCACTTGCAACCACTGGACTAGGAAGTCAGTCCTGTGCGTCTAAAAATAATATTTTAACTGCTGGTGTTTACAAATCTTTAAACCAAACGAGTTATTGTTATGACTATGTCTGTTTAGGACCCATCATAGAATAGAATAGAATATACTTTATTGTACACCAAAATTGAAACAGAACGGTTTTACAATATTGAAAATTCTATGGTTACAATGGCGGTCTTATCGCTGATAGCGATCTCTTCCAGACAACCTTTGGATGGACTGTACGAATATGAAATAGAAAAAAGGGTGTAGTCAGTGGTGTACTGCTAATACTATACAAAATTTAAAATCATCATAGTTTGATGTCTAGTATATAAGCCAATGTTAGCAAAATTAAGATTCAGTCGGAGTTAGACTTCTGGTTCTATTGTATTTTGTAATCAAACTGATTAGATCGTTTATAGTTTCGATACGATGAGATAAGGTTCCCTTGATAAAGTTAAATGAATTCTTACGCGCCATTTACGTCTTAATTGGAGTCGTGTGTTAGTTTGATAGAGCTAATCTCCGAAATAGTTAGACCGTTATCGAGTGTGTTTAATTGAAACGTTGTGTTTTGTTTTATTAGTTTAGTGTTTGGAGACTATAGTTCCTCAAAGCTGTTTCCAAGAGAGAGCAGTTTTATCACCAGCCAAGCCTTTTACCAAATGCTCGAGTCTAACCAGATGTAGCTGAATACCAGTATTTTACATGTAGCGACTGCCTATCTGACCTCCACAAACCAGTGAGCAATTGGTTGGTAAGCAAAAGATCTACATACGTATTACAGCCGGGGGCTGTACACTTATACGTAAATCTTTGACACGCGGTAACCTGCCATCTGACATCTGTAACTCATTCACGGGCCAAACCAGACAACGGATCAACGAAAGATAAGAGTTCAAAGTTATCAGAAATCTGGGCATCTGACTGGGTAGTCAGAAACTGGATATTCTTAACTTTATACGATGTCCCGAACCAAAAGTGAAACTTCTTTTTCAAGACACGACAGGGTTCTTTTAAGTCACAAAAGAAACTATTTCGTCATGTCCTATTTAAACCCACCATCATTTTGCATGCATATATGAATGCTTATAAAGAAAGTTTTAAGAGTAATTACCTAAAACTGTTACTGTTAGCCTGTATCATCCCACTGCTGGGCAAAGGCCTCTCCTCATGACTTCCAAATTCTTCGATCCAGGGCTAAGGTGGACCACTAAGGTGAACCTAAAACATACAACAAAAATATACATATACAGTCACGCCGTTTCCCCTTAGAAAACTACAAAACGCTAGCTGCTACGATACTTACAGTATAGATATATTATTTCTGCTTCGTACATGTACTAAATGTTATTTTTGAAATGGGTATTCTCATTTTAAAATCGCTCGTTATTCTTTGCGTGTGTTAGCACTAAGGCCCGAGAACTCTTGAGTGGAACAAATGGGATGTCCATTAAGCCCTTTGATGGACGGACCACCTTAATAGGTAATCCTTTACCCGCAATTGATTTTAACGACGTACTCAGAGTAGAAGCTGGCATAACACTTCACTTTAATGTTTTCCTTATTTGAATTTTTATTTAGAATAAAAATATAAAATGATAAAAAAAAATGGAACGTTTTGAAAACATCGAGATGAAACTTCTTTGAACCAAAACTTCGAAGCCATGTGACATCTACCAAACCGCACTGGGCTTGTGGTGGTTGGCCCCCTCACCCTCACAGAGCGAATAGGTACTTTTATCCCAGCGGTGGGAGCATTACAGGCTAATTATGTTTATAGGTACTTACTAAGCATAATGTTCTAAATTATTAGTTCAATGAAAACATTCACTTCTTTCGACCTCGTTATTTCTACTCGCCTGGTTGAATAAGCTGAAAACTTTCAAGTTATCTAAAATAACTAAAGCTCATAGGGTGATTTAATTGAATATTACTTAATATCATACTACTGGTTTAAAATGCATAACTCATTGAAATAAATAAATAAATCTTTTATTTGCAGGTCTGAGTCCATATTGTTAGTAATGACATAAAATATACTTATTAAACTATTATTAGTAACACATACAATGAACAAGTAAATCACAAAAGGGAATATAATATGAATAAAATAATACTAGATACCCGTGTAGCTACTTAGAGCCGACCTGTGTGTGCAGTCGCACCCATCGGCCAAGCATCGGGCAGTCCCACCGGTCACTCAATGCCCTCTACATGCTGTGAGAGCTGACACATGTTCTGTGCCGGAGAGAAACGCATCGCTTTCGAATAATGGCAAAGAAATCATCTGCCCTCAAAAATAACAGAAATAGTACAAATATTTAACGAAAACGAAATGTGGGTGTACTATAATTGGGTATGCTTCTGCCCAACCCTTCGGGGATTACAGGCGTAATGTTACGTTATGTTATTAAACAAAAAATCTCTTTGAAAATTTAGTTATTTGTCGTTAGTTACTTGTTAACATAAAAACGAAATCTAAAAATCCTTTGTTGTGAATTAACAATCGGTGCCTGCTTAAATACTAACATAAATAAAATCTCATAAAACGGACGAGAAATAAATCCCACAAGTATATTAAAACAATCCAATGATAGAAAAAAAATGTATTTCAAACAGACAAAGCAAAATTTACTTTAATATCAACGAGTCAACGAACAATACACCAAAGGCATAAAGGCACTAACGAATTTCCAAATTCAAATTCTCAATTGATTCCGCGCTTCGAAGTAACAATGAAAAAAACTGCTGAAATAGTTTCGAAACAAGTCCGCTGTATACAGCGTCCTTTCATACGAATATTGATAATTATGTATTTCAGTACGAACTGGCGAAGCTTTCAGACTTTCAGCCAGTCAGTGTAAGCGCGCCACCCGCGCAGAATACACGCCGCGCCGCCTCTTGCCGCGCGGCAAAACGACAACAAACACATCTCGTACTTTTCATAACAACAAACCGACAATACAAAAACCATTTCTTTGAAAAAAACTTGACAGTTCCATTTGACAATTCTCGACGATGGTGATTTCGAAATTCGAATTTTCTTTTTCTTTTCCGTGAGTTGTAAACTTTTTGCTTGAGATGTGAGCGTTTTGCAAATTGTAGTTTTTAATTTTTATTCGATGCATTCAGTGTTGTGTAGAAAGCAGTGGTAGTTTATTTGTTTTATGAATAAAAAATAAATAAGTGTTAAGGAAGAGTGGGTTTGGGAGAAAAGCGGATTGAAACAGCTGTCAAGACTCTGAATTTGTTTTGTTTGGTAAGTTAATTTTGCATTGGTTCAAGACTCGGCAGATTTCGGAAGGCGAACTTTTTGTTATCTTATCGTAATACTGTTAGAAAGGACTTTTCTACTCGACAGTTGATTAGATAAAATGCATCGATTTGGCATTAGCAGTGGCGTTGCCTCGAAATATGAATAACGTTTTCACTTTTCAGCACTATATCACATTTTAGAAATAACAATACTTTAGGTATTTACCACATAGTAATCTTATTTTAAAACGTCTTCAAGTATTATTGTTCTAAACTTAAGACAGGTTTACATTTACGATGTTAACATCAACAAACGCGTTTTACAAAACAAATGTGTCCCTTATGCATAAACACACATAAATATATTAGACCATTTTGACAAAATCGTATCATTTGACATCGATAAAACAGCCGTAGCAGAATGAAAATCGAAAAAGAAACTGGATTAATTAGTGAACCGATCCATAATGTATGATTACGACATTCGGCATCTACCGAATGATCAAAAAAAACCGGTCAAGTGCGAGTTGGACTCGCGCACCGAGGGTTCCGTACAAACCTGTGGGTATATAACTTTTTTTTATATGACGAAACTAAAAATTTACGGTTTTCGTAATTTTTCCTATATCTGTACTATAAGACGTGACTTCGTACAAAATTTCAAGATTCTAAGTTCACGGGAAGTACCCTGTAGGTTTTGATTCCCGTGCGAGTTTCGAAAATTTGCGGAAATTTGCGGCCTAAGTGGCTGTATCTTTTGATTGCGTTGACTTAGAAGGTTGATTTTTCTACAGCTTCCAAGGACTGTAGAACTAAGTATCATATAGAAATTTCAGTTTGATACCTCCACGCGTTCCTGAGAAAAACGGTCTTGACAGACGGACGGACGGACGGACGGACGGACGGACAACAAAGTGATCTTATAACGGTTCCGTTTTTTCCTTTTGAGGTACGGAACCCTAAAAATGAAATTAAAAGGGGAATTAGACATTCATTCCTATGTCATTTCGTACGTGTCGTGTCAATGTGGAATTTAACAAAGAGCATTCAATCTTAACCGTCATTCAATCGTCAGCATAACAGTTTATAATTCAAAACAGAGCGAATTTAGTTGTATTCATTTAAGTAAAGTTATTCAGCGATCCAAAATACCTAAATCAATTCGCCATCACCACATTTAATTAAATCCTCAGGATCCAAGTGTTTTGGGATCTAATGGAGTTTAGTTGAGCGTTTAGGATAATGTTTATCAACATCGCCTGAACGGAGGTTTCTTCACGGCAAATAATGAATAAGTACTGCTGGCATTCATTTGGTGGTTGTCTTTATTATTTTCCAATACTTACTGGCCAGTAAGCCGCTCGTGGCTAAATAAGCGGCTGTTAAGCCGCTTGGGTCGATCTTTAGGTTAAGCCGCGCTTGCCTAGGTTGGTCTGTGGATGGGTGACCACCCATTACATACCGAGTTTCCTCCGTGCCTCGGAAATCACGTTAAGCCGTTAGTCTCGGCTGTCATTTGTAGATCTTTGACTGTCGTTACAGGTAGTCAGTGGCCCAAAAGTCTGATAACCAGTCTTACCAAAGGCCGTATTACCCAGTATTTACTGGGTTATGGAGGTCAGATAGGCAGTCGCTCCATGTAAAATAAAAATCATCAACTGTATCCGGTTAGACTGGAAGCCGACTCCAACATAGTTGGGAAAAGGCTAGACACTGATGATAACTAGCCAGTAAGACCTGATGGTTGTAAATTGGACTGCATATTCAGCCTATAACGTTCAAACTGCTGGGACTCAGGCATCTTGTCTGTTAGAGTGGGCCATCGCGCGAGCTCCGGGTTGGGCTACGATTCATTTTTCCGACTCCGCGCTCCCTCGTTTATTTTTTAGATATTTATTCAATATTCGAGAGCAGAATACAGTATTAATTTGTTTCAATAGGTACTTTGTCAAACTATCTCATTTTTCTTTCGGTATAAACATCAAATTAGTGGTGTGACCGTTGGACTGCTAAGTCATAGGTCTCGAGTTCGAATCCAGGACACGCACCTCTGATTTTTCGGAATCATGTGCGTATTGAATAATTATCACTTGCTTCGGTGAAGGAAAACATCGTGAGGAAACCAGCATACCTGAGAGATATTTCTCGACGGTATGTAAAGCCAAGTCAGAGGCCCATGGGCGGCATAAAAACTCTGACACCAGGTTAGGCACTAACCACACGATAAAGAAAGAATCATCGCAATAAGCATTCTTTTATCGCAACAAATGTTTATGTATAAGAGAATAACTATCTCTGCATCACTATTCTCGCAGTAAAATGCGTCGACCACAACACAAGTTAATGAATACAATTCGTATTCATGTCCAGCCGCAAAACAATGCCTTCTTCATTTACTTTTACTATTGTCGGTATACAATTTTTACTACCAATGTATTTTTCGTAATATAATAGTACGCCTGTTTGCCTGAAGTATAGGCAGAGCTTAAAAAAAAACAAAAATTCTTGTGTTATGTTTTAGTCTCAATTAACAGAAGGTGAGCCTATTTACATCAACCAGACACAAATCCAGACTAGAAAAACTTTCAATATCACTACATAGTATAAAAAAGTCGCTACTCGCTGTCTGTCTGTCCCTATGTTTGCTTATCTTTAAAACTACGCAACAGATTTTGATGCGTTTTTTTAATAGATAGAGTGATTCAAAATGAAGTTTTATATGTATAATAAATGCATATTATAGTAGAGAAAACATTAGTATCTACATTGCACCCGTGCCAAGGCGGGGCGGGTCGCTAGTTAACAATAAACCTTTGTCCCATCAGGATATTGAACCGCAGTACCTAGTATATTTTTACTTTTTTGTCCCAAGTGGTAAACAAATACATTATTACTTTCCTATCAAAAGTACTCTGAGTTATATATTATAGTAAACAACAGCACAAATTCTATAAAAAGTCATTTAAAATTACTTTTTAAGATGTCACATTTGTTAACGAACGAAAAAATATATTTACAGAGACAACATTTTGCGTTTAAAATATACGTGTTGAATTGAGAACCTCTTCTTTATTTCATCGGTTATAAATAGCGATTTAGTCTAAAAATCATATTTTACCTTTCTGTAGTGATAAATAGAGTAATTTGCGTCAAAAACTAGTGATGGAGTGTCATTATAGAATTAAATTTAATTAATTTTGGTTTAATATTATCCTTTTGGTCAGTCTTTGAAATTTATTAGCTTACAATTGGGTTGAGGAACCTCTGAAACATATTTTACCGAAAAGTTCCGTAAGATTAAATAGGGTTATTGAAAAATAGTCCCGGGATGGTATCGAAGTATCAAGCCAGCTGGTGCTTCGTATATTAGGCGGACAAAACCTTTGTCTCTTTAATCGAAAATTTTTGACCAAGGAATATGAACCAGTTTTTTACTCGACTCAACTAATACATTATCTTTCAGGCAATGCTTAACTAATGATAAGTCTTTTGTCAGTTACTTAAGTTAACTCTGACACCAACCTTATCGCAAACAAGAGCAAAGATAACTGAGATGCAAAAACAAAGTCTGTAAATGAGAACGAAGTGTTAAGTACTTTATTATCATTCTTTTGCCCTTATCTGTACTTATATGCTGTCGGCGGCACATGTCTTCTTCTTATCTATGTACTTCTCTACTCGCCTTCACATCAGACACCTCCTTTCATGTCAGTCCATCCATCGTTTCTTTGGTCTTTCTCTACTCTTATACCCATCCACATTCATACTCAAACACTCACATGCCCATACCACGCCAATCGATTACCACACAACTTTTCAGTCACCGGCGAAACTGTGAGTACTTATCATTTTTAATCGGGTATCAATCTCCCATAGATTTTAAAAACTACCTTTTCCTGAAATCTTCTAAAACAATACCACAAATCGTTTGGCCAAAAACCAACCAGATTACATTTAAATAGACTTTCAAGTATAAATTCCAAAAAAAATCAAAGGAAATATAATGAAGAGGTCTAAGCATAGTTAAACTGAAGGGCTCAATTAAAAAGGTTGAAATCCCTTCGAGTCGTTATTTTTGCTCGAGTTATGGCAACACTGATGACGTATCCACCTGGCAACCCTTGCCTAAATGGTGTATAAATATTTGTCATGTCTGCCGCGTTTCTTTGACGTCATTCTTCTTACCGGTTGTGCGTAAAAGGGTTATTTTTAATATTTATTTTGTTCGAAGGAAAATTGAGTTTGGCGGTCGTGTGTTTTGGAAAATTTAAGAGCTTAATTTAGTTATTAAGTGTGATGAAAATAGAATTGGTGTTTTTTTTTTATTTTAAGAATATTTTATTGGGCTTACATTGAAGCCTCTGATCAGCAAATCTGCCGTGACATCATAATAAACCTGTTGTGATTGGTTTCTTAACATCTTTCATATTCTCATTGATAAATAATGCACAACTTGCAATGAGCACTTGGGAAATTTGCATGAAATTTTGCAAAAGATTTCCTTGTGTTACGAAGGTGAGCGCTAACTAAGAAAGGATTTTAAAATACATAACATAACATCACGTTTGTAATCCCCAAAGGGTTAGGCAGAGATGTACCCAACAAGTACACCCACACTTCGCGAGTTATGTTTAAGTACCATGTTATTGTTTTATCAGGTTATTTAATTATAGCGAGAAGATAATAACTTCATATTTTGTTTACTATTATGCTATTCGTCAAATCGATAGGAGGATAATTTTAACTAGGTTCCAAACTATAGCTAACTATAGTTGGCTAACAATTACTACAATTATAACAAAAACAACAAACGAGCCTATTGCAATCAACCGGGCAGATCCAGATTCCGTGGCTGTTACTAAGAAATTCCTGATGGAAAAACCCAATAACACTATGCCCGACCCGGGAACCCAGGACCTCATGCTCAGCAGTCGCGCTTGCCACCACTAGGCCAACGAGGCGGTGATTTATTAGAGGATTTTAAAATATTCTTCTCCTAAAGAGGTTAAATAAGTAATGGAAGTTCATCATTATTTCCATAATCACATGGCTTGTTGTAATTTTACATAACATTACATTACATTAAGCCTATTATCCTGAACTTTGCATACAGTTAATATTACGTTTTTGTTTATAGTATATCTCAGAGCTCAGTGTGCCTGTTGGCAAAGGCGTCCTATAACATTTTCCACTGTTTTCCATACCTAGCGATCCTTCTCCAGTTGGGACCCGCTTTTAATTTTAGCTCAACTTCCCATCTTCTCTGTTGTCTTTCTCTTCTCTTTTTGCCGTCTCTAGGATAGCAATCTGTGTCTACTCCATGGCTTGTTATAACATGAAGGTCTTATACCTTCATATTATTTGGAATGGGATATTGGAATGGGGATCGAAATTGAACAGCTATTTCGTTACTGCGGTGATTTGGTATTTTTATTTAATTTATAAAAACCAAAACTTTGAAAAAGTATTCATCATTGTCAAAAGTTAAGCAAGTTTTTAGGGATACAGCCAAAGAGTACAATAAATTATATCATTAAACACACATTTACATCATAAACTACATTCATTTTTGTTGTTAAGAATTAAAGACATCACGAATTCTTGCAACCTTTACGTTAATGGTTTTCTCAGATGTGACTGAATTTATGTATTCTTTAATAAATTATTTCTTTATCGTAAATCCAATCTCTACCAATTTTCTCACCGATGAGAAGATTAACTTGAAAGGCTCTTCAGCTATCTGTTTTTCTTATCTTTCTTTCTTTTATCTATTTAGCACCGTCTATAAGAGCACTTAAGTGATTAATGGCTGATGTAGAGTTGAATTGCATGTATTTTACAATATGTTGAAATATTTTTAAAATAATTTTTTAAGTTAGAAAAATCACCCAACTTTAACTCAGTTGTATGTTTCCCTTCTAAAGTCGCTTCTATACAGTGCATGGAACAGGCAAAGGTTTGCAAAAAAAAAAACTTTCAAATATTCGATATTCAAGATGGAAGGGATACCAATGCTCAAACGGTTACCTACCGCGTATTCAGTACTATCATTCTGCATCCCCTACATGAATTTTTTTGCCGGTTTAAAAAAAAAGACAGCCGTTTCCAACAAAACTGCAATACCTATCTACACGGTCAAAATTATGGAACAGCACATTTTTTTAATAACCGATGAAAATTTTCTATGCGGGTACAGAATGACGTAGTGAATACGTGGTAACCAGTTTAGCTTCTTAACTTACAATGTCCTAGTATCTAGAACTATAAATTCGAAAACATGTGACATCAGCCCACCAAACTACTGATACAGGTTCCTCGAACTAGTAAGAGACCTGGCTCCTAGCAATGGGATTATACAAACTTAATCGTATTCAGCCTGTAGGTAATGTTCTTGTTCCTTCTGCTGGCTCCATTATAGGCTTACTATGCCATAAAAGGCACCGAATAACTCGCCTTCCTCTAAAACGGAACGATCCAAATTCTAAACAGCCACCCACAGATCTGTTTACCCCTCAGGCGATAAAAGGCTCACTAAGTAAATCCGTTAACTCACTTTCAGTACAATAGACAAACTTTGTTCTGGATCCATTCATAGCTCTGTAAGACATTTATTTGGGCCAGAACGACGCTTATAAAGACGGATTACGTACTAAAATATTTTGATATTCCATCAAGGTAAAATGAGCTTTATGTTCATTGAATCTCTTTAAATTACTTTTGCTTTTGTGATTTCTGGTGATTATTTATAATAAGTTGTGATTCTTCTTTGTTAGCCATCTGTCTAAACTGGCCCTGAAACTTGTAATTGATTGATCATTATTAATTGTGACAGCAAATAAGACTTCAGTAGTCCTTTCTAGCTTAATCAATATTATTTTTGAAGACATTTTTTTGTTTCTCAATCACGTTTTAACGGCAGATGTAATTTGACACTTATGATTGTGCACCTAGTGAATTAACACATAGAACTAGTTACCCCATCATTCAATTGGAACCTCGAATAGTCGTCATTCTCCTGTCCTTAACCCAATTCATTTGGGATCGGCGCAGCATGTCTTCTTCTTCCATATTTCTCTATTACGTGTCAACTCATCAGACAATCTACATAGACATCATGTGCCGAGCCTTTTCTCTACTATTTTGGGGTCAGCTTCCAGTGCATCGGAATACCAGTATTTTACATGGAACGACTGCCTATTTGACCTCCACGACCCAGTTAGTGCTGGGTAATACATGAAGAGTAATTTTCATTCATACTTCAAATTTCACTTCTTCTAAAAAAGTGAACAGTATCAATACCTATTTAGAGTAGTAGTCTAAAGTAGAAGTACATAAGTTGATTTCCTAAGAATTCTCTCTAACATAAGATTGTCTAGCGTGGCGTAGGCGGTCCAAACGTGCAGCGCAATCGCTATATGACGCATACGCCGTGAAAATACGTGGGAGTTACGTCTTACTAGAATTCATCGAGTTTATTTATTTATTGGATTTCCTGCACTTCAACAAGGAATTTTCGGTGCACGTCATCGCAATTCCACAGTGTTTATTTAAAAGAACACAAGTGGAGAAAAAATTATTGTTGTAGAGTAAATTTTTATCATCAAACAAAACTGTGGGAATTTTTGGTGCACGTCATCGCAATTCAAGAAGAATGAAAGAAAGAATGCTTGTGCGATAAAACAACCTGTTGAGTAAATATTTTCATCTTTCAATTAAGCTGAAGCTTCAGTTATGGTGTGTTGTATAATTATCACTTGCTACGGTGAAGGAAAACATCGTGAAGAAACCAGCATGCCCGAAGGATATTTCTCGATGGCATGTAAAGCCAAGTCAGTGGCCAATGGGTGGCATAAAAAATCTGATACCAGGTTAGGCACTAACTACAGTGACTACACGATAAAGAAAGAAGCAGCCGAGCACAAAGAGCTGATAAACATTTCACTGTTTTGATTCAAATGATTAAATGAAATATCGCTCTGAGTTGTAAATCTATTATAAAACAAATTCCTTGTAATGAAAATACATAGCATTTTCACAAATTGTTCCTCAGTAATTGTACATTCAAATTAGCTTAGCACAGAAAAATGCTTCTCCATTTATAGTTACGCGGGGATTTCCACATTTGAGTACAAACGCAGTCTGCATTAGTAGTGAAACAAAATGCATACATCTGAAATTCCCTCTTAGTTTAATTTCCATGTTCACAAACATAAAATAAAATTGTTTTTCTATGAATTAATAATGGTTTCATACACACAGGTATGTGTTTGTTTTTCATTTAAGTGAAACTTCAAAAATAAACTTTTACGTCAGCTTTGTGTTCGTAATGTTTATTTTGTTTTGTTGCGTTTGTTTCATTATTGTGTATGTCTGTGAAATGCTTTGGATAAAAACTTATTATTCTGATCTGATCAAACAATTCTGTTAACTTCAATCAACCAAAATCTTAATAAAACTATACCATTATAGTTTCAATATCTACACGAAAAATAGTCTTACATAGTACATTTACCTATTACTCTGGCTAAAGTCAAGCGGAAATCTGTAATCGTTATGGTTATGATGCTTAAGATCGCCTTTAGAAAAACCATACAATCAACGTTGTGAAGGAGCTGGTCCGAGAAGAAAGCCCGTTAGTAGTATTCCTTTTGATAAGCTCATTGAATTGCTTAAACACACACTCGTATGTTTTAGAGATGCTACACAGTACACAAGTTAGGGTCGGCCTGACGAGGGCCAAGCGATAAAATCTAATGTATATAATATTTTACCATCCAGCTATTGTTAGGCCTACCCAAACATGCGTGGAGCGCGCCTTAAATACATATACTATAAAACACAGATAAACATAAAAAAAACTGTTGACACAATCGCATAATCATCAGAAATTTAGAACTATGATAAAAATCCGATTCGCTGCGACTCTAGTTTTTGTTTCCAAGTAAGTAAGTATATCCAGACGTGAGTAACTTGTAAGTTTTCGAGTTTTCGACATACTCCACACTTAACTTGATACCAACTCTCGCTAAATTGAACAAACTAGATTGATTTACGCAAGACTGATATATTAATAGGAATAGATTTGGTAAATTTGACTTCCTAGTTTGAATGTTAAGTTTTTGCCGAGCATAGTAAAGTTTGAGTCCTGGATTTGGCAAAGTTGTATTAGGTTTTTGTAATAGGAAACTATTCGTAGCCCTCACAACCGCCGCAGTCTGTGCCGATTGTGGCAATTTGCTTGAATTATTACCACCGACACGTGAGTGGATTAAATCCTGTCGTCAGAAAACCCCTTTGAGGAATACATACGCTCTATAGATTTATTGTTAACTATAGCTTTTGTGTAAGGCTTCGCCCGCATGAAATCTAAAATAATCCTAGGGGAAAGTTCTATCGAAATTAAAGTACACTATATCCTGAGTTAGGTCTTGGTTTACCTGTGTCGAAATCTGTTCAGTTGTTAATGCGTGAAAAGGTAACGGACATAGTTACTTTCGCATATCTATACAAATAAATAAAATTGAAGTGACTGTTTGTCATTTTAAAATAACAGCTTTTTACTGAATGCATATGAAAGTATATGCTGCGGTACTTAATTATTGTTAAAAAACAAACATGTCCGTCTGTCTGTTTGTTTCGGTTAATCTCAGAAACGGCTGAACTGATGTTGACGGGACTTTTACTGGCAGCTGATGTTTTAACGAGTAACTTAGCCTACTTTAATGTCAGAAAAAAAGTGGAGTAATTAAACGATTTTTTTATTATTTAATTCCTTGCGGGCGAAGTCGCGAGTAACAGCTATATTATTAGTAGGAATATTTAGGTACCAATGGTGAAGTTTTGACCCTTTCTCATTAAAACTAAACCTAGATTAAAAAAAACATAACTTATATTTAACTACACAAAGCTCTTAAACCATTTAAAATTATCTCGTTAATAATTTAAAATTCTCCCCGAACCCATCCATTACGAGTATAGTCGTTAGCAACACTTTATCTTTGTTTATGTACAATACTTAAACATTTATCGAGACGATTTATGTATTTACTCTCAAAATGTAATTGTATTCAAGTTTAGAATTACCTTTTGAAAACATTGATCGCTTTCGGACTTTGTCACATTAAACTCTTAACTTGTCAATTGATGTAGCTACCTTCATCTTGTGTATCAGTTGATGTCTTACATTAATGTGAAATGGTTCTATATAGTCAGGATTTCATAGGTCACATTACAATCCGACTAGGCTCGTAGCACCTTTGCTACGACATTTCGTAGCACCCGCTACGAGTGATTAAGTGGACAAGCTACGCAGTTAATTAATAGTTCACGTACTTGACCCATGTTACTTGAATAGAGTGGGACAATGTCACTTGAAGTGATATAGTGTTCTATTATAATATAATTTCGGTCACTAAATAGTACCAGAGCTCTCTGTCATTGGTTATAGTGACATTTCTGTCAACCATTCAAATTGAATAGGGTTAACTATGCAACTAACAATGCTTATTGTATTTGATGAGGGTTCACCAAATATGTCAAACGGTTTAATTGGAATTATTTGGAACTAATTCAACATTTACGCAATATTATATTCCTTTTGAGTTTTATGTATACAAATAAATAAAATTGAAGTGTCTTTTTGTAATATGAAAATAACAACTACGGTGCTTATAACGAAAACTGACAGTTTTCTACCAACAAAATAGCTGTTAACTGAGCAAACGAGAGATCCAAAGCCCACTTTTACCGGGCCTCACCTAGCAACGAATACTTTGTTTCTGGGACGTATCTTACGTTATTTTTACATAGGATACGTCATAGAAACAAAGTAGTCTTAATCAGCCTTTTAAATCGTTGCAGACAAGAGTAACACATTTCTGTCAACGTTCCCTAGAAAATGTTGGAAATATACCTATGTAATTTCTCAACATGTCTCCTTTGTTTCGCCGTCGCATACTTTTAAAACTTTTCGAGGAAAACAAAGGTGTTCCTCCATTCTAGGAAAATAATTTAAAAGTTCTTCCTGTTATGAATTTCTATTCTCGTTGTTGAAATTAATATGTTTTCTGTTACAAAAGTAAAATGAGGTGACAAAAACAATGACTTTCATGAATTTATCAAGTGACATCAGTTTTCTCCGAATAAGTTTTATTCTATTGCAGAATTTTTAATGATTATTTTCGCTTGAATCTTAACAATTCAAAAACTGCACTCATCTGCCTAGCCTTTTGCCAACTGTTGTATGGGTACGTAGGGAAAAAAGTGAAACTAGTGACAGACAGTAGACACAACTAGTAAAAGCACACTGTTGAATGATTAAGTTTGAACAGGGCAGGGACGCAGCCCACGCACACATACACAATGGTGACACACACATATATAACAGCAACAATGTTGAGGTCAACTTCCAGTCTAACCAGATGCAGCTGAATACCAGTATTTTACAAGAAGCGACTGCCTATCTGACCTTCAGAACCCAGCTCGGTAGTTGGTATGTAATGGGTGGTAACCAATGCACAGACCGACCGAGGCAAGAGCGTTTTATTAACGTCAGCCAAAGCTAATTTGTCTAAGTTATTTCATCACCACTGTTCACAAACCTATAAAAAAAAAACATTGTATGGAAGCATGCATGTCGTAGAGCACAAAATTCGATAATATCCTCGCGCAAAATAAATACCCGCATCTGTGTTGAATCATAGCTCACCTCCTCTCAAAGAGACGAATTCTTTGTCACAGCATTAGGAACTTAGCTGATTCTAAGTATGCTAATCTGCAATCCAAAGCTTCCCAAGCAACAGAGATAAAATTCCTTGACATTTTCTTCACAAACTTTTGTGCGATAACGCCAAAATTTGGCCCAACTATTCACATACACTTTGGCGGGCATGATAACTCATTATCACCGTGTTATCAACGCGTAGGCGTAACTAAGGATTAACTCACGCGTACTGAATTCAACATGGATACAACTAGATAGATATGTACGTACAGAAGTTTTACTAGATATTATAGAAAAGTTTTTAAGAAACGCTGTGTATTTAGTGTAATGTGTGCGTTAATTTAAAAAAAAAAATAGGTTTGTTGACAACTTTTGATTGGGTTGTGCAAACTTTCAGAATTTAAAAACTATGAACACAGGTTAAAGAATTTGTCCCCCCCCCTTGTGCCCTCCCTTGTGCCCCCCCCCCCTGGTTATCCTACCAAACCTCCTATCTAATGCGAAAACACAGGGACAAAAAAATGGATTTGACTATTTCAAACCATTAAATATGGTGTGAAATTATGACCGTCGTCGATCCTTGTATGAGATGTTATTCTTGATCTACAGTACGGTAAGATGACTAGTATCATCGTACACAACATCGTATCGTGTAGTACATTCACAGAACGGCTTCACCCACTGCTAGGTTCCATCGTTTCTCTAGCAGTTGTTGAGTGTCTCTTCTGTTAACCATTCCTTAGTGACATACACCCATTAATCAGGGTTGCTGATGCGCACATTATCGTTTTACTAATTAACAACACGCGGGTTCGTGTGAGGGCTTGCTCGTTTAGTTAGGAAGCTCTAGAATTCTAGATAATGTAACTTAGAACAATGCTATCGTGACTAGAGGATAATGAACTCGAGTGGTGTGGTATGTCTTAAAGGAGACTAGCGAAATTGGTGTGAGATCCAATTTGCGCTAGTTTCGTTACTTTTAAAGAATACTTGGCCTCTGTGGCAGAAAGACGGCTTTCTGCGCTTGGAGTCACAGATGCATACATTTTTGTGTTCATATATTAGCAAAATATCATGATTATTGTAACTGCAGAAATAAGGTTTCTTAATAAATTAATAACTAATTCTCTATCTTTATTTTTGGCCAGAAAACTCGAGTCAAACATTTATAATTCAGAATTTTGCTACCAAAACATACAGAATTTTACCGTAGTTTTCAGCACTATATTTACTCGGGCACTTTATCTTTTTCCTCGCATCAAAGCGAGCCTTGTTTGCCTGTAAATCAACTGGTTCCAGAATGCAGGAAAAGTAGTGTTTACCGCCAATTTCACCGATGGACGGTTACGTAAAAGGGTTGCAATTACGGTCCTGCATTTTATGGCATGCTGGACTGGTTTTTAGTTTAGCATAGTTTCAGTATAAACTATTACAGTTTGAGTGTCATTTTGTAGTATAGTATGCGATATAGTTATTCGAGTTTGAGTGTTATTTTGTGAACCAGAAAGTAGGTTTTGTATGTTTTATAATACACATGGTATGATATATTAATTTCTCAGTAGCAGATCGGAGTTTGGAAGTTGGAATAATGCTCCCGTGCCCTAGAGAGGTACTATAATATCTGCCGGGTCAGTTGGATGATCTCTCCTGAAATTGGCTGCCATGGTTGAAATTAAGTTAGGATGACTTTTATACTGTGGCCGCTTTGTTCAAAATATGGTTATGTTCTGCTGCAAAAATGATGATTAAAAAGATTTTGACAACTATTTTTACTAAACTATTAAACCCTGCTAACATGCAGAGTAAGTTAAATGACTTACTTCTAAATAATATCCATTACGGCACCTTAATGTGAGTAAAGTCATACTACTGACTAGGTTGAATCTTTGACTAAGGTTGTGCCTACACTTTATACAATAAAATTAAAAGGAACACTGATTCAGTGAGATATTTTCATTTTATTATTGGCAATTTATTCCAATAGCGTCATCTCCAATATAATCAACATTTGAACTCACCACAGCACATTGCTCGCTTGATATTTGGCGAACCTCAACGATATTTGCCTTTAACATGAAATTGCTTTGGATGCTCATTTGCTCAATATGATTACGTTGATTTTCAACTGGATCTTGAATGTGAAGATACGTTAGATATTTCTCGGGATATCACGTAGTGCATACAAATGAAGAAGCATGATGTTTGGTTCATGTTGCGGTTTATTTATCTCTTGATTTTTAACTGTATTCGATTACAATATTGTACTTGGATTTGTCAATTTTGCTGTGTGTATTTTGCATGTTTATCATTCTACGATTATTGGGCCAGCAATTTATAATATTAGAGGCAAAGGTTTTACAAAATCAGCCTATGGTCACGGGCCTCCTTTCTGAGAGGGGTAGTGAGTTATGATCCACCACCCGCGCCTAGTGTAAGTTGGTGGATATATCACATGTCTTCAAAGTTATCGAGCCATTGTCATTTTGAATTAATGAATTTATTTTATTACGGATTCAAAAAGATCCATAATATAGTGTTATTAATCTAATATTAAATAACTCATTATCTAGTGTTAGTACCAAATATCTGCACAAGATTTTTTTTTAAATTTCTCAATGTAATGAAACTTATTCACAGCATATTAGGCGACGATATTGCGATTCTAAACAATAGTCAGTCTAAACAATAGTCAGTCAAACCTCGAAAATAAACGCCCGAAAGCAACTCACAGAAAAGGAAACGCTATTAGATAATAAAATTCCTTTTACCACAGTATCGACATGTTACTCAGTAGGGACTGTGATCGACACATAACCTAGTTTCCTTGCACGTCACGTCGTTCGGACTTCAGAGAGGTAGATGACAAGAAAAGATTGCAACCGTGAACTTATTGCGATTTCTTATTTCCATTCGGGTTTGATCAAAAGGACATGGTTACATTGCAATCGGTTAAAAAGTGTGATACCAAATTACCGGGGAGTTCTGTTGCCTTATAAAAGGTGTAAACGGGCCCTTCACGGAACCGTCAACCAAAAAAACATTCTGCATATCTAACTAAGTAAGTCTACGCAAAAATCATTGCTGAGAAACGGCTTTTTTGTTTGGGCGGAAGAATCACATTTTACTGTAGGAGTCAATGTAACGCACTCAAAACACTGTGCTGATACAATGACTAGTACCCCCGTACTATTCAATGCAACCATCAGCACAATGTTTCGTAGTAGTATTTAAAGAAAAATTATAAAATTACAAAACTTGTATTTAAAAAAAAAGTACTGAAAAAGTTGACCCCCAATATCTCCGTAACTAGAAGGTTCCCAGGTCTAGAACACAAAATATGTCGCAATGAGAACAAGTGCCATTTGGTTTCGTTAAGGGAACTTTTACACCCATTATAAAGCCAGTTTGGATCACATTGTCGATGCCTATCTACTGGAAGGTTCCATGATAAAATGCCATTATATTTAGTTAATGGATTTGCAAACCCTTCCGTACCTCCGTGAATAGTATAGTGTTCCTAATCAAACTGACACGTTTGATCGAGTGTTCCAAGAGCCTCACATCAAGGGCAACCCCAGTATGGTACCGTCCATCAACGACATAATAAACATCAAACCTTTATCATTGATGAGTAACAAATTAGTAAATGAGAAATAGAAAAATTTGATACATAGTTTAACTTCCTGAGATGTCACATAACCTCACAGGAAATTAATTCCTGTGAGGTTATGTGACATTGGAGACACTCTGTATCATGAATTCAATTACATATGTCATTTGTAGATCTTTAACAGTCGTCAAAGGGAGTCAGTGGCCCGAAAATTTGACAACCAGTCTTACGAAGGGGAATCGTATTACCCAGTACTAACTGGGGTGTGGAGGTCAGATAGGCAATCGCTCCATATAAAATTGTGATATTGAGCCGCATCCGGCTAGACTGGAAGCCGACCGCAACATAGTTGGGAAAATGCAAGGCAGATGATGATGTAGGGAGCCACGATTGTTAACAGCGATCCCTGCTTTTAGGAAACAGTCCAGTAAAGGCTACAGCAGATTAAGCTAGGTCGTGTCGCAAAGCAAAGCATTGCAAAAATCCTTCTAGATCACTTTCGTATATATTATTTGAACCATGAGCATAATACTACATGCTGTTTCAAGAAACGTTCAGTGTGCTCGAGACATTCACTTTCGGGAACTATTAGCACATTTGAGAGCTCGCAACAGTTCCAAGGAGTTGAAACGATACTACCCTGATATAAATGAGAGGTCTTCAAGATCAAAAGCACGGTTGGTCAAGTCACGAGCTAAGATTACCTTCTTCAGTTTCCGGTCATTTCAAAGTAAGCACTCCTTGAAAATGATCCGGGGTTTAACGATACTTGAAACTCATTACTTGTATTAAAAGAAATTAAAGAATATAGTGAACAGTGATAGTCGAGTGGTGTGACCGTTGGACTGCCAAGTCATAGGTCTCGAGTTCCAACCCAAGACACGCACCTCAGATTTTTCGGAATTATTTGCGTATTGTACCTACATTTATCATTTGCTTCGGTGAAGGAAAACATCGTGAAGAAACCAACATGCCTGAGAGATATTTCTCGACGGCATGTAAAAGCCAAGTCAGAGGCCCATGGGCGGCATAAAAACTCTGACACCAGGTTAGGCACTAACCACACGATAAAGAAGAAGAAGAAGAAAGAATATTCAATAAGTGTAAAATCTTCCAAGTATTACCCAAGGGCCTAGACAAAGTTTATAAGCGATACCGATTATGGAAATGACAAAAATGTATTACTTATTTATTTATTTAACAATTTATGTACGCACTAAATACAGAAATCAAGAAAGGAACAGAAAAGAGTACAAAATTAATGCTAATTTCTAATGAAATCTCTTCCAGCACACCTGCGAAAGGAGATATTAAAAAAAGAGATGTAGACAAAGTGTGTAAAAGAAGAAGAGAAAATGGAATACATAAAACATAAAGCAGATAATATACAAGATAAGACTTACATACGTTTAAATACAAAGATACATACATACAACAATACTATAAATACAATAAAATAAATAATAATAAATACTTATGTAACTATGACGAAATGGAAAGATACATTGATATATAAGCTTATTAGGTTTGATACATTAGAATAGCATAGCTTAGCTAGCAGCTACCCTCTTGAACCTCGTAGAAATATACCTGGAAACCGATTTCCACTTGTCTTCTGCATCATCATCGTCTGCCTAGCCTTTTGCCCAACTATGTTGGAGTCGGATTCCAGTCTAACCAGAACCAGCTGAATACTAGAATTTTACAAGGAGCGACCGCCTCTCTGACTTCCACAAGCAACTAAGAAAATATTGTTTTTATTTAATTACAAAAGTTTTGAAGACAACTTTGTACAAAATAAAACTTTATTAATTTTAAAATTCTTTTGACGGCAAAGTAGAAATACTCGTATCTGCGTCAGAAACGAATTGAAATGCATTTCACATAGCGGTCTTGGTCGATAGTACTACGCTGTGTCTTGAATTTACCAATACAACATTATTTATACAGAGAAATTCACTCATTTTTGTGAACCGAGTTCCTCTTCTTAATTCTAAAGACAATATGGCTGTGTATGTGTGTTTGCTGCGAGTAAATCTATCTTATCTTCTAAGCTTTTTCTTCACTATGTTGAGGTCGGCTTCCAGTCTTACCGGATGCAGCTAAATAACAGTGTTTTAGATAGAGCAACTACCAACTGACCTTCGCAACTCAGTTACTGAGTAACACTATATATTGGCAAAACTGGAGTCGGTATCTAGCCATACTATTTGGATTACGTTTTAATGACATGATATGACTGATGTATGATGTATGATGTTGACAAAGCCGAGGATTTTTTCTAAGAAATGCCTCAACATTCAAATGAGTGTTTACTCATTCAAGCGCCTTCTGAAAGAATAAGGAAAATTAGTCGATACCATACCAATTATTTTCTACAAGCAACATTGTATAATACATAGAGAATATGAATGCCAATGAGATTACCGGTAACCCCAGACATCAGTGATAGCCTAGTGGTGTGACCGTCAGACTTGTTAGTCTGACGAACTACGACGACTTGTTAGTCGTCGGTCTCGAGTTCGATCCCAAGACACGCACCTCTGATTTTTCGGAATTATGTGCGTATTGTACCTATATTTATCACTTGCTTCGGTGAAGGAAAACATCGTGAGGAAACCAGCATGCCTGAGAGATATTTCTCTACGGCATGTAAACCTAAGTTGGAGGCCCAAGGGTGGCATAAAAACTCTGACACCCGGTTGGGCACTAACCACACGAAAAAAAAATGAACCAGACACTGCAAAAACAGCTGAAAATCTTCATAGTAAAGAAAACAAGTGGGTAGTCCACCTGATAAATGGCGAAAATAACCTTTCATCAAAATATTTGGAATGCAACAGATAAAACAACGTCCATCGTAATTATGTACTTTGTACCTAATTAATAATCTCCGTTGATAACATTCAAATATAATATTTTACCCAAACAGCTTAAAAGCTCACTAAATTAAAAATTATCTGTGGCGTAATTAAAATAAAACCTCATTTTAATTGAATTTCTTCATAGAGATTATTAGAGGCGAATGTTAGAACGCCATTAAAAAGCGATTTCGATAAAAAAGGGGAAATGAAGCGTTCCTAGTTTTATCATAGAAAATAACATTCCATCTCTCAGTTTATTAGTATAGCTTGAGTTGGTTGATTTCTTGGCGGTGGAATACTCTCGTGGCTCAGAAAGCACGTTCAATGCCTGATCTCTCTCCAGTCGTGTCGGATTGCCCATCGGACTGTGAAAGGGAAGGAAGAGAGAGTGCACCTGTGTTAGCACACACACTTGTGCACTATAATATCTCCAGCGTCAATGGCAAGTCGCCGCTGAGATTTGCCGCCATGACAGAGAACGTTTAGTAGGTAAGATTGAGTTTTTAGTTTAAAAAAAAATACTACTGCCGAAATTGCGTGGCTCTACTTCACGAAAACACCAAGCCAGGTATTCCACACCGATTTTCATTGTTCAAGTATGAATCATAAGGACAATGGCGGTAAATAATATATGTCTCACTTAACTGAAATCTAGTTTTCATGTACGCGTGTGTCTAGAAATTACCTACCCGTTATGTTGTCCATTTCCGTTCTCCGTATTTGAAACTCTAACATAATTCAGTAAGATTTAATTTAAAACTTGTTTAGTTTCATACAGAAAACCATTTGCTAGATTTCTCTTGAAAACCTTATGCCCGTTCTTTCATACCCAGATTCATGTCACTGTACCTACACTCATGTGCATTGAAACTGGTCTACTAACTGACTACATTTGATATTATATCTGGTTGAAGTTGTCTCCTAAGCAAAGTAAAAGCTGATATTGTCAAAGGTGGATTTACTCATTCAGTGCTATTTATGCAAACAAAATATCACAGAACTTCCCTCTGGCAATACGTTGATACTAAAACTCCGCATTTTGTAAACAGACATGAAGCAACAATTATTTCGCCTTAAACACTGTAGACATGTCGGTATTAACAGTATTTTAACTACGAACAAATGGTCAGAATCGGCTTTTATAAGATGAAAAGTGGGTAGCTAGCTGTTTAAGCTAGTTTACAAAGGTTGTCTGGAAGATATTGCTTTTAGCGATAAGACGGCCATTGTAACCATATCATCATCATTTCAGCCCGGTATCACCAACGGTTGGGTATTAGCCTACCCTTTCTTCTGCCATTCTTCACTGTTCTATGCGTCCCTTATCCATAATTTTTCCCGCGATTTTGACGATATCGTCAACCCAACGTGCTTTTGGACGGCGCTGGTTCCTTAGGCCCAACTTTGTCCATTGTAGCCATAGAATTAGAAATTTTGTAAAACAGTTGTGATACAATTTTGGTGTATTAACTATCTACACGAATTAGATTAGATTAGATTTAGATTAGATTAGATTTATTTATTTTGTAAAACATGAGTATGGTATAAAGGTCTTATAATTAATGAGGTAGCTACATGTTTTGCCATTTAAGGCGTACAAAATTAGTCGCACTAGACATACAATGCAAAATATATATATATATACGATAAACAAAAAATTACAATCTCAAAAATTAAATTAAAAATTACAATGTCAAAATTTAATTCTAAATCACAATGTCAAAATCCAATTCTTAATCCCAATGTCAAAATTTAAATTCATTTCAAAAATACAATGTCAAAATTTTAATTGAAATTGCATACACACTGATAATAAAACCAAATTATACGCTTTTAAAAAAATTCTATACAGGGAAAACATCATTTAAAAATTCATCTACGCTGTAATAGCACTTCTCTAGTAATAACCCCTGAAGGGACTTTTTAAATTTGTTTAGAGGCATACATTTAATAATATCAGGTATTTTATTATAAATATTTGGAGCGATACCAAAGAAACTCTTTTTCAATAAAGCAGTTTTGCACTTGTTTGAACATAACAAATTCTCATATTGTGCTCGAATTGGGGTTCTCTTGACTGCTGAAAATTTTTGAAAGTATTGTTGATTTGCTTTTACAAATACTGCAGTTTCAAATATGTACAAGGAGGGTAAGCTTAGTATTTTTAATTTTTTAAAGTAAGGAACGCAACTATCCGTTGTTCTTAGACCACACATTGATCGTATACATCTTTTTTGCATCCTGAATACAAGTTCTCTGTTAGTTGACTGTCCCCAAAAAACAACACCATATCTTAAAATAGAAGCGACCAATCCATGGTATGCTGGTAATAGTGTGTCAGTATTTACTTTCTTTGATAATTGGAATAATAGATATGCAGATTTGCTCAGACCCTTGCAGATTTCCTCTAAGTGAGGTTTCCAGGTTAGTTTATTATCTATAGTTATACCTAAAAATTTTGCATTTGTAACTTCTTCTACTATACAGTTATTATATGCAATATTAACTAGTGGAGGCTTACGGCGCTGGTGGAAATGAATAATTTTTGTTTTATCTAAATTAATTACAAGATTATTTTTATCAAGCCAATTTATAATGTCACTCAGAGAATTATTTATGTCATTTTGATACTTATTAGGATTAGTATATTCCACAATAGCCGTGCTGTCATCTGCAAATAGTACCATTTTATGATCGATAGTTTTTTAGAATTCTAAGTATTCTTCAAGTAACAGGTAACTCGTGAGGAAGTCGAGGTGCATCGCGACAAGTGGGAACGATTAGTGTGTTGGTGCAACGTAACAAAAAGTTAAGTGGCATCGTCAACCCTAACATTAAAAGAGTAACCATGGAGTTTCTTTCCCGGTTCTCCTCCATAAGAAACGACCAACCCGAACCGTGCTCCTTTATTCAACGTTTTGTACCCATTTAGGCCTATGTGAAATAAAATATTTTGATTTTGACCACCCGTGTTTAATTTCACAAAAAAAGACATAGTTGGTTTACTGCTTACCATTTCACAGCACCTCGAGAGTTGCACAGAGCCCAGCAAATTACATTGACATGATGATCAAAGGGGAACGTTTAAACTAAGTTAGTGTACGTACACACAATAATCTTGTCATTCGTGAAATATTGCTTCGGAACCTCTCGGAGAGGGAACTTTGATCGTGATACGGAATGAAGGCGTCTAATATTATTTCTTGTTGTAACGTTATTTTCATAAAATTCTGTACCTTCGTTAAGTTACAATTTTCACAAGGAGGATGCGTTAAGGTAGAAGAAATAGTCATTCAACGGGATTAAATGTACTTACAGGGTTGTATTGATGATTTTAATGATTAAAATAAATTCTGGAAATACATACGAATCTTACATTGTTCAACATACATCCTGACAGCCCGTTCACACCACGACGATTCGTTTTTTTCGACGTATCGTCTTTTTTCACGATCCGTAATTTTTTTTGACGGTGGCAATGCTTTTTAAATGCCCGTATTCACACGCAACACGAATTGTGAATAATGACGGACACGTCATAAATAGCATAGCGTATCGTCTTGTAATAATCGCGTACGTCAGAAAACACGAATCGTGAATGTTTTGTGACGGATTCGCTGATGCGCTGGCTCCCGAAAAATCACGAAACTAATGTGAACACCAATGCGTTTTTTTGCCGGATCGTGATAAAACATGATTGAGCCCTTACACTGACATGCAAATTGCAAGAAACGTAACTAAAATTTGAATTTCACGGACTACCCTGGCTACGTTTCCACCTAGTATAATACCGGACCAGTCCGAATTTTATGTTGAGGCTATTATATTGAAAGACTTTAGAATATTCAGCCTATAATGTTCCCACAGCTGGGAATCAGACATTCTCTCTGTGAGGGGGGGCTTAATCTGGTGGATTAAGGACCATTGCGGGTGGTGGATGCATATGTCGGTTGGTTACCTCACGATGTTTTCCTCCAACATTTTGACGGCAATACTGATAAAATAAATAGCAGAAAGTAAAATGTCTCGCCAGGATTCTCTTTACTCAGAGTAATTCGATTTTTTTATCAATTTCTCAAATCTGCAGTGGTTTGCTGCTGGTTCGGGTTATTTTAAGTCTCACTTCATTATTTTTTCTTTTATTCAAAGGTTTTATAGCTTTTATGATCCGTGCAATAAAATAATCTGTGTTGTTTGTGGCAAAAATATTCTGCCTTCTAAGGCACGAATACACAATAACATTTATGGCGTAGTTGGCACACTTTTATGCAGGTATGTTATCTTCGGGAGTTTGGCAATAAATCTAATACAAACTACGCGAATCGTGTTTACGGGAATAACATACAATATCGGTACATATTACTGTATCTGTCTGTATCATGGCATTGTACTTCTAAAGTACGTATCGGATTTTGATGCGGGTTACCATCAGTTGGAGAGTCTATTTAGAAAGGCGTAAACATCGGGCAAAGCAGAGGGCGAATTGGTAGTGCATAGTACGATCGCAAATACAGAAGCGTAAGGTACGACTCTGGAAAAGCGTGTGAGTAAGATACAGGTATAAATTACTAAAACTTGTAGGTATTACAATATCATTCAATTAACATATTGCCTCGTTGGTATAGTAGCCGCAAGCACGACTGCTGAGCATGATGCCCTGGGTTTGATTCTCAGGTCGGGCAAAGTGTTATTGGGTTTTCAATTCGGAATTTCTCAGTAGCATCTACGGACTCTAGATTTGGGGTGTGTAACGGTTGATATAATAACAAAAAATCTAACGTTCACTTGACCTAATTTCAGTTAATATACTTTTGTTTAATATAACGATCAGTTGAGATAATGAATTGTTGATATAATTTCATTTATTGAAAATTATATCATATGAAACATTAGGTCATATGAAATTAGGTTATATGATTTTATAGCATATGAAAATTATATTATATGAACGTTATTTCAAGTGAAATTAGAGCATTTGTTATTATATCATACATTACACACCCCTAGATTTGTGCCCGGTTGATGGCAATAGGCTGGCCCCTATTACATGAGACTTTGACGAATTAGGTATACCTCTGCCTAACCCCTAGGGGATTACATCCGCGATTGTTATGTTATGTAATAAAAGTTGAACAATCCAATTTACGTGAAATAAACCAACTCAATATGAGCTCATCTTCAAATAATAACATAAATTAATACCAAAATGCCATTACTCTTGGGACTACAAACCGTTGGGCGCCGCCACACAGTGGATCCATATTGAAAATTAGTGGACATGGGCAACAAAGTTCCAATATCGATTCGATATTTTTTTATGTGATTCTTCATGATATTCCAGACAACTTTTACTCTTGTGAAATTTCTTCTAAAGTTGATCGTTTGTCTGAAAAAAAATAAATTAGATTTTTTTGTATGGAGCGAATCACGTTTATTTTTTTTTCTTCAATTGTACGAATATGTTAGGTGTATGGCGTGAGTATATGATAGCTAGGGTCATTCTCTATCCAGGAAAAAATATATCAGCGCCGGCCATCCGCGGCCGCGCGAGTAATCATTCGGTAAAAAAATAATATTTTCTATGATTTTTTTTGCCTTTTAAAATCAATTCAAAGTCATATTTTCTGTCTCACTTGGCTGTTTTCACCTTTTTAGTTAAATATATAGTTTTAATAGCACATAGGTACTCACAACTAGTAATTCTGGCAGAGGTTAAGTTATTATTGCATGTTATCGGTGGCACCTGCATTGTGATTGATGACTCATTTGTTTGTGCGCTCGGCTAAATGCATAACAAACGAGTCACCGAAAAATAATTGTCTCTGATTGGTTGTTATTTTTTTAACTACCTGCACATTATCTACTGTTATCGGTAGCACCTGCATTGTGATTGATGACTCATTTGTTTGTGCGCTCGGCTAGAAGCGCATAACTAATGAGTCATCGAAAAATGCTCGTCTCTGATTGGCTGAATAATTTTCAGTCATGCTAATATGTTCACTACTTGAGTAATTAACACTGACTATAAATACAAAGACATTCACTAAGTCCCTCTAGTTTCGCTCTTGTCGCTTATTTGTGAACACAGTGAAATACTTTTATTTTTATATTTACTTTAGAACTATGGCTGGATTTTGTACCAACCTAGATCTTTTTGTGAAATTAAGAAGTGGTGGTGATCTGAAAAATTATATGTTTCTATATGAAAGTATAATTTCTGTTTTGAATACCACAGTTTCTGAAGAAGACAAAAACCTAATCAAGGAGTTCTGTCGGCTTTTTTGTGTAAGCCTAAATAAAAAGTGGATAGAGTCAAGTATAAATCAAAAAACTTTTATGAACCGTGTAAATAATCGCAAGTGGTTGGAAAAAAACATCAACTGGCCTGTTTGTGACAGTGTTGACCTGAGAAGTGAGTTGGGCTTTTCGGACACAGCCTTATCTGAGCCAGTGGATATGAATTCCCATGTTCCTAATCTTGCAGTATGTACTACGGAAGCGGGAACATCTACAGAAAAGGAGCACAGAAAACCGTTCGAAGACTTAAGTAATAAGCAAAAAAAAAGACGTTCTACTTCCATAGTAGAAGAAAATTCCGAGGAAGAGTTGCAGCACTGGTACTTAACAAAATTGAAAGACAACGGCAAAACGAATCTGGCAAAAGTGGTCGAATACCTTTCCAGTAATCCAGAAACGCTATCCGAAGTACACGAGCGACTATTCAAAAAGCAGAGCCTAAGTACTGTCTCTGAAGATAAGTGTTTAGCTCTTTACACATCACTTGCGCTCTCGAGATGGAAGTACTTAGCTCTTCGACAATTTCTGAAAGAAGAAAACTGTGCTGCCTTTCCATCTTATCCAAAGCTCGTTAATGCCAAGAAAAGATGTTATCCACCACAAGAGAGTATGGAGATTACCGAAAAAGGAGCTCAAATTAAATTGCAAGCGGTATTGGACCACACTGTGGAGAGGATTTTACTAGATGTGAATTCTGTTGATAGGTCTCAAAATGAAGAACTCAAGTTGACCTGGAAATGGGGGCTTGATGGTTCTTCGTCGCAGAGTAACTATAAACAGAAAACGTCAAACACAGCTACAGAGTTCGGTGATTCATCAGTAGTCATGATAAGCATCGTCCCTCTTCGGCTAGTGTCTGGCTCATTATCTGGGAATGAAAATATAGTTTGGGAGAACCCCACACCTTGCTCAACTCTGTACTGTCGACCAGTGAAGTTCACATTCACTTCGGAGACAGCTGATTTTATAAAGTCTGAAGAGTCGGAGATGAAAAAACAAATTGATGAACGAATATCTACTCAGTGTGGAAATATTATTGTATCACATGAATTGCATATGACCATGATTGATGGAAAAGTGGCCAATATTATTGCTGAAGTACCATCATTTGCAACGTGCCCCATTTGCTTGGCAAAACCAAGTGAGATGAATAATTTAGACTCTTTGACTTCCAGACCACTTCGTGAAGATATTTACAAACAAGGAATTTCTTCACTGCATATGAAGATTCGGTGTATGGAATGTCTTCTCCATATGTCTTATAATCTGGATTTTCAACGATGGACAGCTCGAGGCGAACATAAGGCTTTGAAACAAGCTAAAAAAAATACCACGCAACAAGAGTTTCGTGAGCAAACTGGAATGCTGATTGATATAGTCAAACAGGTATGTATTTAGTTCGTTTTATGTTTTTTGTGTATTATATCTCTATGTGTCGTATATTACAGTCTTTTTCCCCATTTCAGGGTTTTGGAACTACAAATGACGGGAATACTGCGAGGCGCTTTTTCCAAGATTACAAAACATCATCCAGAATAACAGGAATTGACGAAAATCTAATTTTCAGATTTTCCGTTATTCTACAAGCCATATCATCAGGCAAAAACATTGACTGTGAAAAATTTAGAAGATACTGAGAAAAAACAGCTGATGTATACGTGCAACACTATTCGTGGTACTACATGCCAGTTAGTGTACATAAACTTCTAATGCACGGTGCAGACATCTGTAACCACTTTGGTGTTTTGCCAATCGGTAAGTAAAAAATAAATAGAGTTTGATGTATAATTTGACTCGATTGCTTTTTGAAATTAAAATGCATGTACTTATTTCTTTTAGGTACCTTATCAGAAGAAGCTTCGGAAGCCCGTAATAAGGACTTCAGAAACGTCAGAGAGAGACACACTCGGAAAACGGACAGAATAGCAACAAACGAAGACATCCTCCATGGACTTCTAATAAGCTCTGATCCTCACATATCCTACATAAGGCCTAAAATAACGAAACAGGTTCATAGTGAGTTGTTGCCTGAAGCAATTCAGTTGTTACAGACTACCGAGCCTCCCTGTGACAGTGAGATTATGGAGGAAGAAGAATGCCTCATAGCAGAGTCCGAAAATTTGCCGGACCCACTTCTGGAATAAGAAATAAAGTGATCCGGCTATGGACTATTCCCACAAAAGCCCATCAGGGCTGGGAATATGACAAACAGCCCTTTTCAGGGCTACAATTATTTCACAATTTCCTTTCGATCATACGTACGATAACTTATACTATACTTTACATACGCTTGATTATGTAGATAATGATTATCAACGTCTTGCCCGTAAAAATTCAAACTATTTCACGTATATTTGATAAAATTAGTATACCCAGAAACTTATTACATGTTTATTTTACAATAGATAACGTGCAGGTAGTAAAAAAAATAACAACCAATCAGAGACAATTATTTTTCGGTGACTCGTTTGTTATGCATTTAGCCGAGCGCACAAACAAATGAGTCATCAATCACAATGCAGGTGCCACCGATAACATGCAATAATAACTTAACCTCTGCCAGAATTACTAGTTGTGAGTACCTATGTGCTATTAAAACTATATATTTAACTAAAAAGGTGAAAACAGCCAAGTGAGACAGAAAATATGACTTTGAATTGATTTTAAAAGGCAAAAAAAATCATAGAAAATATTATTTTTTTACCGAATGATTACTCGCGCGGCCGCGGATGGCCGGCGCTGATATATTTTTTCCTGGATAGAGAATGACCCTAGCTATCATATACTCACGCCATACACCTAACATATTCGTACAATTGAAGAAAAAAAAATAAACGTGATTCGCTCCATACAAAAAAATCTAATTTATTTTTTTTCAGACAAACGATCAACTTTAGAAGAAATTTCACAAGAGTAAAAGTTGTCTGGAATATCATGAAGAATCACATAAAAAAATATCGAATCGATATTGGAACTTTGTTGCCCATGTCCACTAATTTTCAATATGGATCCACTGTGCGCCACAAGACATTACCTCAGTAATTCACTTGTCTATGTAACGTAATCTACTCCATTAGACGGCATTTTATTTGAATTTAGTTTTCAGTGAAATAATGTGGGGTGTAGTATATTATATCTACATTGTTTGGTTCAGAATATGTAATGGTTGTTGATAAAGTTTAAAATTACTTAAAAAAAATACCGTAAATGGTGGCATTTTTTTGTGTTAACACTTTAAAAGTACGGCTCAGGGGGCCTACTTTCTAAGTCCGTCAACGAAGATACGGGCCCGTCCGAAAGTAGATCGAAACTTCGAAATTAACCCTACTCTCTATTATTTTCGGATTCATGGATTTTGACAATACATCGAGAGTAGGGACAACTGTCCAATCGTGTTGTCATTTGTTTTTAGTTCGGATCCCTTACTAATCGTATGTCCGTAAGTGATATGGAGTAGGAAACGCCCGTATCTTCGGCCGAAACTACGGGTTTTGAGCTTAGAGAGTAGACCTCCTGTTTAGGTAATCATTACGGATACACTTTTGTTAGTAATAACAGGCAATAGTTTTCAATAAATATAAGAGTGGTATACTTTACGACAGTAGTTTTAGAAGCTCGTTTTATGCTTAGTTTGAGCAGCAGAATAAACTGCGAAATGTTCCAGCTAAGCAAGATTAATTTCATATTAAAGCAGCTCCCACTAGACTAGAGCTATATAAGCACAGTGCACTCGTGTACAAAGCTTAGCGATCGTACTAGCTAAGGCATCTCACGAAGAATGAAATAGTTTATGTTATAGAACTCAGAGCTTTCTTGCTCTGCAGTTCTTCTATCAAAGTAACGCCTGAACTGGGTATTCATTACTGAATTCAATAAACTACATTAGTAGTAAAAAGTTAACTCAGACTGACACGGCAGGTGTAAAGTCAAATAGCTAGGCAAATCAAATAAAAACATGTGTTTACAAATTTCTAAGTACAGCAACATCCGACCTCTAATTTTCATCTAAAACAAAAACAATATAAAACGTATTTTTATGTCCAAATCACGGTCTGTAAACCCATAACTTCTAGTAGTTAACTCAACTAGTGACCTCTGTGGAGGTCAGTCGATTATAGTCTACTTTATGACCTGAATAACTTACATATTAAAAGATCTTACCTGACCTCACAAGCTATAAATTACAGTTATGGTGACGGCCAAAATAATTGAGTTAGTTCACAAAAGATAAACGAATTTTCGTCGTTATTTAATTTGAAGTTTATCGCAGATTTTTGTTGGACGTGGAAATTAAATTGGTGGACAGTTTTGCTGTTTGAGAGTAACTTCTTTGATATGAGTGACTTACATAGGGTAACTAAAAGTGTTCCAATTTTTGTTTTAGGTGTACTTGACCAACGTCGTGGTCAAGTGTGAACTTTTTAAAACAGATGTCATTTGTTTCGCGAATCGACATAGCGGGAATCGACATAGCAGGAATCGACACAGAGGGTATGATATCAACCCAAACATGCAGAACCGGAATACTAACAATATCTAAGGCTCCTTTGTACGAGAAAAGTTTTTATAATGTTATAAGGCGAGAATTTCCATGAGAGCTCGTAATCGATACTCAACATTTGATTTTCTCAGTCATTTGACTACTCGAAATACGATTTTGCGTAGACTGATGCCTTTCGAATTGCTGTAATTTAAGTAAAAGTTTTTTATCTGCTTTCTTTAAAAGACAACAAACTCTGTTCGTGTGAACTAGCCCTGTGGGTTTCTTCCTGGAGTTACTAGGTGTCTGAATTATGCTGGAACTTGTCACGACACGCTTAGTGAATACACCATTTCTCAGTACCTTGAGCATTCGAATACACGGAAATTTAATTAAGTGCCTAATGAAGCAGTTGATTACATTTCCCGCAGAAGTCTCACAAGTTGGTACACTTCTATAGCATTACGGAGTATTCATGCTTGGAATCATAATATTTGTCGAAATAAAATGCAACAACGTTTTGGAATAAAAGCTCTAATCATACATACATAGTTCCAAACATTTAAAGTTTTGAAGACCTATTAGAAGCTCTACACAAATGAATGGCGAAGTAAATTACCAATGTGTGCAAAGTTTGCACACATTGGTAATTTTGTTTATTTGCAGCTATTCCCTAATAGCCTTTAGCTATAGCTTTAAGTAGATATGAATCAGCAAGGGTCACATTTTAAAGTTTTCATGCTATTAATATCTTTAGCTAGGAACAAATGAAGCTCTTACTTGCGAATTCAAGTCAACCATCTTTAAATGTTCTCTCTGTGGGCCTCAAGTACGATTAAATAACTTGTATTAAGGAGTCAGTTCCAAAAATCGCCAAATAAGCATTGTTATGTTGGCAGATACGTCGTGTGTTTCGTAACTAGTTGTGTTTGTGACTTCGTGTGATAAAATGTATGTTATTACGTAAATTAAGAGATATTTTCATTTCTGAGATTTCTTGGCATTTAGTTTTTTTTTTTAGAGTTGTACACCTTTCTGTACCGTTCATATAGGGTTTACATAGCCGTATAAAATTTCATCCTTTTTCTAAGATTCCACATCTTTTCAAGAGGCAGTGGTGAAAATGTGGATAAGTTGTTGGAGAAAATGTGTAGCATCTATAATAATAATAAATTCCCTATTTCACCAAAAGCCAAAACTCTGACTCCTTAACTAGGTATGGCTTAGGAGCTAGTGGTTTTCCGTAACAAACAAAGCCATATTGTATTGTTTCGGGAAGTTTTTTTTTTGTTTTTCTTTTTTATTTTGTGATAAAAGAAAATAACATTCGTGACGTATCCGATGTTGTTACGTTGTCCAATTTTATTTTCTTTTATCACTCTGTAAGCTGCAGTGCAACCTTTAAAAGTTTACAGTCAGTATACAGGCGCTACAAACTCAACCTTCTTACAGAGCTGTAGGTATATTTACTTTCTAGAGTGAAAGTCAAGACGCCTTACAGCTTGGCTGTGAAACAATGAAAGGGGTTTGTGTCGAGAACTTACATCCGCTTTCTGAAGGAGAATAGGGCTGCTCCAAACTGTTTGATTTGACGTATCTAGTAGCATTACTCATATTGACATTTACACTGGCATAGCCCCATACTCACCGATCTGATGTATGTATTTCATGGGGATAATTTATCTCCCGGTTAGACTGTTCTAGTAAGAAGGAATCCCTAATAGTCATCAAATATACAGGAAATGTTTAATCAGAAGTTATCTAAAAAATAACAGCAGAAACATGACGTTCATGCAAAATAACAAAAAAAAGATAACATTAAACATACAATGCATAACAAATATTTATAAATACAACACGGAGTTAACGTCTACAGACTCACCCCGAGAGCCCCCGAGAACAGCCGAGAAGCGTAAATGTGTAATTGGTTTCTCACCATCTCGTTCTTTGGCCCGCTTCTAAGGGTTTGTCGGGTAAGAAAAGAGAATGGTATCACATGTCGCATGAGTGTGGCTACACGCAAGCGAAGCCGCGACATAAGCTAGTGTCCTATAATTTTTGATTTTCGTCAGAATGTTCAGGTCAGGCGCAGTCATTCCTAACTGGCGTGCGTGTATGAACAGCAACAAATCAAAAGTATTATGTAAAGATCGTTGCAGGTGCCATTCTTCAGTTTTTCCCTACTTCCATGGCATTTAAGCGTGCACTTATGCAATCGCAATATTCTCTTTATCAAGATATTTAGTCTCCATATTAGATTACGTAAACGAGTGTAGCTATCACACAATTCGTCCCAAAATCTATCACCAGACCGTATCTAATGAACACTGAAGAGATATTCATCACCATTTATCCGTAACACCAATGACCTGGAACAGATGCTTACAAATTGCTTGAGGAACGTCCTCAGATTGGGCACTCATTAATATTCCCTAATTAAGTGCTGGGAGAGAGAATACGGTTCGTTAGTTCCGTAATATGTGGAAATCAAGGATGTTAACGTGAAATGGAATAATAAATGAGAAGCAATTTGTTACTACAGGACATAGATTTTATACTGGACCTTGTAATAGATTTAACACTTTAAAGTATTGTGCCCACTACATCGTACCATGCCATGATCGTGACCGTGTGGTATGAACGCAACAGGCATTATAAATATTAATATTCCTTTTATTGAACAGTATGAGACTGTTCCGTCGCCGGCCACCGCTGTCGCGTGTCATGCACGTAGCGTATCAGCATTGGCAAAATATTCACGCCGACAGTTGTTGTCGCTCCGTGCATGGCACGCGACGGTGACGAAGTGGTCTAGTGGGCATAAGTCTCATATTTTTCAACACAAAGAATATATGGTTTATCCGCGTATGATGACCCTTCTAAACATGATACGCTGTTAATACGTTCATAGCACTTTCATAGTATGAAACGGCAAAGTAGGCAGATTCCTCAAAGTTTGCAAAACAAATTAATTCAAACTAAAAGAAAAATAGAGGATTTTTTTCTGAGTGAACACAACAATAGACCTTTCTTATATTTTTATTATAAAGTATGTCTCTTTACGGGCACAAAAGAGTATTATCGGTAGAAATGGATATCTGCGTCATTACCCCCGCTGTAATTGGATATAAAACTACTCGGAAAAACTTCCCCTTACCTGAAAATAATACACGGAAACACTTTTATATTCGTCAAAAAGAAATATACGACCGCTCTATCAAATCCTTTTAGCACATGCAGAAGGACTGTGGAAAGAGGTCGAATTATGACCGCAACCGGGACATTCACCCTTCTCTAACATAATTCCCTTTTAATCCTTTAGGGTGAAGAACCCAAACGTCGGCTCACCTAAAATTCACCGAAAATTGAAAGTTTATTTTATGAGAGAACATTTTTGCGGTTTTAACTTTGATGAAGAAATCCTGGTTGTTTGAAAACTTCAATCTTTAAGTTATTTTCGGGAAAACGATCTTTGTTTATGAACGTATCTTACTTAATTATTTTGTTTCTAACTAATTAACGTTCTTACTTATAAAATTATTTATAATTAATAATATTTATTATTTATAAAATACTTTAAGATTAATTCAGGTCTACTTTATTAAAGAAAATAAAATAATAAATAAGTACCTATAACAATAAATGTTTCCACCTGTAAGAACATTCAGTAAGCATTTATGAGTGCGCACTGCGTCAGACCTACATTCCTACGGTTCTTTAGCTTAGCTAGCTATGTTGGTACATATATATGTACTACCTATGCACCTCTACATATAGGTGCTAGAAGCGAAATATTTCGACCATGGAAATATTACCAACATCCTTATGTGTTTCGTAAGAGGGAATTCATGGAGCATTCAATAATATTTTAGTTTAATTTGATATGAATAAAGCCTCAAAAACATTTCGACGTTTTCTCTAAGATATCATTCGAATTATCGCGTCATCTTACCATCTTAAACCACACACACATACTACGTTACTCCATTTTAAATGTCAGTTTTTGATTAGATTATTTGAGGTAATTCCTTTAGTGTAATTCCCACTTGAAATTATTTGAAACATACAAAGTGTAAACGGACCCTTCACGAAGCCGTCAACCAAGCATTTTGTACATCAAACTAAGTAACCTTACTCAAAAATTATTTTTTGTTGGGAAACGACTTTTTTGTTTGGGATGAAATATGTCGTTTTTATTATATACCCTCTATTATGTAGAATTTGACAAGTCCTAAATTTCAATTACTCGATTCAGAAATCGTCGATCTTCATTCAGCAAAGTTCTTCTTCTACTTGTTTCTGTAGAGAAAAACATCGTGAGGAAACCAAAGCAGCATTCCTGAAAGATATAATTATTTTCGATGGCATTTAAAGCCAAGTCAGCCAGCAGTTAGTCGCCCATGGGCGGCACAAAAACTCTGGCACCAGGTAAGACACTAACCACTCGAAAAAGAAAGAAGAAACTTAAGTTCCATTGTAGAAACAGCCTTAAAAATATCTCAAAGTTTAGTGCAGTTTAAAAATTTGAAGACAAAAACTTAAAGTTTAGTGTAGCTTAAAAATTTAAGGACAAAAATTTCAGATGTTGGAACCTTTGCCAACTCATAGAAAGTATTGGCAATTATTTCGAAATCTTTTTCGTTCATAAATTCTTTCAATAAAGACTACGCTGTGTAAACTAGACTTCAGAGCGAAACTAGAGCGCGGTAAATGAGAAGATACGTCGAGTTTATTCAATAAATTGAATTGCTAAGTTAACATACTGCGATTACTTGATATTTTATGCAGTATTATCTGATGAAAGTACGGAAGCAGACTTTACAGTTTATAAACTGGCTGTTCGTGTTTTAAAAAGAGACTGGTATTCAGATTTGTGGGACAGGGACGACGCTGTACAAAGCCTAAAATTTGTATTTTAGTACCATAAAATTCGGAAAAAGGAGCACGTGGCTAAATAAAAACAGCCGCACTGGTCGATCTGCCAGGTTAAGCTGCGCTTGCCAAGGCATCCTACGGATATTACATACCGAGTATTACCGAGTTTCCTCCGTGTCTCGGAAAGCACGTTAAGCCGTTGGTCCCGGCTGTCATTTGTAGATCTTTGACAGTCGTTACAGGTAGTCAGTGGCCCGAAAGTCTTCTAACCAGTCTAACCAAGGAGTATCCTATAACTCAGTACTAACTGGGATGAATTTCGTTAAAAATAATAGGTATGTGTAATTGTGTATTTCTTTCCAAGTATAAAACTGTTTCGCGAATAAAATACTCCATAAAAGATATCACAGTGAGGTATACTCGTAAAATAACTAAGTAATAAAAGTTACCTAGTTGTTTCGTTGGGTTGTTATTTTTCCATTTACCGCCGTTGGTTTTATCTCAGTAGAAAATACAATAACAGATATTGGGACGTCTTTTATACGGGGAGTATATTACGCATATATATATTTATTTTTAAAGTTCTGAGTCGCTTGTGAAATTCACTACAGTTAAAACCATTTACAACGACATCGTTCAGAACAACATACCGGTTATATTGACCAAAATAATAGGTACAATATACTTCGTACCTCGAAAACATCACCGGTTGTTGCGAATTTCAGTTTTTACGACCAAATAAATGAGTAGTCCTTTCGATGTCATTATAACAGATGTTGACTGTATTTTCAAAATAAAATCAAAAATAAGATTGATGTTTAAATAAACTCGTTAAACAGAGTCCGTAATTAAGAGGCAGAAAGAAAAAAAAAATCTATCGACGTTTTAATGTAGTGACTATGCTAACTGTAAAAAAAACTATTTTGTATTTGTATCCAAACTGTATCGAACAGCTGTTTTTTTTTTCCGACGAACGATGTCGATCTCTATGTGGGGTGGTTCGGAATTATGTACTAAACACATGGTAACTGTTTGTGCGTTTGTGCGTTGATGTCCCCTCGACCCTGTATATAGCTGTTCTGCAGTTGTCTCCAGATTCTGTTTCTTCTTGACGAGTTATTAGTTAGTTTCTGAGCACAATAACGTATAACTACTTTTATTTTGTGGTCTTTCGGAGACAATCTACGGAAAGCGGGTCAAAGTATTATATGTATTGATGTAGTTAGGTTTTCTTGGGTCTCTTAGAACAGGTTTAGTGTCGGTTAGTACGAAAAATGATTAGTTCGATCTGAGAGTCAGGTATTATAAAAAATAATGTTTTGCTTTTTGGATAATAGATATCAAATGCCAAAAAAAAGTAATAACATTTTTAAACTGTTCGAATGTAACCAAAGTCACTAACAGCTTGCAAAATGTAAAGTTCTCTTTATCAGATAACTTTGCAGTACTTACCTACCATCGATTAAACATTTAAACTATTTTTTTCATATATAGAAACCCTATATTTCTATACAATGTACCCCAGAACTTCATCCCCAACGAATATAAATCACGATAACATACATCCGGACGCCATTAGACTTTTACTAGTCCTTAGAGACTAAATAGGAAGTTAGTCAGTTCCTCTACCGTACGAGCCGGGCACTGATTATGCAACCGGGACATAACATTTACGGGTCACTTCCCAACACTATCGTTCTTATCTCACCACAAGCAAATTCAAACTATGTTTTGCTTAGTATAAGGTTAGTTTCAGCTTGGGGTATTACGGTTCGGGGTCACTTCGAAACACTATCGTCCTTATCCCATCACAAGCAAATTCAAACTCTCTAATCCTTCATGTAAGATTGGTTTTACTTCAGGGTGAGGTTAAGTTCTTTTTAAGACAATTTGTCCAGTCATATGGTTTGCTCTTGGGATGTTGCCATTTAGTACGCAATGCGTCTTTAGAAGAGCCAACACGTCGGGTTGAATGGCCCACTTTAGGTGATGAGTGTACACACACGATGGACATGCTCTTATTTATTGTCATTGTGATACAAATGTCGTGATTGCTCGGACATTTGAGCCGGTCCAAAAATATGGGTTCGAAAACTGGCAAACATTGTAGTATGACTTTTCAGAACAATTTATCCTCTGCTGTTCCAAGTAACATATTGATCTGAGTAAATATATTAATACCAAAATGAGATGCTCTGAAGATTTAAGCGGTCACACAGACAGATGCGAAAAACGACTGTTTTATGCTTTGTATCTAGATATGGAGGGACGAACTTGTGGTTCCGTGAGAAGGAGGTGGAAGAAGTGGAGGGAGGCCTTTGCCCAGGAATGGGACAGAGCAGGCTAAGAAAAAAAAACTTCTTCCTAAGTTAACCTTGGATGCCAAAGACTGAGTTGTCAACAAAAACATCGTAAGAAAATTAATACTTACCGACTGAAAAATATAAGTCTTACACTTGAAGTAAATCAGCGAGAACATGGTAATCAATCACGCCTTCCCTTTTTGAAAATAGCCCTTTGCCAGGCCTATCTGGCCAGCACCGTATAATTATACAGGGTCCAAGAAGGTCAAAGATGGAATACTTGTGTGTATGTGATAGCGTGTTTTTCCTATAAATTACGTTGATATACAGTACCGCGTGCGTTCATTAGTCGTGTTTAGTATTCCGTACGCGAACCAAATGCCGTATCTGCGCATTCCTTTTATGATTAATAGAGAAGTGGGGAAAACAAATTTTCAAAATGAGTTTCTATTGATAGGTTAGTTTTGCTTCTATTTATGTTCTTATAAAAGACGTGCCTTTTGTAGACGCTTAAAAAAAGTTGGACCAAATTTAGGAAATTGTGGTTTTGTCTGTGTTGAGTTTGGTAGCTATTTTGATACATGTAAAATTAAACAACCTTAAAGTAATTGTTGTCCCGGTCTATGGTCATCCGTAATACCGAAACATGTAAACCTGAAATTACAGCGGAATATTCATCAAACAGGAATACATCCATCATAGCTTTTGCCTGCGGCTTCGCTTGGGAATATACTACCAGGATAAAATGTATTCTATGTCCTAACCTGGGCTATGGTCAACCATATAAACATCCAAAATTTCTCCAGTTATGTTTAAGTCCCATGTAATAGAAAAAATCAAAGTTATTTAAGACTAGCTGTGCCCCGTGACCATCGTCCGCATGGGATTATTATTATAAAATTTACTTCTTGATTCATTTATTTTCGCTCCATATGATTTTTCTTTGACATCGTTTTGTTCACAATATGGAAACCTTATGCGGTATATTACAAGAGTTACACTGCAACGTTCTAATACACATCCGATTTGCGTAAGCCACCGAGTGGCCTCTTTCAGGAATGTCGGCGTCGCGTCGGTTGGACGCAGTTAGACGCCACAAACAACGTTCGCTTTTGCGGTCTGTTCCTTATAAAGGATTTGTGAGCTAGTTGGTCTTTTGCAGACATTCAGAAACCTAATTATGCCACATTGCTTGCTAATGGTTCATGTTTTGTCGGTTAATAATATTTTTTTTAGGATGTAAGCAGTATCCTTATTGCTAACATAATAAAAATATTTTTTCCTTAGATAAGGATCCTTCCTATTTATAAACTTGAAAAGTTACATGTTTTACCTTACCTTACCGAATGCTGTTTCCTTTAGCACTGAAGACTTTTATGACTTTTAATCATTATTTGGAATTCATGAAGATCCCAAAAGTTAAAAATATCAAATCAAATTAATTTCCTGAAATATCCACGTCATTATTGTGATCGTTAAAATTAATTAATTAACGAAAATGACGCCAAGACGAGGAAGTGTTTGACTAAGTTTGAAAGCGAATCATTACAAAAGATTATCTTGTGTACTCGAGCGTTAATGACGATTCCTTAACGATTGAGTGTTGAGTTTCTTCTTATTAATTACCATCAAAGAGCTTTTTCCTGGTATTCGCTTCGGTTTAAGAATATTTTCGTGAAAATGTTTTGGAATATAAGTCTCGGCTATTATATTGTGATTCTTAGCGGGTTTAGGCATCAGATTATTTAATTAACATTAAGTAAGTAATATTTATTCGTTACATAGTGTAGTTGTTTTTGTTGTGAACGTAAGTCGTTTGTCTTGGTATGGACATAGTAATGAGGAGGAAAGTGATTTAAAGAGTGATGGATATGAATGTTAATGGTTGGAGAGGGAGAGGAAGGCCAAAGAATAGATGAAGTGAGGAATGTTATGGAAGAGAAAGGAGTAATTGATGCCGTGACCTCCGACAGGGGAGAATGGAAGAAGAAAACGTGTTGCGCCGACCTCAAGTGGAATGGGACAAGGGCAGGAAGATGATGATAGTTTAGCTCTTGTAGTTCTAGTTCATCGTAAAGGGGTTGCCCTTTATCAAATTAATTTAAAACTTCAAACAGATGTAACATCTCAGAAAAAACATTCAAAAGCAAGCACTGCATTTAAAAAATCTATAAATTTAGTATGACGAAACCAGTAATGGTTTTAGCCAACGCGACAGACACAAGATAAATAGATGAAACATACCCGTACCGTCAACCACGTACGGGTCTAATCCATCTTGTACTCTGACAAATACATAGTCCTTTAATACATACGAGTACCACGTAACCCTGAACATTAATTTTGTGTCTCGAAAATGATCTTGTTCTCGTTTTCTGAGTAGAACATTTTTAAATGACGTAAATCTTAATGATGTTAAAAAAGTATCTAGAGATATTTTTCGGATATTTTTATTATTAGTTTTTTTTTTCTGTTATGGCACCTACTCTGTATTATGTCTGCTTCACCCTAAGGTAGTAAATATCCAAGGCATTAAGTCCTCCTTTGTACAATTTTACTTGTACATAAAGTATTAATAAATAAATCAAATAAATACTTTCTCCGAAAATGCTTCGATAAATTGATTGATACAATTATACAATGTTCCAACGAAAACGTTTGTTGGAACGAAAAAAGATCCTTTTAAAATACTAAAGTAAAGCTAGATTTTTCAAAGCAAATTAAAAACCAAAAGCCTTTAAAACAAGTGATTTGAAAAGCAAAAAAAAAAAATTCAATTTCCTCTCACCTTTGCCTTCCTAGCGAGCGCTACATCAACTAGGTATTTAAAATTTTAATAGGATTCACAGTTTTTTTGCTAGACAAAGAAGTTAGCTTCTGAACTTGTTAATATTAAAATACTTTACCGAGTCTCCGTTGAACTCGGATTAAGTGAGGGTATCACTTGACTTAACTAACTAGCTACTTCGTTTATGCTAATCAACACTAATCAAGATCATCTTACATTAACAAACTATCACCGGTGGGTGTTGTATTGCTGACAGCTCGTGGTTAAATAATAACAGCCGCTCAGGTTGATCTTTAGGTAAAGCCGCGCTTGCCTAGGTTGGTCTGTGGATGGGTGACCACCCATTACATACCGAGTTTGCTCCGTGCTTCAGAAAGCACGTTAAGACGTTGGTCCTGGCCGTCATTTGCAGATCTTTGATAGTCGTTACAGGTAGTCAATGATCACAAAGTCAGGCAACCAGTCTTACCAATGGGTGTCGTATTACCGAGTACTGACTGGGTTGTGGAGGTCAGATAGGCCGTCCAAGTAAAATACTGGTTTTCAGCTGCATCCGGTTAGACTGGAAGCCGACCCCAACAAAGTTGGGAAAAGGCTAGGCAGATAATTGTATCGCTGACACATTACTCCACTGCAATAAATAGACTAGACTGCTGCTGAAAGAGGGTAATTTTGTAGACAATCTGAAGTTTTCAGCCTAGAATTTGGGTTGGATGACACAAATAGTCCTGTCCAAAGTCAAGATTTATAAGAATCGTGAAATGACACGAACGACGAAATGTATTTGTACCAACCATACACCGACATCTTCGGAGTATACAGGCATGTTATGACATGTGAAGACGTCATCGATCCACAATATCAAGTAACACTCGTCTCGTGTTGTGTCGGACATCAATGCATCGGTATTTAGAATACGTCGGCGTCAGACGGATGTAAAACAGAATTGTTATTGTTGGCAGCATAGGGTTAGGGAGTTTCACACGTTAAAGTGCGCAGCGAGTATTTAAGGCGGGCAGGTTTATTGTTAAAATTACTTAAGAATGTCTAAAAATACCTAAGACAGCCTATAATTTTCCTACTGCTGACAGTAGGGCCTCATTTCCGCAAGAGGGAGTGGACAGTTATTCACCACGTGGGCCCAGTATTTATTGGTGGGTGTCATGTCTTCCAATTTTTGACTCTAGAACAGGCTGGTTTCTTCATTATGTTTCCTTCACTTAGGGACAGCTCCAAGTGCCTGCCTGTTTTCGAACCTAACATCTACCATCTATGGTTTGGTGGATTGCTCTTGTCTCAAAAATAATAGGTTACGTTGCCATCCACCATATCCCAAAAACAAAGAATAGCATGGTGAGACAAAATGTAGAATGATTAAACCGCAGCTAATCTCTAGTTTGTCTGTAGATCCCCTAACTGACGTATGCAACATCTCATTTAGAAGACATCTTATCTAACGTAAACCAATACAAACATTATTACAAACCACGTCAGTCTTAAGAATCTAAGCACATTTTGTGCACGATTTGCACAATATTTTGTGTATAATTTGTGAGGAAATTGTGCACAATCGCAACTAAATACAAATATAACTCAGTAATTAGTTTGTTTTATAAAGCTCGTAATGAAATAAAGTAGTTAGCAATTTAGAGGAGGAAGTCAATTAGTTGCATGTTTACTTTGAACATTGTTTGAATTCGTTTTTAGATATAAATAGCGGAATGTTATTTATGTAGTCTGAAGTGAGAAAGATGAACAAAGAGTAAGTAGGTATTAGCATCTTCACTGATAAATAGCTACAGCGTTTTCTGATTTTCTTAAGCATCGATTACTTACTTTCTGTATCTCAATATGCTTATATTTTTGTTAGACTATTCAGTCAACACTAATTTATGGTACAGAAATCCGGGTCTATATCGTTTAAATAATAGTCAGAACCACTAACTACGCAACCACTAAATATGTGAAATGTTTTCTTTTATGAATGTTACTTGTATGGTGTACATAATAAATAATATTCTATTCTGCGTGTTAATGTTGTTCGGAAAATTTGAAAGCGTCATAACGCTGACAAAGAGAAGAGCAGAATGACAAATGATCCCGACGACTGCATACTTCTGAGACAGTTAAAAAAAAACAAAATTATGTTATGACGGCCTAAAGGCTGCCTTCTTATTGGTCCAATTTTATGATGCTACGGTACAAACCTACCAACTTGTACACTGGTGTGACGGTAATAGGCACCTACCTATTGGATCCCAATATGAGATTTACCGGATGGCAGTTTAACTGATTTTCCTAAACAACTAAAGACGTTACACAAAATCAATGGCTTTGACCTTGCTGTAGAGAAACACTGAACTGTGTGAAGGATGATATGGCAAGAAAGGTATCTGATGAGATGACGAGTAATAGACAAGTATGGAAGAAGAAGACATGCTGCGCCGACCCTAAATAAATTGGGACAAGGGCAGGAGAATGATGAGTGACCTTGTTGAAGAGATAGATCCAACGGAGTCATCGTATTTACCATCGTACATTCGTCGACACGAAGTATCTAGAAACATTTTCTATTTCTTGATCGTAACGATAACAAAATCCAGAGCTGTTCTTCCTATTTTCTTATCTGTTTAGTTTTGTAGATATTTCTTATCGTTGAGAGCAGCGAAGCCCGTATATGTGAGTAACATGGGTATGCTCTCCAATGCCAGCGATTTCTGGATAATATCGGGGAGAATTTGCAGGCAGTTACCTCCAAGTGAATTCTAGAAATGGAAACTGGAGTTTTCAGTAATAGAGCTGTCTGTTCGCAATGAATTTTGGAGTTAGACATTTTGTTTTAGAGTGGATTCCTACTTCTTTTTGTGCTCGAATATTAACGTTGACCGGGTGGTGTTAACGTTAGTGCTATTGTTTTGTGTAATAAATTGAAATAACAAAATGGCGGTGTTAGTTCTGAATTTGGTCATACACGAAAAAATCCTATTAAAACTATATAGACCTTTACAACAAACTTTCTTGAGTTCACTGACGGTCTGCCACTTTTCACCCTTATACCCTAAGGAATAAGGTTGAAAAATGGTCGACTGTCAGTGAACTCGGTGGTACCTTACGTTGTACGTATCACCATCATCACTACCCTGCCCTTATCCCAATTTATTTGGTGTCGGCGCAGCATGTGTTCTTCTTCCATACTTCTCTATTACTCGTCATCGTACGTTGTACGTGTATTCCGTTTTATTAGTTATGTTCGGCCCTAGATAAACGCTTCGCCTGTCTATATTATTATAGTAAGAAAAGTAGTGTTTTTAGTTCTTTGTAACACTTTTTGCGCCTTAACTGTTGAATGCATTTCGATAGAATTTGGGCACGAGTAAACCTTGACTTGAGTTGGGGAATAATGAAACTTTTTATCGCGATAGTACGTTCCCGTATCATAATTTAGAACCTCAACTCAGGCAAAGCCGTGGGCAAATGACAGTTGTACATTAACTCAAATAGATATACCAGATTGATTTAGATCATCTTCGGCAAAACATTTTACGAAGATTATTAGCCCGTAAGTAAATAACATCGTACATATCGTACACTAATCAATTTAAAATTTTTGAAAGTTATATTATTTATGAAATGGGATTGGGCAGGACATGTCTGCCGCATGCCGGACAAACTGTGGGCCAAAATAGCAGGAAACCGGTGCCCTGACACAGTGAGGCGGGGTCGCGGCAGGTCACGAAGGAGATGGCGGGACGAACTGGACAGGTTCGGTCCGAACTGGAAGGAGGACGCGTGGGTTCGCGAGAAGTGGAAGGAGTGGAGGGAGGCCTTAGCCCAGGAGTGGGACAGAGTAGGCTAGTGAAAAAATAAGAAATAGTTTATGATAATTTTCGCAATTAAAGTGACTTGTCGACTTATCTTAGAAAATCCTGAAACATAAGAGTACGTTGGAATTTTAGTGGGCGGGAACGCATTCTCAAATATTTTTAGATTCTACAGTAAATTTATGTAGACTCTTTAACATCTATTTTAGATATTTTATTAGGTATCCGATACACAATATTCTCACACACATTCTTGTAACATTGTAACGTTGAACTATATTGATGCGTTTAATGTGATGTAGTTAAACTGTTGAAGCAATCATTCTTTTTAAGATTTATATATTTTGGATGCGTTTTATGGCTTCTCCTTATAATATCATTTGAACATTTTCGATTTTTTTTTAACCTGTGTTTTGTACAGCCCGTCAAAGGCTTTTCCTAAGGGCTCATACACACGGTTTCGTCATTGGCGATCCGTCATAAAATACGATACGTCATGACGGATCCACGTTCACATTGCATACGGAATCGTGTTTTATCGCGATCCGGCAAAAAAAAAACGAATTGATGTTCACATTAGTTTCCTGATTTTGCGGGAGCAAGCGCGTTTTGTTTTTGGAGGAACGTGATTTTTAAAAGACGATACGTGATTTAAGACGTGTCTATAATTTTTCACGATTCGTGATGCGTGTGAACACGGGTATTTAAAAAGCACTGCCGCCGTCAAAAAAATTGACGGACTGTAAGTTACATTTAAGTAGATTTATTAAAATATAAAAAACGAACTCATCATTCATATTTTTGTTAACTAGTTGATAATAAAGAAGAAACAAAGGTAAGTTTTGTATTTTAGCTTTGCAACTGAAGTGACATTTCAATCAACTAACTACACGTGAAGTTAAAAATATAATGGGATCTCTATAAGCACCTCTATAAAAATTTACCCACATTTTATTCCAACCCTGGATTACAAACTGTAGGCCATAATCCAAACTTAAATCCCTAAACGGCCAAATAACCGCTCAGTTTGCCATTACGGCACAATAACCAACGCGTAATAACAGTAGTCATAACGTTTTATGACGTTTAAACGGTCGCGTTTGTATCCGAATGCCTGCCCGTGTGTTTTCGCGCGGATGTTAATATGAATGGGCGGATGATGCTTCCTGTAAGGCTGGCTGTTCATGGCACAAATTGATACGTATGAACTATTTTGTTGCTAGGTCAACCAGATGGTGGGATATTATTTTCGACCAAAACGTCTAAATCATTCAATGATTGTGTTAAAAAAGGTCATCATTTCCATTTATTTGGGATCGGCGCAGCATGTCCTCTTCTTCCATAATTCTTTATTAGACGTTATTTCATGAATCCTTTCTAGTGTCCATCAATTGTTTTTTCGTTTTTCCCTACACTTCAACCAACTTATCTGTGCAGATTTTCTTGACAAGAGACGCCACCTTGAACTGCACACTTAAAGTGGTCATACTATACCCTTATAGCCATCCTCATTCATACTCAAAACAAGGGATCAATAAAACAAATTAAAATAAAACTGATAATAATAGCCATGTTGAAATTTGCTGTATCTTTCTTCAGTCCTTTTTTTTGAGCATATTGGTTGGTGGTATACAGTCTAGACTAGGCTACCAATATAAGCTCTGGCTAAAACTAAACCGAATCCGATATTTTAAAATAAGATAAAGATACCTACCAGAGTAGAAAAGGGAATTTTTCCTGTCAATGTGCCAAAATACATCAACACTCTCGGTAAAGCAGTGAAACGTAACAAACAGACAATACCATTTTTGTAAACAATGTAGTGAGTCAGTGTAAAACTCTCAATCTCAATGTGAAAAGCTCTGAATGTCGTCACAGAACATAATTATAGCCTTCGCAGATAGTAGAACTAGACTATCAGGTACTCACCGCCTTGTTCTTCAACCTTGCTTGACTTTGACCTATACAGCAGACATGTAGGTCGGGATAACCAACGTAACACATGACTCAGCAAGTTTTTTGTGAGCATTTGCGGAGAGCTCATTCACCACATTTTGGAGATTTCATTTCGCTTTTGAATTTTCCCTTTCAAATATTCAGCTAACCATGAAAAATTCATTTGTATCTTTTCAAACATGACCGAAAATTCGATGTTTACGTTGGAAAACCAGGCCTTTGTTTAAAAAAAAAACAGTTTATACCTTCTCTTGAACAGAATGTTTAATCAGAGAGCTCCATGTTACAAAAGAAACGAGAGTAAGCTTATAAAATATTTTTAATGTGACTACAGGCTATGTAAATGGAAGCCTGGAGCGTTGTTGTAAAAATTTGAGAGGATAATGTATTCAGAAATCAAATAATCCTACGTTATCTTTGCCCCGTGGGACTGTTCGCTTGTAAGGGGCTAGACACATTGGAAATAGTCCTTCTGACCGTTTTGGGTCACGGTGGCCAATTTCAACGGAGACTAACCCTATTATGGTATCTCCCGAGTCCCCGAAGTATAACGTAACTCTCCGTTCTCCGCAGACGGATGGCATCCAATGTGGGATTTCCCCTTTCCAATAAAAGATATATTAAAGTAAAAAACGTCCTCTTTCCCTCACTGTCATACCGATCCCGATGGGAGGGTTTGCGACACGACCGATGGCTTAACGTGGTTTTCTTAGACATGGTTATATCATACCACCGACTCCCAAACTTGAGGCTGCTAAGTTCCAGATGGAAAAACCCAATAACACTTTTGCCGGACCCGGAAACCGAGCTCAAGACCTTACGCTCAGCAACAAGAGACCATTGGGACACATAAAGAATCATTGGTAGGGACCGACTGAAAAAAAAATCGTTCGATCAATCATTAATTAAATTAGTGCAATGTCACGCTGAACTGTTGAAAATCGCTAAAGTCCCACGGTTACGATGGATTTTCCTTTTTGCCAACTGTACGTACTTCGCGTACCTATGTACGTAGGTGAAAGCTGCGGAAATTGTATGTTCGTCTCAATTTCCTTTACTTTAATACGACTGCATTCGCTTGAAATATTATTACGCTGAATTTAATATTTTCTAGACTTGACCATGTACCGCTACGCCATGAGCTACGTCTCTAGCGATACGTGTGCAGCAACAGCGACTGCAGAGGACACTAATGGTGCCAACCGCCAGTCTGTGGAATTCACTGCCGGCTTCTTTTCTCCCTGATCATTATAATCTGGATCTATTCAAATTTCGAGTGAATCGGTTTCTTCGAGATAAGCGTCCTCCACTCTAGGCCACATCATCGCTTCACATCAGGGGCGGGAAAATTCAAGAATAATTAGTATTAAAAAAAAAAGAAATTGCTTAGAGCATACTACACGTCTCCATGGTACTCACGCGAATGAGACAATGAGGGCTATCATTTTTGACCTCACCAGATGGCGCCACTGACAAGTAATGCCCTGTCATTCATTAATTTATATCGTATTTTGTACTTCAAAGTCCCAATAACTTCATAAAAAGTTTATTTTATGACGTATAACAGCAAAGAATAGAACAGAATTGAATAGGTATACTTTATTGTACACCAACATTGAAACGGTTTTACAATATAGCATAGTGTAAGCTTCAGATACATATTTACGATATTATCACTAAAACTAGTAAGTATGAAACATTCCACACAACAAAAAATCATTCTTCCTACGAGAACTAACAAATGAGATCCTAACTTGCTACTCAAAATTATCAAGTCATAATTATTCAGGAATGAAATCTTGACTACAATCGTGAATATTGGTAAAAATACGTGAAAAAGGCGAACGCGAACACTCTATGACATCTGACATTTCTGAAGACCTTACTCTACACGAAGAACGTCTGTAGGCTAGCGGCGAACTCATGCGCGATAGCCCCCATTGAGATACACGTGTGTCGCTGGTTGTCGCAAGTCGCATCGCTTGAGGTTGAGAACGGGGCGTTAGACCGGCGCGGCGTGTGGTGGTGACTAATTATTGTGCTTTATGATATTTCTATATCGCATCCGTTTCCTTGTACACTTCCTCAGCCATTAATTCCGTGACGGATTATTTCGTACAGATGTAAAACAGCCCTTAAAATACGGCCGCCGTAATCTGCATATTCAGAATTTACATTTTTTTCACTTGTTGTTTTTGTTCAGAATAAATATACGACTAATCTACTGTGAATTCATATTTAAACTTTTATGAAGCTCATATTTCGGCGGAAAAATCTCTTTTTCGTTTGTTACTTTGGTACTAGGGTGGCATTGCTACTAAAATAAGGGATGAATTCGTCGTTTTATAGCGCTTAGGTTAACATTTAGGACTAATACATAATGTATAATGCTAGGAGAAAACTTTTTAACATTTTGCAAAGGTAAGCTCGTAAACCTGAGGAACAGATTACCGAAAAAGGGGTTACATGTATAGTTACTTAAAGAACCATGTTAGTAGTGAGAATTTTAGAGACTTATTGTAACTGAATTGAATTGAGTAAATTAAATTGTTATGAATTGGATTGAATTGAATTACTAATGTTGTGTATGTAAACACCACACTTACTCACACACATACATCACAAATACACCCCAATCACTTATCTCATTCAACACAAAACACGCACGCCACTACTATTGTTTTATATAAAGTTTAATATAAGATTTTTATTAGCTAATTTGATTCACATTTTGCTCTTGTCATTTTTTTATTTTTTATTGTTATTCTTAATTATGTTAATTCAAATTAGAGATTTTTTTTTTCTTTTTCTAATTTTTTCTCATTATATAATTACTTTGGATTGTTTTTTTTTTTATAATAATAAGATTCGAAATTGTTGGTACACCACGTAACTTTAAGCTTCGGAAGAGCGAAGTGTCCTAAGACAGGCAATTTTCGTCTAAAAAGTCACTTCAACCACTAGATGTTGTACATAACTTGGGAAAGAAAATAAATTATTTATTTACAATTATAATTTGTATTATTTCTATTATATCAGTGATACTCTAATTAAAATGTTTTTTTTAAGGGCTATGTACTTTTTCTCATGCACAACAACCAGGAACTCAATCAAGGAACATTATTAGATTTAAAAAACCGTCGATGCAATAACCCAATTTGAGAGTTGTGAAACAACGGTCAGCTAAGGTTAGGGAAATTAATTGTTCACAGAATTGACTACGTATGTAAATAGTTCGTATATCCAAATCACAACTGTGTATGAAATAGCTATAACGCCGTAAATTGACGAGGTGTGTGATATTGATAATCAATTAAGTAATTTCTCCGACTGCACAAATTTTAAAACCGAATCAAATTAAGGACTCTGCTCCTTTTGTTTCAACGGCCATCGTTCCTTCGAAAAAATTGCAACGCTCTACAAGCAAACCTATTATGAACCTAATAACCACACAAAATTATGCAGGTTGTTAAATAATTGCCTGACACTGTTAGCAACTCTTGCGCATGCCGTAACGAATTACGCCTAAGTGAAAGTAATCTGGTTTGAGCGCCAGGTGATGTTGTGTTTCGGTGCCGCAGTCACCAGCTCCGGTAGCCGTGATCGTCTAGTGGTTAGGACCCTACGTTGTGGCCGTAGTAACCCAGGTTCGAATCCTGGTCACGGCAGTGATACACTGTCGCGGCGGAGCATATCTTTTGCACGGCGAAACAAAGAAGAATGGCAAATTATTGATTTCCTATTTTCTTTTGTTTTAAAAATACTAATGTGGTGATTTTGAAAGTTCTTATTTGAAAAAACCGTAGCGAAAAATAAGAAAAAACATAACCTAAAGTTTTATATTTCCCGTCATCCGACGCTTGAAGATTGTCGCTATTCCTTTGTTTTCTTCGAGTACCATTTTAGAACAATGCTTGAAAGAACAATGCCGAAGAAATAGTTGTCATCACAGTGGTTCCTCTAAAATTAAATGTCGTTCGGTGATTCTTGGCTTGGTTTTATTCGTGTTAGTTAGCTGTGCCAGATAAAAAGTAACACTGCAGCATTTCCATTGTTAAATCGATTCAGCGTCTTTGTATCTACAAGGTAGCAGTGACACCGTCGCTAAAATGGTTACCACGTGTTAGTACATCACTCTGAACCCCCATAGAAATTTTTAGTTGGTTATAAAAAAAAAAACAGCTGTTCAGTACATTTTGACCGTGTAGCTGTTTTGTAGGAAACAGCTGTTTTTTTACAACGTATACTAATATTATAAAAAAAGTAATTTTTTTAAAGATTTTATGGTGGGAGTAATCTTCGGAACTACTGATCCGATTCCGAAAATTGTTTTACTAATGTGTAGCTAATTATCCCCGAGTGTCATAGCTCCATCCATTTTTGGTAAAATTTCCGACCATAACGGGAGCGAAACCGCAGGCTAGAGACTAGCCTGCTATAATTTTGCAAGGATCGTTTGACTCTTGGTGAACTTAACGCAGCCATCTGGATTTATTTAAACAATTCTCACAAATGATTTATACACCGTGACTTTTGAGTCATCTTACAACGGCAGCCCACTTCACGTATCTATATATAATGACTACTGCATCATAGGATAGGCACATATTTATGAGATTTTAATAATTTAAGAATAAAAATTAAAAATGTTATTCATTATTATGACGCATGACGTAATTAGAAACACCCTGTTGCGAGTGCGGTCTGTATTTATTTTTATTTGTTCCTATTATCGTAATTAAAGGTAAAAAAATATAATAGAGGTATTTTATGTCGGATACGTTGAGCGGACCACCTTTTTTGTAAGACGACTAAAAAAACCCCAACCAAAGCCTCCAGCGCCCAAAGGCATGTCAGCGGCATGACAACAGAACGCGTACGAAAGCTACCGACATATGCCCGTGTGGTTTTGATGTGTAGGCTTCATTAACTGACGATGTTTACCAACAGGGCTCTCTCAACACCGAAATATGAATGTAGCGATATACAATTTTCTTTTCAACTTTTGACGTGAATTTAGAAAAAAGATTTACGTGCAGATATTTCGATCAATTTTAACTAAAGGTCGTCATGTGGGTGCCAACAGATCAGTTAATCTAAAAGTAGGTGTTTTTTAATCAAAAAATATCAATCAAAAAATTACAATATGGATTCTTTTAATGAATTGAGCGTAAATTAACATAGGAATCCCTGATTGAGAAAAGTGTCACTTGGTTTCTCTTTTTGGGTCTTTTCATAAGCAACCAGGAGTTTGGATTTGTGCCAGCCTTCAACATAACACAAAGAAGATTGAAAAAATATGGGTGTACTGTAGGTACACCTGTACCCATCCCTACAGATTACAACCCTATGATTGTTACGAGCTATTTCAAAGTAATGAAAAAACATTTTAATACAACATCATTTTGTACGTGTCCTCAAATTGCAATCTTTTTAATAACACACGGAGCAGCTGTCATCTAATATCAATATCACGTTTAATATCACCCAACTCTTATCGTAACACGATATGACCTTTCCGTAAAATCAGAGATATCTTATCACGTGACCCGTCAAATCTATTATTTAACCCTTCGTTACCCGGTCACTGAGCACCCACATCCTACCTTGAGAGATATAGATAGGTACCAAAAGTACCGTCCACCAAAGTGATTAGTATATAGGCAGCTGACTTGGTAACCACCATTGTAATAGTATGACGGTTTAACGGTTTTTTAATAGTATGACGACGAAGTTCCTTATCGCGCGTTGTGAAAGGGGGCTAGATGGAAAAAATTCTTACGAAAAGTTGTCACGACACTTTTTGCTATAGTAAGCTATTGTAAGCTGTGCGGCGTCGCATGTTTCTCTATCTGTCTCTCACTCTCTTATAGAAAGCAAGCCAGATATTTTCATTTCTATTTCGCATTGAACAGTGTGGTGTTCAATGCGAAATATTAATATATATATATTAATTATATTTGTTAATAATAAAAAAAAAATATTATAACTTAAAAAAAAAAAAAAATTATTACAATTCCTTCACTAATTAATCGAAAGGAACTTCGTTCCATCCGGGTGTCCCTTGTTTTTACTAAATATCTTCCGTGATTATCAATATTATTGTGAGCTCCTGATATTTCGACGCTGCGTGCAAAGCTTGCAAGCGTCATGTTTGCCACAGTGAGATGACTATTCCGCAAGGAGATGCCCGTAAGTGACAGGGTAGGTTTAGGGTATGAGCATACTAAGCGGTCATGTCTTTTTTCTAATATCCTATATATTATATGTGTCTTTAATTTTAAAAGCTCTATAGTTGTAACAGTTTCGAGGAGCTCTTGGCTAAATAATAACAGTCGCTCGGGTCCATCGTCAGGTTAAGCCGCACTTGCCTGGGTTGGTCCGTGGATAGGTGACCAACCATTACATACCGAGTTTCCTCCGTGCCTCAGAAAGCACGCTAAGCCGTTGGTCCCGGCTGTCATTTGTAGATCTTTGGCAGTCGTTATAGGTAGTCAGTGGCCCGAAAGTCTGGCAACCAGTCTTACTAAGGGGTATCGTATAACCCGTACTAACTGAGCTGTGGAGGTGAGATAGGCAGTCGCTCCAAGTAAAATACTGGTATTCAGCTGCATCCGGTTAGACTGGAAGCCAAACCCAACACAGTTGGGAATAGGATAGGCAGACAATGAAGTGTTAAAACCATTACCTCGAAGTTTTGAAGTCAGGTGATGAGTTTTTCGTTAAGGGTAATCCAGTCTATAAAGTAATTTATAACAGTCATTAATAACATAACATCACGCATGTAATCCCCGAAGGGTCAGGCAGGTATACCTAATAGTACCTACACACATTTCGCCAGTTATGTTTATCAATGTTTTAATGAATAAACATAACATATTATTAGTTATTTAATAAATTATGCCTGCCTATTATTATGCCTGAAAAAAGGGTGCAGTACCTTAACAAAAGGGTTTGTTATACAAACTTCTTATTCTACTGTACCCTTGCACACGGATGAAGACGGCAGGTACCGTCAAATGTAGGCAACATTTACCCGTTCAGGAAAACCCTTCCAGGTCACCTCACACGTGTTAAGTAAATAAATAAATATAAATAAATATCGCTGGACATTACACACAGCGCCATCTAGTGCCACACTAAGCAACGAGGCTTGTGTCGTGGACACCAGATAGTTGATATACTACATAGATACTTTTTGTTTGTAAATACATACTTATTATACATATAAACATCCATGACTCGGTAACAAATGTCCATGCTGATCACACAAACACTTGCTCCTACCGGGATTCGAACCCGGAACCCTATGAACGTAAGGCAGCCTCACTACCGCTGCGCCATTCGGGTCGTCAAGTTGGGCAATAATTGATTTTGCGATGATTGTTCGATTCGATTTTGTTGTTGAACTAGTGAGCTGCTACTATGTGTATTGTCAGAGGCTAGCTTTGCGGGTCAGAACCCTTAAGGACAGATTGTAGGACTGAAAGTCGGGGATTGATGAAAGATGCCAAATACACAATCGCCTCCTTTTTTAAGCCGGTTAAATAAGGATTTTTTTTTAAATCTGGAGAGCTGTATTAGGAACTGATTTTTATTGTGTGTATTTTTGAATTCAAGTACTTTAAAAAAAATGCGTTACAGAGCTCGTTCAATCTCTACGAGTATATGTATTCCAAAAAAATACTATTTATACAATTATTAGTAGGAATGCTAAATATTTTACGAGTTTATATGAAACAAAGTTCCATAACTTCATACAAATTAAATGGTAGGAAGTTTGTTTCAGATTCAGCTTCTACACCGAGTTGTGTACTAATTAAAATAACTTTTCATGAGCAAAATCTTGTGTAGTAAGTAAGTTACTTTTAACGCCTAATTAACTAACTTAAATTATGAACGTCATGTATAAAACGGCTTGGAATTTGAACCAAATGTGCGGTTAATGAAAACTGTTTATATGTTCCTTTTACGAATAATTTCAAAATCAAATTGAGCAAAGAACGTTCTTCTTCTTTATCGTGTGGTTAGTCCCTAACCTGGTGTCAGATTTTCTATGCCGCCCATGAGCCATGCCTCTGACATGGCTTTACATGCCGTCGAGAAAAATCTCTCAGGCGTGCTGGTTTCCTCACGATTCCTTCACCGAAGCAAGTGATAGTTATACAATACGCACATGAATCCGAAAAATCAGAGGTCTTGGGTCCGAACTTGAGACCTACTGCTAGGCAGGCTTACTTGGCAGTCCGATGGTCATACCACTAGGCTATCACTGGATACAAAGAACGTTTAGGCTTAATTACACTAAATGATTACCAACCTGCACCAGTCCCGCTGCCGGCTAAAGACCTCTTCATCGGGTAAGGAACTATTTTTCTACAGAAAATTGCAAACGAAAAAATTCTGCAGCGAATGGTCCGCTTCTTATGTTCTACAAGATCTTTTTTTTAAGAAACCATGTAATTTTTTTCTGCATTTATTATTAAATCTCTACTAGCAGTTGAGATGTCGTAAAAAAATACGACGTATCTACGGGTTTCTAATGTGTTTCGGTGTCCCATGTCCACGCATGAAATATGTAGTTTTAGATCTGATATAAAGTGTGTGACCACAAGCGAATGTTCCTTACGTCCGACAAGTCACACATTGCAATAACGCAAGGCATTAACACACATCCTAAAGATTCTTGCACAAACGAACATAAGTAAAAAAACTTACTACTACTAATGTTTGCCGACGTCTAGAGGGAACGACCAAGCTCATCCATTCGTTCCCTGATTGGCAAACAACTATGATTAATTGAGTCAAAAGTTTCACAATCAATCGCTTCAACATTTACGGTGTTGTCTTATTTTTATTGGGTTAGGTTCTGCAGGTTTATTTTTGCTATATTTATTATGGTGATTGATAAATTGGGTGGAACGCAGGTTTGACGTCAGAACAGATTGCTTGCTCAAGGAAAATATTAAATGATAGAAGACATAGAGATCTTTTTGATCTCATTACAATTAGATCATTAAGAACCCAATGTCATTGATGATATTACTATAATTTAAGAAAGATTTACGAATTTCAAAAGTCGTTAATTACCAGACCACAATTATCAAGGTCATACTTTTTTCTAAGATACAAGAAACCTTCAACTTTTATTTGTTCATAACGTAAGTCAGGTATACCAACACACACATGAAATGCATGATATAACATTACAAATCAGCGAATATTATGGACCGAGCAAGACAAGATTAAACAAATTATGTAAACAATTATTCAGCGGGTTTTTTCTCATTTAAATGAACTGACGGACCCCAATAACAACAATTAACTCAAATAAAACCCATTCAACCGTTACGGCAATTGTAACGGTTCTGTCCAAATAAAATAAAAATGCACTTTTTATTGTCGCAGTAACATTGTAAACGAGTATTTTGTAGCTACAGCCACCAGCTCCGATAGCCGTGATCGTCTAGTGGTTAGGACCCTACGTTGTGGCCGTAGTAACCCAGGTTCGAATCCTGGTCACGGCAGTGATTAAACTGTCGCGGCGGAGCATATCTTTTTTCACAAATTTTCAGAATCCGTGATAATTGTGCATGATGGATGGCAGGAAACATAGATTTATTGTGAAGTTTCTGGGTTCAATTTATAAATACTGCATAAGTAAGGGATTCCATGGCAAACACTAAGTTTCATAAAACGTGATAAATTCTGGTCGAAATACATAAAAAATAATTATGATCAAATTCATGATACCGTACTTATTTATTGAGAATTTCATTCATATGTAGTTACTACCAAAACCTCTCATCTTCTCTTGAATTAAATATTTACCAGCAAAAATGCCTTTACCACAATAAATTGTAAAAAGGAACAAATCTTGCGCAAGAGCAAGTTTAAATCGATAGTGAGAGCGGTCTCATTTCAATGCATTTCGTAAAAACTGATCGGAAATTTCGGCTCTACAGTCACCAGCTCCGGTAGCCGTGATCGTCTAGTGGTTAGGACCCTACGTTGTGGCCGTAGTAACCCAGGTTCGAATCCTGGTCACGGCAGTGATTACACTGTCGCGGTGGAGCAAATCTTTTGCATTTTTTTCTGTCATTTATATGCAGGAAGGCTGCATCTTTCAAGACTCTTGCTTTTGCCACTAGCTCTTATTCATCTTTCACACAACCATAATAATTTGTAGAATGAGTAAAATATGTAACACAGTACCTAACTGAAAACAGGTTAAATTAAACGTTATTACTATGGAGAGAGAAATCAGAGACTGCATAGTTTAAACTAGGAGGTTTTAAATAGAGGAGCTCGTGGCTTAATAATAACAGCCACTCGGCTCGATCTTTAGGTTAAGCCGTGCTTGCCTGGGTTAGTCCGTGGATGGGTGACCACCCATTTCACACCGAGTTTCCTCCGTGCCTCGGAAAGCACGTTAAGCCGTTAGTCCCGGCTGTCATTAGTAGATCTTTGACAGTCGTTACAGGTAGTCAGTGGCCCGGAAGTCTGACAACCAGTCTTACCGAGAGGTATCGTATTACCCAGTACTAACTGGGTTGTGGAGGTCAGTTAGGCGGTCGCTACATGTAAGATACTGGTTAGACCGGAAGCCGATCCCAACATAGTTGGGAAAAGGCTAGGCAGATGATGATGATGATAGTTTAAACTAGGCTGAATATTAGCACTTTTTGAACATCACTTACACAAGACAGTCCCTCAAAACCCCCATTCTTCGCCACTTCCTAGACTGACACGTAGCCAGATGAAGCTTTCTTCGTGCTGACATTCTCATCAAATTACCCTTGTTCAAAAAAGGAGTGATATGGGTTCTGGGCGGCACATTCAAGCATTCTGTACCCGCTGGATTAACTTCTGACTTCTACCGAGAATGCATGCCCCGTACACAGTGAAAGGCTAGTTCAGCTTGGATAAGACAAGGGATTCACAAAGCATGACTGCGCAATTGCGCACAATTCGCAACTCCGCCGCTGCTACTGAGATATTCGTAATGGAAAAACCCAATAACACTTTGCCCGACCCGGGAATCGAACCTTCTCTCAACAAAATGTTAGTGATGTCCTAATACATACATATAAACCTAGAAAGTAAATAATCGACAACAAAAAACCTAGTTATTTCTGACATCCAATCACAAAATATTTGCCGACGAACAGATCACATACCAACAAATTTTTGTCCATAAAAAAAAAACTAGTACGTTATAATAAATTCCATGCAGAAAATCTATTGAATGGCTGAATTTCACAGCATCTTTTTTACATTGAAAAAGCCGGTGTATTCCGGTACGAAACAAAAGAGTCCCGCTTTGATGTTCGCCGTCCACTTCATGTTTAAAGTTGACCATTGTTTTTCACAACGGAGTTTGTGGAAATTCTGTGGTAAAAGTTTTAACTATAATACGGTAACTTTGTTCAGGTAATAAATAACTAACGTAATTAGTTATGCAGAAAACTACATTGTGACCTGATTTTGTGATTTTTTGTAATCGGAATATTTTTTGGTTTTTTATCTTTTTTGTAACTGAAAATTCTTTTGATGTAATTCTGAGCTGAAAGGGGCTTATTACAAAAGCATTACTTGATCATTAATTACTTCCTTTTTAGAAGTCGGTCAAAAATAAAATTAAAATCAATTTATTTCACGTACTACAGCCCAAATAAAACATAATATTATAATACTATGCCTGTATTCCTAACGGTTAGGTAGAGGTTTACAAAAGCAGTTAACTGCTATATATATAATAAACATAAGCAGTCAAAACTTCGCAAAAGATATGCTCCGCCGCGACAGTGTATCACTGCCGTGACCAGGATTCGAACCTGGGTTACTACGGCCACAACGTAGGGTCCTAACCACTAGACGATCACGGCTACCGGAGTTGGTGACTGTACAGCCGAAATATAAGTGTATATCTCGTTTAAACTGGAGTACTTTCACTTATAATTTGTCACGGTTTGCGCAAGCGACGAAATGCCTACAGAATTGGGAAATAATACTGCATTTTGTTATGAAGTGATCTGATTTTTTAGCTGTACAAACACCAGCTCCGGTAGCCGTGATCGTCTAGTGGTTAGGACCCTACGTTGTGGCCGTAGTAACCCAGGTTCGAATCCTGGTCACGGCAGTGATTTCACTGTTGCGGCGGAGATCTTATTTTGCATTTTTTTTCCTTGTTCTAATATGAATGGAGCAGTGCAAAATGAACCACCAAATCATTCATATTTTTTTTTTTACTTAATGAAATTCTTTAATTAACTCACTGAATGGAGTATGCATTGTCTGCATACTCCAAACGATCTGGGCCAAGCATCATGATATGCAAAATAGTTTCTTTAAGAAGTTAGTAAGTTTATTTTAAATCATTTAGCCTACATTGCTTGTCGAAGAGTAACCATTTAGGCATAGAAAATGCCTGTAGTTGAAGGCTCCGCTATTCCCTTACATTATAAACTTATTAATTATTACGATAATAGCTAGCCGTACTGTCCCACTGATGGACAAAAGTCTCGCTCCTCTCTTTCTATAGGTCCCGGTTCAGCATCACATCTTTCCAATTCTTAGAAAACACCTAAGTCATCTCGCCATCTTCTCCGTGGTCTGCCTCGGCCCCGTCTCGCGTTTTCAGAATACTAATCCTGTGTAATTACAAACTTAATTTGAAAATACCCTTTTTCTCCACAATTTACTTTCTAAACATCACATAACATCACGCCTGTAATCCCCGAAGGGTTTGGCAGAGATGTACCTAATAGTAAAACTGCTTTTCGCCGGTTATGTTTAAGTCCCATGTAATAGGGGGCGAGCCTATTGCCATCAACAGGTCACATATCCAAACTCCGTGACTGCTACTGAGACATCCCTGATGGAAAAATCCAACAACTGTTCCCGACCTGGGATTCGAGCCTGGGAGCCTCACGCTCGACAGTCGCGGTTACGACCGTTAGACCAACGCGGCAGACTTACTTTCTACTAAATTAATTAAACAATTGGCACGTCTTGGCAGCCATTTTGAACAATCCTCTTTTAACCTTAATCAAATACTAAATAGAGTAAATAAAACCATTTTCTTTGAGTATTCTGAAGAGGCTTCTCTAGCCAATTAGCTGGTAACAAGCCGTAATTTGATTGATCACTGTATAACTCGATTAGTGGCAGATGGTATTGGCTGGCCGCAATAAGATTATTTAAACAATGTGCCCAGATGATAGATAATTTGATTAGTGCTAGAACTAAAATAGTTGTTGTGCGAGAATAATATAATTATACCTAAGGGCTCATTCACACGGCTTCCGTCATTGACGAACCGTCATGACGGATGGACGTTGACATTGCATACAGAATCGTGTTTTATCACGATCCGGCAAAAAAGAACGAATTGGTGTTCACATTAGTTTCGTGATTTTTCAGGAGCGAGCGCATCAGCGATTTCGTCACAAAAATTCACGATTCGTGATTTTTGACGTACGTGATTTTTAAAAGACGATACGAGATTTAAGACGTGCCCGATATTTTTCACGATTCACGAACACGGGCATTTAAAAAGCATTGCCGCCGTCAAAAAAAAATTGACGTATCGTGAAAAAAGACGATACGTCAAAAAAAAACGATGAATCCTCGTGTGACTGAGCTGTAAGTAATTGTATTATCTGGGACCACTGGCTATCTTGAAAATTTGCATAGGAGTAAAACTTGTATGGGATGTAGAGACCATTCTCATTTTGATTAATTTCTTTGTGAGCTACCCAGTTTAGTTACTAGGTTGTGCAGATCAATTAGCCAGTAGCTATAAGTAAAGTACAAATTTAGCTGTATAAGATGGACTTAAGGCTAAATAAAGTCTGCTAGGGAAAAACTCAGAAATTCACGGGAAAAACAAAAACAAATCGTGTGTGGCGGACCTCCCCCGTTGACACCAAATCGTACTTAAGTTATTCATCCGGCTGCCACTTTGATTGGACTGGGTCCTTAACAAGTGGCAATCACTTTCAAAATGTTTCGTGGAGACACGAAACATTTTGAAAGCCAGCCAAGCTGTGTGCCAGCAAAGCTGTGGAGGTCATTTGCCCGCTATGCTATGGCATTCATAACCCTTTTCTATCTACTTTATAATTAAATCATAAAAAACATTATATTTTCTAAAAAAAACTGTGTATTCTATTTAATTAAAATCTTGCATAGATTTTGGGATACACTTTATCAGTTCGGAACACTATTGACTTTTTCATCAATCATCGTTATCACTTTAAGTATTATACCTTGTTTAGGTTATTAGTCAAGCAGCTGTTTTGGTGAGAAAAGCTTAGGCAATTGATTATAATGTATTGTGATATCATCATCATCATCTGCTTAGCCTTTTCCCAACTGTCTTGGAATCGGCTTCCTGTCTAACCGGATGCAGCTGAATACCAGTATTGTGATAATCTTGTCTATATTTTAGTGTAATTATATAATATTGATTTTTTTTATTTTCATTTGAATTGATCTTTCATCAATCAGACGAATGTATATGACCATGTATTTCGCTTGATATTCACAAAAATCGATCCAACAGCAAGCCCGAGATTTACATAAATTAAACCTATATTAACACCCGACATGATAATATATTCATGTTCCATATTCACGTATGAAAATCATTGGTTTATCCCAAAGGCGCCGAGTTAAATATTCTATATATGTATTCGTAATCATGAGGGTTACAATTCCGGCTAACGTTAAGTGAATCCTTGTTAATAGTATACATATAATATTAACGTTTTAGATCTGCGTGTTTGTTGGTAAATAGGTCATCTTTCTTTTGGTGTTAGGAGAGGTCTCTCGCTTGGATGTTAAAATACATTTTTCGTGAAGGAAGAGAAACATTGAAAATTGCGTGCACAATGTTTGAAGTGTAATTCCGGGTTTTCATCCTACAGTACTTATTTTTCAATCAGTTCACATTTTTCAACCAATCTATATGAACATACAAGGTGTAAAGGGACCCTTCACAATACTGTCGACCAAACGTTCTGTACATCAAACTAAGGTAAACGATTTTTGATGCTGGGAAACGATTTTTTTTTTGCGGTGAAAAATCCTGGTTTTCTAAAAAATCACTCAAAACATTGTGCTGATGGATGCTTTGAATAGTAAACTGGTAATGTAAATAATTATGTAAAGATAAAATCTTAAAAACAAGTAAATTAAAAAAAAAAAAACTTTTGAAAAAGGTGGAAATTTGACCTACAATATTTTCTAGAAGGTTCCTAGTAACTAGAAGGTTCCCAGGTATGGTCCAGAACAAAAAAAATATCGCAATTACGGGGAGAACAAGCGACATTCGGCTTCATTAAGGGTCTATTAACACCCTTTATATAAAAAAAAAACTAATCACTTTCCATCTAAATATGTAGTTTTCGGTCTGTCTCCTTCTATGTTTTAATAAATAAACTACAATCGAACAACATTGTAATACATGAGAAAGCGAGTTGGATATTTTCCATCCGCTTCTAAAATCAAGAACAGGCACAGGTTACACGGATAATAATCTGCCAAATCCGAATGGGAGGTGTGGTAAATCCTTATTTACTTGAACATTTATGTGTAAGAAGTGACTCGGCAAAGCCTTCCGTTTATACAGGGTGGCGCCGACAATACGACAATAATTTAAACTGCGTAAATACCTCATCACGTTCCCAGTCTACGTACAAAAATTAATTCGAATAAATCCAGTAGTTTAGAAAGAAAGAAAAGAAAGAAAGAAAAACGTTTATTAGCACACGCCACAAGTACACAATATAAAAAAAAAAAAACAAATATAAAATAAGATTAGTCACAGGATATTATTTTTCATAACTTACACTATCACTTACGGGATATCTTCCGCGATTCATGTTTTCACCTTCCACAGTGACAGCGATGAGGAGAGCAGCAGGCGGCTCCAAGACGTAAAGGAGCAAAATCCTTAAATCGTATTTACTGACGCAAATTAGTGCAAATTATACCTAAAGTTAGCAAAACCAATATTTATAAAAGGTGTTGTATTTCAATAGCAGTTTTATGCTATTTAGTTTGTTTGAATATTTTTTTTTTTCATTTGTATGTTACAATTTTTTTGATACTTAAAAAAATATTCCTATGAACTACTCGTAGTATTACAAGTGTTTTCATTTATTGTCGTATTGTCGGCGCCACCCTGTATAAGAGAGCTGGAACGTGTCGTGATCACGCTTGAAAGGTTTCGGGCAAAGCGTGCGCTCAATTGACAAGCGCTGGAAAAGCTAAATTTTACCAATCTTACTTACTGGGATTAGCTTTGTTTGAGGATTTCAAAGATGTATATTTAGAAATGTGTGGTTCAGCTTTTTTTTCAAGAAGTCTTTTCTGATTGTATTTTTTTTGTTCAATGTTTGTTGGAAAATGTATTGCGAGGATTTATTTTATGATAGAACTAGCTGTTGCCCTCGACCTTATATAAAAATGTTACTTTCCTATTTGAATCGGATTTTGTTAAAACTTTCAAGGGTTTTTTTATTTTTTCTCACGATGCCCTTACTCCTTATAACATCAGCTATCTGCCAGTAAAAGTTCCGTCGAAATCGGTCTAGCCGTTTCGTAGATTAACCGGAACAAACAGACGAAAGATTGAAAATAATAGTTTTTGTTATTATATAATTGTATATAGTTCCATATGCATTCAGTAAAAAGCTGTATATGCAAACATATACTTCAATTTGATTTATTTGAATTGATTTAGATTTTAAAAAGGGCTTAAAAATACATCAAAATTATTAAATACTAACTTTTGCCCGCGACTTCGTACGTGTGGTACGTAAAATAAAAAAAAGATAATTTCTGTGGTAAAATGTAGCCTATATTTTAAGTTAGGCATCTAGCAGTAGAGCGGTAAAAACTGCGTTCAAATGCATGCAGTAGTTTTTGCGTGATGCGCGTACAAACATACAGACAGGCAGATAAAAATTCTAAAAACCGTTGTTTTCGCATTTTTCAATATCTTTAATGTACAGACATCGACCTGTTACAATTTTATTACATGTATAGATTACGGGTGGACTTTTCCAGAATCTAGAGACCTATTATATCAAGATCATTTCTATTTTATATAGGTACAAAGCTGACATTTAATTAAAATAGGTCTACTCGGTACAAAGGAAACTACTCCGAATTCTAGGGACAGAAAACAAATTATCCGCCTACAGAATTCTGATCTAAGAACATCAAACACTTTATACGGCAAAAAAAAATGTCTATTCTCATAGACTACCTAAATTAGCGAGAGCCGTTTTTATGAAAATGTTAGTTCGGAAAACGATGACAATATTTGTTTATAACGATGACAATATTTGTTTACATATAAGTTGTTTTGATTTTTTGAGGTTACTTCACAAAAAGACTTTTTCATATTCGTGTCGCTGGCACGACAGTATTTTACATTATGTTGGCTCAAACTTCGCCATGTCCACATTTACGACTCTAGAAGTAAATATCTCATCAACCATTGACTTAGGAAAAAAGTATTTAAAGAACCTAGATATAATTTTTCAAGAGCTATCGATAGACACCCCACGCAATATATACGTAGATATTTTTTTACAACCCCAGCTTCATGTATTGAGGGCCAACCCTGTTTTAATTTTTTTTCATAATTTCACATCATATTAATTTGTGGACCACTCTCCAAATTTCAACTGTGTGGTGCCATCAGTCTCGGAGTAAAAGGGCTGTGACATACGGACGGCCAGACAGACAGACGGACAGGACGAATCTATAAGGGTTCCGTTTTTGCTATTAGAAAACGGAACCCTGAAAAAGAAACTAGCGAATATTGCGTATAATAAGTTTAATATGCTTCTAAGTACCTGCCACAAGACTACGTTTTGTAGTCCTCAACTGTCACACCAAGGAGTTAATATTAGTGGTATCTCCGCGACGCTTTAATTAATGTTTGTTTCGCAAGTCTCACGAATGAGGTGGCACGAATGTTGAGGCTTTTAATTCTTGGTCCTTTTGAGACTGGGAGTTATAAATGAACAACTTTGACAAAGGATTACCGTATTACCTAGTACTAGCTGGGTTGTGGCGATCAAATAGGCAGTCGCTCCGGGTAAAATACTGGTATCCTGCTGCATCTGGTTGGTTGGTCTGGCAGTGGAAGCCAACCCCAACATAGTTGGGAAAAGGCTAGGCAGATGATGAATAATTGTGTTCTAGGAATTGAACTTAGAAAGGTTTTCTGCACCCGCCAATGTGGTGGTGTTAGAATTTTCTATCAGTATTCAGGAACTTACAAATAATTCTCTGTGTATCATGGAATCATCATTATACAAACGTACTATGGCTTTATCTTTGATTCACATTTTCTAGCTAATTTTTATTTTTATTAACGACTAATAATTTCAACGCTGATTGGTCTGGTATCATAACACACTGGCTTGATGTCCCTTACACCGGGCAAAATGTTTTCAATTTGCCCAAAATCAATATTTTTTTTTCCTATTCTGTTACGGAACCATTATTTAATTTTAATTTAATTTATTGGGGAAAACAAACATTTATAAAAAAAACAATAAACACAAGTATGAGCAAATGTGTAACGGACAACATTTTCCACGGAATGCGTACAAAAATACAAGCTTTACAAACCATGTAAGTTCAAAGCTACAAACTACGATAATTTATGAAATATTATTGTTATTTTTTAATACATAATTTGACACATGTGTAATACAATCACATTATGATACTGTAATACTTTCATAATTTTAATGTAATTTTTATTTTATTTTAATTTAATTTAATATTCAATCATAAAATCAATGTTTTTTTGGTTTTAATAATTTGTATGTCAATTGGCAAAACATAGCGCACTACCTAAATTTTTAACATCATGTAATTATTACCTATGTTTACGCATAAATGCTTCTGATTCTGACACATAATTAATTTATAATTTATAGCTGCTTTTGGAGTGTAAGTGAAAAATTTAGCAATAACAGAAAAAGAAAAAAGTTTATAAAGAGAAAGATTATTAAAAAAAATATAGAAAACATGGACACAGAATATATTTTTATTACATCGGCGAAGGCTATTCCGCCTGCGGCTCTACATACTGTGGAAGAGAATAATAATAATATTGTAATGTGGAATATTGGTAAAGCTTTATTTAACAATAATAACATGGAAAAGTATGTTACGCGAACAATAATTCGAACTACTATGGTATTCCCGGGTGGCATAGATGAAATTGAAGTTGATGACTTTTCAAATTACGCATTTCTTAACGTGTAACGAATACGTCCTAATTGAATTACACTCAAAACAAATGCTCCAACTGTATCTCAATTTCATCCCACTCGAAATTGAGTCAATTAAGAACCTCCGCATTAGCTGATGGTCTAAGCTAGGAGATTTCGATATCGACTATCGTTAACTCAGACCTCGATAAGGTAACGCTAACTTCCATCGTTTTTCGTAAATTTTGACAAAACAACTACATTCATTGCGTTATTCATGTTGTCGACCTGAAGAATCTTTCAAACATATAAAGCAATTGATTAGTAATTTCTTTAAAAAATCTTTCAGATTGTGATTGTAGCAAGTGTGTAACGGAATTCGGTGGCTGTGATCTCTCTGTCTCTACTACTGTAGGTCTCAGATACAGGCAACTTGCCTTTCCACGCATACAAAAGTTATAGGGTGTCACTGTGTCATAGGACGGTCATCCATCTAGGGATTGACCCCAATTGCAGCTTAATCTACAATATCGACCAGTTTCCTCCACCTAACCACTATGTTACCATTATTCACTTGCATTCACATCAAATCCTAGTTTGTGTTAGCTGACATCTTTCTGAATCAATCAGAGGGTCTAGCATGAACATGCGGAAACGTAACGGTAATTCGAATCATTTTTGAATCGAAACGTATAAATTTATCTCAACAGGCACATTTAGTATCACCCATACGGTAGCGGGTCTGAAGAAGTGTTGGACAGGACACTTGGCAAAACGAGGGGATGGCAGGTGGAGGAGAGCCCTCACTGAATTGTTATCTAGAAATGGTAGAAGAAATGTTAGCAGAAAACAGCCTGATGAGTGGATGACATTCAAAGGGTCGCGTATAGGACCAGGTTGAGACTCGTGCGGACCAGGGAAGAATTGCACAAAGAGGAGGTGGCCTAAAATCAGCAGAGGGTGAAACAAGACTCAGTGATGATGAAGAGGATAACAGATATGAATGAAGTCCTAAATTAACTTTTTTAGAAGTTCATTCAAATCTGCTGTAATTATAATTATTATGTCATCATCATCTGCCTAGCCTTTTTCCAAATTGGGTTGTGGTCGGATTCCAGTCTAATCATGGATGCAGCTGAATACCAGTATTTCATATGGAGCGACTGCCTATCACTTGACATCGTCAATTTGACATACAGTAACAGGTGCAGTGTTGCCAACTCTAAAGATCGACATATTTAGCGGTCGCCATTTTGCTTACGAAAGCTATCGAGCGCTATTTTCTTCAGAACGCACCCATTAATAAGATCGCTAAATGAATGTATTTTGAAGTCATAATTATTATGCAAAATATCTCGGCGTCAGGTATTTGAAATACGAATTACAAATTACATTTTAAGCAAGTAATTGAAATACAAAAAATACAAATACCAAATACGTTTTTGTATTCTAATTACAAGTAATTAAAATACAAAAACGTATGAAACACTGACTACTTGTAACAACTGTTAAAGATCTACAAATGACAGCCGGGACCAATGGCTTAACGTGCTTTTCGAAGCACGGAGGAAACTTGGTATGTAATGGGCGGTCACCCATCCACGGACCAACCTTGTCAAGCGCGGCTTAACCTGAAGATTAACCCGACCAGCTGTTATTATTTAGCCACAAACTCCTCATTATAATAAGTGTGAAACGAATATTTTCAATTTAATAATCGTTGGTTTACGTCGCAAGTTCGTGCTAGCCCCACCGTTCCCACTCACCAGGTAAGTACAGTTATCAATCACGCTATCTCAATGTGGAATCAATTACGTTCGCAATCAATTCCCAAATTGAGCATCTGCAATGCAATCCAGGCTGATAGCGTATCGGTTACCTGTGAGGCTGTGACTATCGATACCGATACCGATACCAGGTATCGATAGTTTAATCAACGCTTGTAAGATAATCTGCCAGCGTTGGCGAATGCAACTGTAATTAATTCTACGAATTTATCAAGAGAGTTTTCTGGGTTTCTGAATAGAGAATTTGTCAACGTTTAATAAGATTTTTACAAATTGCAATGCATTTTATGTTGAACAAAATTATTTATCGGCAACTTAGACAATATAACTTAGCCGATATAAATTTTGACTGAACAAAGCTCTTGAAATTATACTGTATGGAAATAGGACTATTTCGTGAAATATGATTATATAACCTGTGTAAATGGGTATGTACTTATTTTTTGTTTTAATGTGATTCATTATTCCCCATAGTTTAAAAGATCCAGCACAAAAAAGGAGTTTTTACAGTTTATGTAACGAACCACATTGTTGCACTGTACCAACATTAAATAACAATACATCCCCTTTGTGTTCCGACTCGTAAAAATAAAGGACAATAAACCGTAATAATGCGATTGGATGATAAAGCAAGATATTCGAAATATAGAGGTTAATACCACCTGTATGTATTTTATTATCTTTCCGAGCTTTGATTACAGTTGTAAAACCTTCGACTAATAAGTAATTTAATTAAAGCTACATTACCCCGAATGTCATATTAAAACGTTGCCGTAGGATAATTCCGACTGTAAAGCGAGCGAAGCCGCTAGCAAAATGTAGGCGTTACTTCATACATTCTCTTCTTGTTTATTTCAGTCAGTGAGTAGACTCGCTCATAAAATAAAAGAATACGTCACAATCAATTACTCGTGTCACGTTGTAACACTTACGACGAGAGGTCACGTTACATGCGACCGATTGTGGACCCTAGCAGGAACGCGCGACGAAAATATAATGTTTTTTGTGGTATTTTTGCAAAAATACAAGGACTAGCCTTTGCCATTTTGGTTAAAAATGCTACAGGGTAGTTTTATAAATAAAAAAGGCATTTTAACCGACCCATCTTTTACCATATTTTTTTTTGCGACAACCACTTTTAGTACTTATTTTCCATAGAAATGAACAAAGTCTTAAAACTAAAAATTTGTATGTGCGAAATTAATATTTTCAATCTTAAAGCTGTTAGATTTTTCGTTACATTTATTCCGCATGTTCGTGCTAGGCCCACATTCTGACGAGAGGTCACGTTACCTGCGACCGATCGTTTATGCGACGTCAACCATTTCATTTCCTCTCCCGTAATAATATGATATCGGGTTAATCAATTTGGGCTCGAATTCATTCTGGGTTTAGTATACATTTTGTATCATGTAAGTATGCGTAGAGTTGAGAAATGGAACGGTTAATATTTTATATCCTTGTCCAAATTCAGCAAATAAAGACATGTAGTTACCAGAAGGCCTATGTACGGGACAGTTTAGTTCCTGAACTGTACACTATAATTGTTCGGTTGTTAAGTAGGTAGTGAGTGTGGCCAACATGTAAAACTCTTCACGTAGTAACCCAAAAGTTTATTTATCACAATTATCGTACACCGTAATAAAGATTGGTGATTCCTACATGTATGTCTGTTCCGCGTGTTGGTTAGTTGCACACTGAGTAAAAATATTAGTTGTGACAAGTGAACCAGTTGATTCGCTTCGTCAGCCAGAAGTCGGGTCAATGTACGTAGACCGTACATACTCCTAACCCAAGCAAGGGATGAGGAGATTATAACCATGTAAGAATCACCAGTACAAAGCAAGAAGTTATAGTAAAAAATGTAACATTGTAAAAAGTAAAAAATATTTAAAATACAATTAAAATAGGCTTTTAAAAATTAAATTCAATGTCCGTGTTGGAATCCAATGTGGACCTTCGGTGGATGGTTGCCGCTCCGCGCTCCCTCATCTCTTGACTTCTTTGAAGGCGGGCGATCTAGTAGCGAGCGCGACCCTTCTCATCCCAGCCTCAGGTTTCTTGGACTGCATTTCCACGTCTGCGGTACTATGTCGAGTAACACGATTTGTGTCATCTGTTTTCTTCGTACAATAACCGCGCTTTTTTGCCACCCATGCAATTATTGCAACTCCGATTACAGTCAGTAATACGTAAGAAATGACGTACTGATGTGTATCGTGTGTTGTTAGTGTTGCCGGAAGTTGTTCCATACTTTTCAAGTACCGCAGTCGTTCTTCGACGACAGCGATGTCTTCGTTGTGTTTTACTTGCAGCAGAGGTGTTGTATGAGTATTTAAGATGCCATTTATTGTTTTGTCCAGGGTAGGGACTTGGATGTCGTAATCTATGAGTAATTTGGCGTTGCTGTCGTAGTTGTTGTGGGAGTGTATTTTCAGCTCCTTTGTTTGAAGAAGGCATCCTTGTTGCAGGGACACTATAGACGATGTGTTGATGACGTGCGATCTGATATAATCGTTGCAGACCGTACGTATAGTGCATGTGTTGCATCACCAGCCATGTGTTCGTGTTATGTAATTCGATCCAGGCGGTTTCACATTTCGTTTGTTCCGTGATGCATGGCAAGGTTGAATGTTGACCTAGTAGTCTGGCTGATCGATGTTCTCTTCGTTTTTCTTCAAGATGTCGTTTTCTATTTCAACTATAGAAGTCTGGTTTTTTACGAGCTGCAGGATGTAATCTTCATTCTTCTGCACATTCTGGATATCCTTGTGATATTGGTCTGCAAATCTCTGATCCAGAATTCCGAAGAGACTGTTTGCCACGTATCCCACTCCGTCAATCAGACCTCGCTTGCTGCGTCCCGCCAAGTGTTTATGGGGGGCCAGCAGTATGTCGTGGTAGTATTGCAGAAGGTCCAATTCGTGCGAAAGCTGACGAATTGTGGTTTGACAAAATCTTGGTTCCAACTTATTGCAGAGGTCCGAAATGTCTTGTAAGTAGTTTTCGAACCTTTGTACTCCGCTCCAGTAGGTAGATAAGTTGTAGTACATCAGCAATCGCCATTCGTCATGGATCAGCTGTACTTTTCCAATGGTGTCGTAGTATATGGGGCGATCACTTCCTAAAGTTGTTATTTGAACACTTGATGATTCTTGTGGGATGACACTGCCTTGTATTCTGGTCACCAAGTAGATGAATGATAGTTTGGTTAACATGATGACTTGAAGGTTGTTTTCTGTCGAGTTTTCAGTGTAGTATTATTCTCACCCGAGTCCTTTAAGCAGCTCTTTGCGGTTTCGTGAGCGAGGAAGTTGAGTTCCAGGAATTTAAGGAATTCGTCTAGATTTGGCAATTCCCTATTGTTTTGCGTTTCCTTGGTGTACTCGTTGAGTGTTGTGGGATCCAATTTTTGCGACATCATGTAAACAATTATCGGGCCCCAACTGCTGACTTCAACTCCCATGTTGCTGAGGCCGTTTAGACACTCGGTTATCACGTCATGCATCCTTTTCAGGTTGTTGGCGTTGGGTTGCTGAATGGTGGGTAAGTGCTGCATAGTGCTCATAAACGAGGTGAACTGTAGTCGGCGATTGTCATACCTGTGAGATAGTATTTCCCAACAGGAATCGTAGTTGTCCGCACTGATTGACAGATGCTGGACGAGTCGTTCTGCTTCACCTTTTAGTTTCGTCTTCAGGTGTTGCATCTTCTGCGCCTTGGGAATACTCGAGTTAGTGTGTATGGTTTCAAGGAAAATGTCCTTGAAAGTAATCCAATGAACATATTTACCGGTAAATTCCGGGATTTCAATTTTAGGTGTAGATTGTTGTAAATGAATCTTGGACCAAATCTTACTGTTTAGATCTCTTTTCAAGTTGTCGTATTTATGTTCAATGGTTTCGTACTTTTCATTGTAATCTTCTTTCAGGCTAGACACCTTCAGCTCATCTTCAAGTTCCCAGTGTATCTTGTCGATGGATTGCCACTTTGATTTTAAGGTTGCTAGATGTTCTTCGAACTCCCAATTTTCTGTTATGAAGTCAATGTTTATCTTTGACATAGCCTTGGTTAAAGCCTTAAAATTGCGTTCTTGCTGAGTGATGAGCTTCTTGACGTCGTCCTCAGTTTCTTCATCCATTAGCCCAGAAAGATCGAAGTTTTGGTCTTGTTTTGGTTGTCTCTTGTGAAAAGCCAATAGTTCCATAATATGCTTTTTAGTTGACTCGTACATAATCTTTGTTTTCGTGTAAACATCATTGTTAAAGTATCCGATGTTTTTATGTTCAGTGGTCTCCAACAGTATTTGATGCTGCTCATCAAAGGCTCCCCACAGTTCTTCTAAGTTCTTTAAACGTTTCTCCAGGTAATCAACGTTTTTCCTAGTTATGCTGTCCTTTTTGTAGTTGGTGCACAACGTTTTGATGTCTTCAAAGATGCCGACTTGTTTGGTAAGTAGTGCCATTGTAAGTCAGTAGTTTTAAGTTTGACTTAAGTGTAGTAGTAACGTACCTTAAGTTTAGTAGTAGTAGTAGTCAGTCGTAGCAGCCGCAGTAGTAGTTGGCTGGTTGACGTAGTTGAGTTTTCTTTGTTCGCTTGATTCACGAAGAAGTTCCAAAGTATTCACTCTTCGTTGTTTGCTCAGAGCTCTTGTACTCCTTCTACGAATATGCGCGCATTCTCAACTTGACTGGTGAGATCCGCTTGTGGAAGGCCAGCCAAGCCGATTCGCTGTCGTTTCCAGAGATACAATAACCCCAAACAGTGAAAGGCTCGAAGGACCACTAAATGTACGGGACAGTTTAGTTCCTGAACTGTACACTATAATTGTTCGGTTGTTAAGTAGGTAGTGAGTGTGGCCAACATGTAAAACTCTTCACGTAGTAACCCAAAAGTTTATTTATCACAATTATCGTACACCGTAATAAAGATTGGTGATTCCTACATGTATGTCTGTTCCGCGTGTTGGTTAGTTGCACACTGAGTAAAAATATTAGTTGTGACAAGTGAACCAGTTGATTCGCTTCGTCAGCCAGAAGTCGGGTCAATGTACGTAGACCGTACAGCCTACATACAAGGTGATAATGGATACGACAAAAGTGGACGGGACTGACAAAACATGACGCTGTAATCCTCGTACAGTTAGGCAGAGATACACAACCCACATTTCGCCAGTTATGTTTAAGTCTCATGTAATGGGGGCAAGCCTCTTGCCATCAACCGGGCACAGATCCAGACTTCGTGAGTGCTACTGAGAAATTCCTGATGGAGAAACCCTATATCATTTTGGCCGCCCCGGGAATCGAACCCAGCATCTCATGCTCAGCAATCACTAGACCCGTTGGTCGAATTAATTAGTCGAATTTACGTCAATCCTATACAAATAAGGTACGTTGTGCAAGCGATTGTCGTTTGTCTCGGTCCTGTGGTTTATTAAATTTCAGTCTACTTAGGCATCTGTAAAGACATTTTTCTGAGGATCCGGGGCGCAATTGTATTATTTAGGGCTTACTCTTACAGACGTGTCAGAATTGATAGCTTTCCAAATATTATGAACTAAATAAATTGAATATTTCTTGAAAATAGAAAAAAAAGTGATTTTCTAAGTATGTATAACGCTGACATTGTAATACGTTGTTTTACTGAGCTTATCCATCACCGATCTAAAGTGACATGAATATTAAAACGCGTACTACCGGGCCGTATTCTTGATTCTATTGGGAATATTATCTTCGTGAAAATGAAAATTACTTGCGCTTCGCACAAGTAATTTAAATTGTTGTTACCTATAATTTTTTATATATTTCTGAAAGCTTGAGTAGCTCTAGTAGCTCTGAATTATTTTCACCTTTATGTTTATAAGATCTACAATGCGATATTATTTAAACGAGATTATATATTTATTTATAAGGCTTTATTAATGCCACACATCAAATAACATTTATAATTATTAGGAATAAGTGTACATATAGTGTACCCACATTTCGCCAGTTAGGTCAGCCAGTTGTTGTGGGTCAATATAATAGTGGGCGAAGCTATTGGCAACAACCTAGCACGATTCCAACTTCGGAATGCCACAGAGGAATACCTCATAGAAAAACTCAATATTCTCACCTCAATATACCTTATTTCTCCCGTCAGTTTGCCCACGCCAGAAGTCCAGCCCTGTACTTAATTCCTGCATCGTCACGACACTCGATGTTAATCTAATCGTGAACGTGCCGAGAACTCGCGTTTAGCGGTGAGCGATGAGCCTTTGTAATTAGCATTATTACGTGCTAAGTAATAATATTATATCCTCGTTGGCTTTTATGGAAGGGATTAAAGGAGCAGTAGCTGAACATCCGGTTTCCAGGACGGGCGAAGCGTTTCTGGGTTTTTCATTAATGAGTTTGTTTCATTTTTGAGTCTATATTTTTGTCCGGATGATGACAATAGACTCAACCCCTTACCCCTATTTTATCCTATTTTTACCCCTAAATTTGTTTTATTGTTAATTAAAATTTAATTTAAATTTATAAAAATAAATCAGTACTTTTTATTTATTTCTTTATTACATGGGACTTAAAAACAAGTGGCCAAATGTGAGGGTACTAAAATAAAATATAAGTAACCGAACGCTTCGGGAAAAAAATCTCTATATAAAAATATTCTTTAGGTCATGAAAGATATCATCGGTAATTATGTAATCGAGTGTTGCTGTTGGACTTGCTGACTGGAACATTCTCCCACAATTCTGAAAAAAAAACTCACAAGTTATAAACAGTGATCGGAATAGGTAGAGCTAATGTGCCTAAAGTTCAAGGAACAGAAACGAAAAGTGGAGACTTCCTTACGACTAATTTTTTTTCCGGAATATCTGTTCCGAATATCGGAACATTACTTAAGTACAACTAAAATGAATAAAGTAACTCTGTTTAAGAAAACTTTATCATTTACTGTTTCTGTTAAAAAAAAGTGCAAAGGTAATCTCCTTATCTTCGTTTGAACGGCGTAAGTAATTACGGAAGCTAATTTAATTTTCATACCAGCTTTAATAGTTAGAACTAACAAGGTAAAAAAAAACAATTTATAGGTTTTCATACCATTTATTCATTTTGTACAATTATTGGAACTAAACGTGTGAAATCAATTAGTTTACTGTACTGATTAATAAATAACATTATTATTAAATGTATTTAACTGATTCCGAGACATTGCCGAGTTTCAGAAAAAAATATTCGGAAAAAAAACTGTCGTAAGGAAATCCGACTTTTTGTTTCTGTTCCTTGAACTTTAGGCGCATTAGCTCTACCTATTCCGATCACTGGTTATAAACCATTCTCTAAAGGTTCTATCCTCTATAACTTTGAATCTAATTTTAAAATTTCTATTCAAATTTGTTTTGTGTTTTTTTTAAATCCCTTCAGACCTGCAACAAAAAAAGTCAATTAAAACTTTAATCTTTAAAGACAGTCAGAGTGAGATCAACAATTTAAGGGTGTCTTCTGAAAATTACGACCGAACGACAATTTGTCTAACAGTCGATTGCGACCGAGGTAATAACGCCACCGAGTTAAGTGTCGTGTTCAAATAAAATACGTTTATTGCAAGCAATGAATTCTCACCGATTAAGATCTTTAAAGTTGCTGAAACTTAAGTGGTTTTCGTTGGCAAGGGAAACCATTTTGCAGTGGAAAACAACGTTAAACTGCGTTTTTGTTCTCAATTGATAATTCGTATAAAATACAGATCTTGTCTTGCTAAGAAATTTGATGTACGACGTTATGTTAGATAAGATAAGATAAGATAAATTTTTATTTCATAAAAAGGAGATTGTAGTATATGAGGCATACACAAAGTTATACATATAAGTTTGTACCATGTCAATGTCATGTTACAAACATAATTTTTCTGGGGTTATCAAAATAAAAATCAGCTGTTCCATACATTTAGACAATTATTATTACAGCGCCATGTATGATACAAATGAAGAACTAACATCAAAATCCTATATCGCGCAGTTAAAATTCTCTGCGACTAAAGACTATATAGAAAAACCCGACAGCAACTGTCGGGCAGTAGCCCACCAGACATAACACCCTTCTGATCGGAGGATCCTCCCTTATTTATGGGGGTGAAGAACTTTACACCCTGTCATATACATATATGTTCATATGGTATTGCTAACATGGAATAGAAGGCTGTTTTTATTCGAAATGGTCTATAATGTACTAATTCCATGGTTAAAAGTTAGTATCACAAAGTCATGTCACTTACACCGTCTATATCTTACTCTATAGGCTTTTGAGAATCAGTCATGTCGTCCACCGATAAACAATCGCACATGATTTATTAAAACACGACAATCCTATTACTAAAAACTCCAAGGACCTGGGCTTCAGGAAAAATAAATACTTACTCTAAATTAACATTGGCAAAGTCCAATTTCATGTTCACGACAACCCAACTTAAAGGTCAGAGGTGTCCTTAGGAAATTATTAAGAAACTTTTAGACACAAACGTTGCAGACGTTTGAACCTATCAGTTACCATACATTGTCCGAGTATTATACTAAAACGAAACTATAGTTCTTGTCTAACCAGCTATGTATGTGATGAAACTAACAAAAGACAGAAAAAAATATCGTATCATCCTTCTCAGAGTAGTCAGGTATGAAACAACGGCCTCATCTAGTTAAAAAAAAGACGAGTAAAAGTGTTTGTAAAATCATCTGAAGCTTTTTTTTTTTGGAGTGGGAAATCATCAAATGACCTCTCCCGCTCTGGGTGGAGCGGGACGGTGTGTCAGACTCTTACTGACTAAAACCCACCCGTGTTCCTTCACTTGCCTGTACCAAAGGGCACGGTAACACTTTCTAACAAATCCGCAACCCTGGCAGGCATCGGTCCTAATGGACCCCGTCAGTTTGTGCTGGCATCTCTTTGAGGCGCGCGTGGAACACAACGCGCCATCGACCCGGGCCTGGTCCTTACCGGACGGCGAGCTACCCATTGCTCGCCGTCCGCAAGCCCGCGCCTACGGTGGCCGGAAATCCGCTTCGGATCATCTGAAGCTAAGGATCTGCAGCTGATAGCATAGAGGCCAAATAGACAAAGTCAAAAATACATGAGACAGTTCCTTTAAATGCACGCCCGGCAGTCGCTCCGTGTAATTTCACATGGACCTTCACAACCAAGAATAAAGAAAAACATATAGGTACTTATGTCTACAGGCTGCCTCGTTGATCCAGTGGACGGCATCGCAACTGCTGACCATGAGGTCCTGGGTTCGATACCCGGGTCGGGCAAATTGTTGTTGGATTGTTCCATCAGAAATTTCTCAAGAGCAGCCACGGAGTCTGGATTTGAGCCCGGTTGATGGCAATAGGCTCACCCTGATACATGGGACTGGAACATAAATGGTGAAACGTGGGTGTACTATTACGTACACCTCTGCATAACCCTTCGGGGATTACAGGCGTGATATTATGTTATGTATGTTATATGTGTGTTTATAAGCACTTTTTAAATAGAATTTAAGAACATAACTATTTCAAATCCAACATTGTTCAAGTTAAAGAGAACCTTATACCAAACAAAATGCCAAGAAACCTTAAGAAGTTGCCTACAGCAACATTTATCCTAATTCTTGCTAACTCCTAATGAAAATAGACTAATGAAATCTTTTTAATTAATCGGCCTTTCCGAATACTTAAGTTTTTTCGCAAGATTAGTTCTTTGTTAATTAGTTCCATCCTAAATTGGACTGGAACAGCCGAACAAGCAAAGAAGTATTTGGTCGTGTTGTTAAGAAAAGTTAAAGATTCCAGAGCGAATTTCTAACGTGCAATCGTGGAAGAAACTAGACAAATAAAAATCGCTTTCAAAAAGTTTCGTTTTTATACAACGACTTTCAATCGGATTGACATTATTACAGTATGACCACTTAAAGTGTGTAGTTCATGGTGGCGCTGCTTGTCAAGGAAAATTGCATAAATATGTTAAACTTGGTGCATTTATATAAATAGTTTTTTTGGCGCTCTGTTTTCCCGCTTGCACAGATAAATTGGTTGAAGCATAAGTTTCAATCCAATACAATTTTGACTTTCCCGTTATCGATGTCGCTGGTAGAAGATAATTCTGACCAGGCCCTCTGGACATAAGGAATGCCCATCATGTTGTGTGCGAGAATGTTGTTCAACTCTCGCTCCTTCTTTGTATTGTAGAAGACAGCAAAGCAATTAGCATTCTTCTTTTCGTGACTACGATATTTTGGTATGACTACTAAATATTGCTTGAGCCCAGCCTATGATTGATTTGATTGTAAAGCCACCATTAGTGGCATTTGGGCTGAACGTCGTCAAAGGTGCAAGTAAGAAAGCTCTTTGAATACTCCAGCAAGTGGATCGTGGCATGATCCCACACAGTCATAATTCTCCTGCTCTTATCATGTTTTCTTCTTCCATACTTCTCTCTTCTCGTCATCTCAACAGCCACCTCTTTTTTAGGCATACCATCCTTCATCCATCTATCGTTTCTTTGGTCTTCCTCTACTCTTATAGCAATCTATATTAATACTCAACATTTTCCTCACTCCTTCGTATGATCATCACAGTCCAGTCTGGTTTTCGGAGTCCCCTTAGTGCCTTGCTTCGCTAAAGTTTTACTAGAGTTATTATGAAACTGGTAGCGATCAGCGACCAAAACAAATAGATAAGCCATAATATAAAGCTATGTAAAATCCAGTATTAAAACCGCAAACTATCTGTATTTATGAGGGTTTTAAACACAGACTGTTTCACCCTGCTGAACCGTAATTTTGAATGACCACCCAAACAATATATTAAATTAAGGTTTGAGGTCACGTTAGTTATAACATTCGGGATTACGATTTTTAATGCGGTGTTTGCTTTATTTAGAATACTGGAATGGATTATATGAGATTAACGTTCCAGTTGTGGTTTGGAATGTTTCGAATTAGCGATCTGATTCTATTTTGATTTAATACGGCTTAGAATATCTTATGTGCCTCGAAAAGCCGTTGGTCCCGACTGTCATTTGTAGAATCTTTGTCGCGGTCGTTACAGGTATTCATATTTATATCTTTATTTGCACTCCATAAGGTAGTCAAAGGCCCGAAAGTATGCCTAAAGTAAGCCCGAAAAGGGGTATCTCCCAGTACTAACTAGATTGTGGTCAGATACAGTCGCTCCATGTAAAATACTAGTATTCCGCTGCATCCAGTTTGACTCGGCTTCCAGTCATACTGGATGCAGCTGAATACCAGTATTTACTTCAACGTAGTTGGGAAAAGGCTAGGCAGATTATGATGACAGTTCAGTTTCAGCGAGGTTTTTTACTACGTAATGACGAAGAGGACCTTAACCAAATCAAAATGCTTCTGTAGATAGCGGTATATCCGCCTGTTGACGATGACATAGATTTACAAAGAAACCAGTACTGTCGCTGCAATCTCTCATAATGACATTGGCGACAAAGCCGTTGTAGTTTGCAGTTAAAGTCACCTTCGGAATTGTACTATTAAAGCCAGTGCAAAGGCGGGGACGACAGGTCAGAGCATTTTGTCTTTACTCAACGTAAATTCATACGTAGCTAGTGGTAACAAGATACAGATTTAAATGTTCAATGCCGCTAAGGGAAATTCCCTTTGATGTGTTGGGGTCGATCTGACATTGGAATCTCTATCTTGTTACCACAATCTGAAGCTATGTATGAACGGATGTTGCGTAAAGATACAATTTTCTGCCCTGCCGTCATCGATGTGCGCTAGCCTTAACAGTCGTTTATTTTATAATGTAACTATCTTATATTTATGTCAACGCATCAGAAGCTACTTTTATACATGGTTCTCACATCCTTGTCACACAACACGGTTTATCTGTAGTAAATTACTTCACGGCTTCTCAGCTATCGGTATTCTGCACCCTCCATAAAGACAGGTCTACACAGCCTTGGGGAATCAACAACAATACCTCTGACGTCACTTACTGCGAGAGGTGAAAACACTCGAAGACGAGAGGGGGTCGTCTATTCATACCCTTATAGAATGACTGTTTGTTATACTTCTGAGTGAAGTACGTAACAATTGGTGATAGAAATAGGTCAGGCTGTAATCAAAGACAACGGACAATAGGCCGGAGTAACGACAGAATGAGGGAGTGAGAAAAAGATGGTTGTATGGTTGTCTCTATCTTAATTCATTGCTGCCAGGTAATAGTGTCATGAATGGGTGAGAATACTTGCCAACTGTTGATCAAGTCGCAATTTTCTTATAGAGCATGACTATCACCAGAGATAGGAATAAGTAGAGTATTTCAAATATATTACACATTTTTGATTATTGTTTTCGTCTTAAATTGCCATTAATTAATTTATTGACATTATGTTATTTTATATTATGTGTGCATGGTATTTGATATTATTTCGGGTTAATTTTATTTTAATTATTTTCCTTTATTCATTTTTTCTTCTTATCTTTTACATTTTTAAATATTTCTTACAAAAAACATTTAAAAATATAAAAAATAGTAGTCCACCTGCACCGGGAACAGGGTCCGAGCTACCGGTGGTCAGGGCTCTTGAGAGAGGAACCTCCTAACAATACACGGCGTGTCCAGAAGTACTGCTTTCTGAATCAAGTCCTTGATCCAGCCGCCACGCGAGAGCCTCCTCAGATGTTGGTCGAGGCTCTTGGCTATTAAACCACTGGCCGACACGACTATCGGCACAATGCAGTCATTGAGTCATTGTGAGTACAGCAGTCTGTACTCACGTCCCACATGTCGACAACCTCGCGAGCAAGAGGTAGATACTTGAATTGCTAATAATTATCATTATTTAATCTTGACCAACCTATTGTTTTATAATTTCTAATTTATATTGATTTTCATGTATTCTTATTAATTATTTGTACTTCCAGTATTATGTTTCATGGTATATGTATTCGAACGCAATGTAAATTGTTATTGAATAAATTGAATCGAATTATATTAATTTGCCTGAACTTCAAGGAAGTAAATAACAAGTGGATAATAACTCCGTATAAAATCCAGGAATCATTTTTAAGTTTCGAAATAAAGCTGTTAAATAGAGGGTGACATTACCCAGATTCGAGCAAAGTATTATAGGGTTTATTCATAAGGAATTTCTTGGTAGCAGCAACGAAGTCTAGTCTATTCGTGCCCGGTTGATGGCAATAGGCTTTTGAATGGGGCTTAAACATAACTGGCGAAATGCGGGTCTACTATTAGTTACACCTCTGCCCAACCTTACGGGGATTACAGGCGTGATGTTATGTGATGTCTTTCCATACCTAAACAACGCTAGCAAAGATTCTAAGCAGTAATAGTATAGTAGTAGTAGCAGTAATTCTGAGCAGTGACAGTCTAGTGGTGTGACCGTTGGACTGCCGAGTCATAGGTCTTATTATGTGGATAACGGTGCTGGTTGCGTTATTAACTAAATGTTCTATTCTTTCTGTTGTAGTATTAAGCATTATGACGCAATTGTTTGTTGTCCTAAAGAAATAAAAATAAAATAAATAAATAAAATAAATAGGTCTCGAGTTCGAACCCAAGACACGCACCTCTGATTTTTCGGAATTATGTGCGTATTGTACCTATAATTATCACTTGCTTCGGTGAAGGAAAACATCGTGAGGAAACCAGCATGCCTGAGATATATTTCTCGACGGCATGTAAAAGCCAAGTCCTCTGAGGCCCATGGGCGGCATAAAAAATCTGACACCAGGTTAGGCACTAACCACACGATAAAGAAGAAAGATTCTAAGATCCCTGTCTATCGAGATGGCTTCGTTTCACAGAATACTAAAACATCCTCGTTACACCGAACAACATGCACTACAACACATGGCAACAGATTGTAAATTACACGCATTGTACTGCGTTGCATTCATAAACCGCTGGAAACGCGTTCGTTCGAATTTCGAACGAGACACAATATGGCTTCATTTGAACGGAGTCACGTGTAGCTTTATGCACAAACTGTTTTTGGGCTTTCGCCTTTTGAGACTATTAATATGGAATACGTATTTTCAGGCAAGGTTTACTTAGTTCAATAATTATTTAAATACAGATGAATAAGGTTCAAGATTTCATTTATGTTTATTATTTCGTTCTTGGCAACTGTGCATGTGTGTGTGTCACAAGTCTCGAGTGGAGTGGTCTCGAGTTCGAAAATGTCTATGCCATTAAGTCCGCCTTTGTACATTTGTATGATTGAAGTATAAATAAATCACTTTGAAAACTTTTTTATTTAATAAGATAACCAAAAACCAATTGACATGAGATTTATTACTAAACTGAACTACTAACTAATGAACTAGATTTAATGAACTAGATATAGCAGCCGACAAATTAGTACCCACGTATCGATTAATTAGTACATAGTAGTTTTGACCTAATTTGGAAGACAAATTCATCAAGTTTGTATTTATTTAAACAATATTTCTTCAATTTTCAGGGCACTTTTCCTATCACAATTTACCCTATAAAATGTTCGCACATAATATTTCGAAATAAAAAATGTACAAACATAAACGGAAATGTTTCGGGTTTTTTTCAAAATAAGAACATTAACTTCCAACATAAACTGTTCAAAATGTGCTGAAACGGTAAGAAGTCTTATTTCGGAGGTGGCAAGGTTAAGATTTGATTGAATTTTTATAACAGGGCTGAAAGTAACTAAGTAGACGCCGTTTCTCACAATACACGGTATAGGGGTGGACCAAAATTGCCTTCGAAAGTGATTTACAACTTAACAAACGCAGAAGGGATAAGCTTTAAATGCTTAACGAATGGCCTCTATTACGACGGAGAAAGGTTTAATTTTGAATGTTTATTGGACCGGTTTGCAAGTAACATTTTTCCAAAGTATGCTTTAATTAACTGGCCACAAATAAACAGGGGAAAATATTGTTTTGAGTTTTGGTAGAACTTAATATAACTTAGTCGGGAGCAAGAAGGGAAATCCTTATTAGGGCGACTGACGGCGTTTTGCAACTAAAAGTGTGAAGGTGGTTTTCCCGCGCCTGTTAAATTAGTTAGTTGTTCAGTATGTATTGGTCAAATCTCGCAACTGAATTTCAAACCAGTTTCACCCAACTGATTGAGAGGAAATTTTGCACACACCTTTGGTTCTGGTGACAATACATTTTTATGACAGACATGAATTGATTGATCCTGCAGCCAGGACCTTCTCACGAGAGATCAATCTTCTTCTTTATCGTGTGGTTAGTGCCTAACCTGGTGTCAGAGTTTTTATGCCGCTCATGGGCCTCTGACTTGACTTTACATACCGTCGAGAAATATCTCAAGAAGAAACCATCGAGAATCCATCCCATCCATCCATCCATCTGGAATTATCGAGAGATCAATGAATAGCTAGAACAGTTGATAGCATTCAATGTTGATAGATAAACCTAAATATTTTCTTTTAATTTTTATAAGTGCATGTTTAAAAAAATAAAAAAGTTGGTTATATCATTTTCCTTTGCAGTTATAATAATGTATGGTTCCATATAACCATGTGTGTGCAGAGCGCGTTTCTTAATATTTCGTAGATTATTATAGAGTATGTTGTTAAAATGACGTGATGATTTACGTCTGTTTTTATTTAAATGGGTAATCAATTTAGACTTTTCACTGTGTGTAAAGTGTTTTTTTAGAAGTATCCCGGCCTCTCACATTAAACTTACAATATGTAGATATTATTTTATTATTTATTTAACAATTTATGTACACACTTAATACAGAAATCAAAAAAGGAACAGAAAAGAGTACAAAGTTAATGCTTATTTCTAACGAAATCTCTCCCAGCATACCTGCGAAAGGAGATACTAAAAAAAAGAGATGTAGACAAAGTGTGTAAAAGAAGAAGAGAAAATGGAATACATAAAACATAAAGCAGATAACTATTTTAAATATAATATACAATATATGAATATACTTACATACGTATAAATAAAAAGATACATACAACAATCCTATTTTATCCTATTTTATGTCTGGGAATTCTTTAATACTACAGGATGATTATATTTACCGTTATACCTATTTTATCCACATTTAATAATAAACCTTTTTCTTGAATATTCAATGCTCTTACATTTAAATATTCTTAGTAATTTTGATCATCCCCAATTTCAGTTCAAGTAACAAGTATTTTTAACCAACTTCAAAAAAAGGAGGAGGTTCTCAATTGAGTTGTATTTTTTTAAAGAATGCTTTGATACTTTTTCTCAATACTTGTATCTAATCTTAGTAATCTCCTCCTAAGTATACTTCAACACAAACACTTAGTATTTATCTAACAACAATGTTTATAAAGAACTCTCAATTTGCATTTATCTTCAAAAGTTTTGTTGTGGAATTAGCTTTCGAGCTCTTAAGATACAAAATTTATATTGAATGCTAGAAAGTCGCTCAAATAAGATTAAAATTTTATAGCTTTTGCAAAGTTTCAGTGTACCTGTAATAAATTAGTTTTTGCTTTGAACTTCTCACTTGCTATAGTTTGCTTAGCTAAGCGAGTAACGAACGAGGTGGGGGGAAACTTTTCTTTCAATTCTGACTCTATCGTCGAATTTATGGTTGTCTCTATCGTTGACTCTATCGTCTGGTTATCTGTAAATCTGACGAAAACTTTCGTTTACTTAAAAGTTTACAGAACGAAGAAAAAGTAGTGTAGTAGTAGACTAGAAGTTCATAAGATGCAAAAAGTAGTAATTCTTAAGAGGATTTGGTTTAAAAGAAATATTTTTCTCAATAATGAAATATATTAAGTAAGAATTACGAATGTAGTAAGTAAGTGGATGACTTATGTTTGCAAAAAAATATTTACAGTAATTACGTCTGTCGAAACAAGTATCAAGTAGAGACATAAACACAATTATTACTTAAGGTTAATAAACCTTGTGTTTGTCCGCACATAAAGACATCATAGTTAAATTAAACTAAAGATTTCCGAAAGAACCCCCGATGTAACTAATAGAATACCATCAAAAAACCACCTAATCATTACTGCCTATCGATTAACTTTCTAAGACACAAATACATTTAAATGACTTATAGAGCGGACATTGGGAATATTTTTATACTACAAAAATTTTGATCCCGAAAATTTTGATACACGAATGCTACCTGACAAGCGGGCGTATGTCACTAGACAAAACGATTTGTTACTAAGTAGTAACCAGTATTGGATTACGATTTTCTTCGTCTTGTCCCGTCTACCACTAACCTAATACCCTAACCAATATTTGAATAAATTTACTAACACAGAAAAAAAATATCACAAAACTGTCACTTACAAATAAATCTAGCTAGTCAAGCTAACACCGTGTTGGGGTTGTGAGTGACAGTTCAATCAAAGCACTTTGATGTTAGTTCGATACCGAAGCTGTGTCTACTGCGGAATTTTTCTGTTAGTATCAAAAATATTCTGATTCGGAACGTTGGGCTGTTTTCAGGGGAATATTGTTGATAATATTTTTTATGTATTGCTTTTATTTAACACAAGAATATTTATTGTTTTGCTGTATGCAATTTTGAGAACACACCTGACGATTTTTTCTACTTCTCTTTTTATCCTTTACTGTCCCACTGCTGAGCTAAAGCCTCTCCCAATTCCCTCCATGAGCTCTTTTCCCGTGCCTCCTCGAACCAGCCTTCGCGGTACGCGTCCAGATCGTCTCGCTACCTCCTTTTATTAATTAATTTTGTTAAAAGACTTTATATCAATTTAAAACATTTTAAAGAGTACATAATCATCAATCCATAAAAAATTATGTTTAATATCCAAAAAAGTTTCGCATTTATTATCCTAATTCCTTTCATCCGCACAAAAGGCCGCAAATGTGAAGCGTCAAAGTTCATGGTCCTTACAAGTTACAAGCCTCACAACCTCATTTGTGGGATGTAAAACAAACATTAATTAAAGCTCTGAGCTCTACGGCGGCGGCGATGCGAATCATATTACATGGAAATATTCGGGATGACAACCGAGACGTAGGCTAGTGGAATAAATATCGATATTTTTATTTCGATGTATCGATTCTTAATATTTTGATTAATTACTGAGTATCGAAAACGATCTAATCTAATCTAAATGTATAAAAGCGAAAGGTCGCTAACTCACTCACCACGAAATATCGAAAACCTCTTGACGTATAAATAAATAAATAAATTTGGCAAGGAGGTAGTTTAAAGTTAGTAGACGTCCGCTAAGAAAGGATTTTGCGACAGGGCCGGATTGAGAAGGTCTAAGGGCTCTCGCAAGTTTGTATGAAAGATCTTCATTTTTTGTGCTACAAACTTGATGTGCTGGCGTCTGTACATCTTACAATCATTGACCGATATTTAGATTTTTTGGAATGTATCGAAATCGATATCTATACATTTTTAAAATGTCGATACTTTTTCACACTTTCGCCATCCGGAATCGGGATGACAGCCGAGATCTCCCGAGCGTGGTGGTGTGGGTCGGTAGTGATAGATCGTATTGTCCCGCCTTGGAGTCGCGAACTTTGTATATTACAGGTGTTATTAATCTTGTTCTTTATCCTTGGGCTTTTCTTGTCTTTTCTCCGACTTTCTTAAGGAAGTTTTGTATGTTTTTATTTAACATAAAAAACTTTTAGTGTTTTTTGATCATCTCAAGGGAGTTTCTGCTTGTTCATAGACAAGCCGCGGTAGATTTTTGCCGATTTCGCCCCAAGCTTTCATTTTCCTAAACCATAGGTAAGTAGTTTTTAACTGACGAAAAAAAAGAGAGGTTCTAAAGTCGACGAGTGAATATTATTGTATAGAGCTGACGAGTTTTTATATTTTAATTATGAACATAAGCTATTACCTTGTCATATTAAATACTTGCACCTGGTTTCAGGGGGTCTACTCTCTAAGTCCGTCAACGAAGATACGGGCCTGTCCGAAGGTAGATTGAAACTTCGAAATGAACCCTACTCCCTATTATTTTCGGCTTCATGAGTTTTGAAAATACATCGGGAGTAGGGACAACTGTCCAATCGTGTTGCCATTCGTTTTTAGTTCGGATCCCTTACTAATCGTAAGTCCGATAGGGAGTAGGAAACGCCCGTACTTCGGCCGAAACTACGGGTTTCTTGCTTAGAGAGTAGACCTCCTGGAACGAAACTATCGACGGGATCAAAATTAAAAGGAAGTCCAGTAACGCGACTGTTGATAAATCAGTCAAGTTATCAATAATTTGCAAGTCAATCTTTGTGTTGATTTTCGTTTCAGATACTCAGCGTTGTACAAAAAGAAACTTTCTATACATTGTAAATAGGCCACGGACCTAAACGTGCTTCCAACAAACAACTATCAAATCTACCTACTTACTTACGATATAAATGTCAATAAAAAATAAGAATACCCTCTGAATATTGATCACCTATTCCCCCGTGCGAGGAGGGTTCCGTGCAAAAGGAAATGTGCGCGAAGCAATGTAACAGATTTGAATAGTACGCGCCCCAATAGCTTAGCTGTATTGGATCTGGAGTTGAAAGGTACCATAGAGAGTACACGTGTCTTTTGAATAAAAATGTAAATGTATTTATACTGTTTAAGCGAGAAAATACCTTACTAAGGTCTGTGTTGCCTACTACATTAAACCCGTCAATCATCGAATCCATCAATACTTTTCTTCTACAATTTTGGGTGCGTTTGTTCTATCGCAGATACCATCTATTGCTTTTCGTTTCCACCAGGCCAGTTCGACGTTAAAATTTTCATTATCTGGTCTTGCCAGCATTAATTACAATTTGTAATAGATAAAATTTGGCAATAGGTTTGCCCCCTATTACATGGGACTATAAACATCTCTCGAAGAAATATCCAGTCTAAAGGGAAATAACTTGATTTAGTTCAGCCTTTGTGTGTGAGACGAGCCATAAAACAGCATATTACAGTGAATTATTACTGCACATGGCGAGTAATAGTTATGCAAACGAAGCAAACTCGCGCACTGCATTAGAAACCTAGTGTTTGTCGAGTTCTACAGAATTTAAAATACAAGCAAATCGTCAAGGGGGCTAAGGCTTAAATAATGCAACCCGTCATACTACACTACTTTTTTCATGAAACTCCTATGTATATCTGATTATTATTCACGAATCACTATATAGTATAAAACAAAGTCGCTTCCCGCTGTCTGTCCCTATGTATGCTTAGATCTTTAAAATTTCGCAACGGATTTTGATGCGGTTTTTTTTTTTTTTTTTTTCATAGATAGAGTGATTCAAGAGGAAGGCTATATGTATAATACATGCATATTATAGTAGAGAAAACATTAGTATCTAAATTGCACCCGTGCGAAGCCGGGGCGGGTCCCTAGTCGGATATAAGTTTTATAGCGAAAGTTGTTTAGTATGACGGGTACAATCACTTTCTAGACGATCGTCGGTCAGATTAACTTTATGACGCTGCGGATTCCCGAATTTGTCCAACTCTTATAGGACGAAAATTTACATAAAAATGCTTATTTTTAACCGACTTCTCTCCGAAAAAAGGAGGAGGTTCTCAATTCGGTTGTATGTTTGTTTTTTTTTTGTTTCTTTTTGGGTTTGTTACCTCATATGTCCGTCATTTATGAACCGATTTGAAAAATTCTTCTTTTATTTGAATGGATCTACTTCCCGATTGGTCCCATAGAAATTTCATCAAAATCGGTTCAGCAGTTTGGTTTTGAAATCAAAATAGCTGGAAAAAATTTCATCCAAGTAAAAGAAATTGCGAAATTGATACTTGACAAGGATTTGTGTGTGATGCGATAACTAAAAAGGGTAAAATAAAAACTTTTATGCAAAAAAAAACGACTTCCAAAAAAAACACTAAAAAAGTGGAAAATAACTTTACTTTCGGAAGTCGGTGGCAAAAAAGTCAATGAAACAAACAATAGTCACCGACTTCCGAAAGTAAAGTTATTTTCCACTTTTTTTGTGTTTTTTTTGGAAGTCGGTTTTTTTTTGCATAAAAGTTTTAACTACACGTTTGGTTAGAGAAAATTATAACCATGCACACAAGCAATGTAAAACTGACAGACCCTAAATGTTTAGCATCCACATAACCGACGTCCAATGGCCACATTCACATAATGTACTGTAATTACTCGTGTGTTTTGCTCTTAAAATGGAATATTAATATAATGGGTTAATGCAATAATACGTAGGCTGTCGCATTTTAATCATGATGAATGAACAAATAATTGGGTTGCATTTCACTGTAAAGCTTTTTATCATATTCGCACACCAACTGTGATCCATCTTCATTCTGTAGGTATGTTTCCACAAATCACAATACACTTGGTCCGTTTTTTGTGAAAATCCTAGAATTTTTCCAAAGGACCAGATTATTGGAAATTAAGGTAAGATTTTCGTAATAATACGAATCTATACAGAATTTCCACAGAGAAAAATCTCTTATCTAAATTGATTGCGGACAATGGCGGTTATTATAAACACTGATTGTCTGATGATTTTAGATTGGCCAATCGGGATTTCGAGTGCCCAATCGCCTAAACAGACCGGGTTTCTAGAAAAAAACCATGTAAACTAGGTATTATTACGACAATCGTTTATACAGATACGTTTTTTTCCAATTATAAGCAACATAAGGAGGTATAAAAACAGCTACCACCAGATGCACCAAACACAGAAAATAGATGCACATAGAGGATATGGATAACCAGTTTTAGGAACGCTGATAATGTAAAGCAGAACAGAATGGATTCTTGCCCGATTGCTGGCAATAGGCTCGCTCCTATGTGAGCGATATGTGAGTGTATTAATACGGTCATTCACGCACAAAGAGCTAAGCAAATCTGCTTAACCCTTCAATAATTGCAGGCATGATATTATGTATGCTATGCGAATAATGTAAAGCCTGCTCCACATTATCGCAAAGGCTTGTGAAATGACCCGGATATGAGAAGGTTTTCGCTTCTATTCACCAGTTTTTTTCCGATCAGAGACGGGTTTTATCCCGTGACAAAAGCCGGGATTATTCTGTATCCACGCTCGCATTCAATTCACTTCCGACTTGCATATTTTGAATCACCCTTCTTACACCAAGGTTGATCGTGGTTCGATAACAAAATTCATGAATAAGTAACAAGTTAAAACTATAACACAAGATTAGTTTGTTAACTAAATGTGTGTATGTCAAGGGTGGAAATTTGAAAAAATCTTATTCATTTTCTTCTATTGAAGCCGTACTGCTGTGTCATGTTGTGCGTTAGCAGCCAGACGGATACTAATAATGTGGACCACTGGTCATTGGTTTTGTCCAGCTCGTCCCGTCTTCTTCTATGACGAGGTTATGAGGTTTGCCGCGACGCCTTCGGACTGCATCAGGACTCCACAAAGCTGCTATCTTCGCCCACAGCTCATTGGGCAATTTGGGCATGCGATAGACGTGGCCAACCCAGGCGAATATGAGACAATTTTACAACAAAATCATATCGGCCAAAAGCGTAAATGCGTCATTGCTAAAGACGTCCGTTGGACAAAGGTCTTACACAAGCTTCGAGACAAATGCCAGTCTCACACATTGGGTTTCTTTCTTTCATCGGGCACTAGGACATTAGTCTACCAAGTGGAGTCTACGATTGAGGAGCTCGTGGCTAAATAATAACAGCACTTAGCGGGTTGATCTCCAAGGTTAAGCAGTGCTTGCCTAGGTCGGTCCGTGGATGAGTGACCATCATTACATACTGATTTTCCTCCGTACTCCGGCTGTCACTTGTCGATCTCTCACAGTCACTTTATTGTGGAGGTCAGATAGGCAGTTCCTCCGTGTAAATACTGATATTCATCATTGCATCGGATTAAACTGGAAGCAGCTCCAACATAGTTTGGGAAAAACGTCATGCAGACGATGACGGTGCGGTCTACAATTCTGCATAATATTATTTGGATTAATTTAGCTGAATATTCAAATGGTTCTCTTACTACTAGTGGCATAATCAAAACAGCTATTACCCTAAAATAGCTCATTATTCGTGCACTAGCATTTATTACGCAGTGTTTGGTAGCATAGCAGTAACGTGAGGCGGGAGTAATGTAAACACAAAGAGCATTGGCTATTCGTCAAATGTATGGCGAGTAGTGGGCGGTGGCCGTTTGCACAGTGGCTCTCACACGTGTTATTGTTTTAATGAAAATGAATTCGAACGCATTGCTACTGTAATTTGAAAACGATTTAATGGAGGAGGCTATTTTGGCGTAAACTCTTCTTCTCTTTGGGATATTTTGTGAATCCAATACTTCAGTTACTGTTCTTATGGAGAAATTATGAGTATCGTTTTTTCAGTGATACCTGAGGGCCTTATACGTGGCAAACGACTTCGGTCAGTTAGGGATGGATTTGTATGACTTGGAGAATACGCTTAGGGGCACTATTTATTAATATTATAATAATAATAAATCATTGTGGGGATAGATCGATTGGAGCGTCGCACAATGATCGTTGATATAACGGTCCCGCATGACGAGAACCTCGTAAAAGCAGAGAAAGATAAACAATTCAAATATCTAGATCTTGCTCGCGAGGTTGTTGACATGTGGGACGTGAATACAGCAGTCATTGTGCCGATAGTCGTATCAGCCAATGGTTTAATAGCCAAGAGCCTCGACCAACATCTGAAGAGGCTCTTGCTTGGTGGCTGGATCAAAGGCTTGATTCAGAAAGCAGTACTTCTGGACACGGCGCGTATTGTTAGGAGGTTGCTCTCTCAAGAGCCCTGACCACCGGTAGCTCTGCCCCTGTTCCCGGTGCTGGTGGGCTACTATTTTATATATTTTAAATGTTTTTTTATACTAATTTTGTATAGGAATATTTAAAAATGTAAAATTAAGTAAGAAAAATAAATAAAGGAAATAAATCATTTATTAAAATTGCGAGCTGACAAACGAGTGTTAGTAATAAATAATGCTATGAGCAGTAAACAAAACGAAAAAAAATACTTAATTTGTTTTTTTTTTTTTTTGGAAATCTACAAAGGATCATGACCATCAACGGTACTGGTTTTTCTCATGCATCAAGATAAAAATTATATTACAATTATTTTCTTTATTTTTGAAGTCATTCTGCAATTAGAATGCCAATTTTGTATAGGGGTTTATTTTGTAAACTTAATAAGTTATGAAATTGTTTTGATAAAATGAATTACCTACTGCCGGCTATGCTTACGTTAAAGTGTTGCCATAATCAAAATAAGTAAATATATTGACAACTCTAATCGATTTTTTTTGTACACGATTACAAATTAATATAAATGCAAAGTCATTGGAAAGGTAAATCGCGGGGTTTTTATAAATAATAAAGCGAGATGATACTACTGTGGTGTGAAATAATTAGTATTTCACACACAGAGTAGTCGTATTATTTTTCTTTCAAAACTTTTTAAAGCAATTTCACTTTGTTGGCTAACGATACATAATTATGAATGATTGCATAGATTTTTTTTAATTATCTTGCTTCGGTTTGATATAAATCGAACCTTTTTAATAAATTAATGATTATAGAACTAAATCAGTCATTTGAAATAATTATGTGTCGAGTGTATTTATTCGAGTAATCGATTTTCATTTCAAATCTAAAGTGGCAACATTGGTGTTGGTGTCTCAAATTGAATTGTCATTGTTAAAAAGTCCAATGTCAATTGCGCGTTCTTCTTTTTAGGGTTCCGTACCTCAAAAGGAAAAAACGGAACCCTTATAAGATCACTTTGTTGTCCGTCCGTCCGTCCGTCCGTCCGTCCGTCCGTCCGTCCGTCCGTCCGTCCGTCTGTCAAGACCGTTTTTCTCAGGAACGCGTGGAGGTATCAAACTGAAATGATACTTAGTTCTACTGTCCCTGGAAGCTGTAGAAAAATCAACCTTCTAAGTCAACGCAATCAAAAGATACAGCCACTTAAGCCGCAAATTTTCGAAACTCGCACGGGAATCAAAACCTACAGGGTACTTCCCGTGAACTTAGAATCTTGAAATTTTGTACGAAATCACATCTTATAGTACAGATATAGGAAAAATTACGAAAACCGTAAATTTTTAGTTTCGTCATATAAAAAAAAGTTATATACCCACAGGTTTGTACGGAACCCTCGGTGCGCGAGTCCAACTCGCACTTGACCGGTTTTTTTTGGAATGTGAAAGCTGATGATGAATGGAAAGTGTAATTTTCTTTGAAAGAGGTACATAAGTCTCTATCCCATCAGATATGCTAATTAATCTGCTCTCCAAACTACGACCTATAAACTTACCTCTACACACGACGGATATTTCTATTTTGAGGTTAAGTTACGTTTTCTAAAAAAACTTGGAAATGCGGGTTTTGATTCCAAAATGGCAATTGTAGATGGTTATTTGGTTAATTTATAAACCATCTAAAACAACTTTGGAATTGACGCAACTCTGTACCGTGGTCCATATTGTCGTGGTCATTCTCCTTTTATAGAACTATCGGGTTGACAAAAAACGTTTATTTTTTGTATCCTCGCTCCATAGCGCCCCTAACACTCCAGCTCCACTCCAACGACGCCTTCAGAGGAATTCATATTTCTGCGACAGCATTTTCAACATTTTTTACTTTTGCGTCACCTTTATCTTTAATAGAATCAAAATAATAATAAAACTTTTTATTTCCTTACAGTGACAACATTGTTACAGATATCTTAAGATACAACATACGGACATTATGTCCCAAAGATAGGTCCCCTGACTCCCAAACTAGGTTTTCACCTGTGACTTGGGAGACAGTGTTGAAAATAATTTGTTGTATTTTTGTTGTTGCTTTGAAGTCTGACAACGGGCCTGACCAAGGGGTATCGTATTACGCAGTACTAACTGGATTGTGTAGGTCAGATAGGCAGTCGCTCCATGTAAAATACTGGTATTCAGCTGCATCCGGTTAGACTGGAAGCCGACCCCAACACAGTTGGGACAATGCAAGGCAGATGATGACGATTTGTTGTTGATTTGCCCTCTGAAGAATTACGATTACGAAATCATCTATGTTGATGTATGTATTTGTGAATATTCACCATATTAGCCTTAACAAGACTCCATACATGAAGCGCCTTGATGCATGACAATACACTAGTCTTTACGACCGGACTTTGATACCGGGATATTTAATAGGTATTACAGACGCACTAACTGGGTTGAGTATTTACCCACTATAAATGAGGTATTACTAGCGTTAGCCCCAGACTTCACGTGTACAGAGTAACTTACTACCAGAATAAAAAGTAATCCTCGACTGACTCCCTCGACTGCTGCGTTGGTCTAGTAGTTGTAAGCGCAACTGCTGAGCATGAAGTCCTAGGTTCCATTCCTAGGTCGGGCAAAGTCTAATTGGGTTTTTCCATAAGGAATTTATCAGTAACAGCCACTAAGTCTGGATTTGTACCCGGTTGATGGCAATAGGCTCGCCTGTAATAGGTTACGTGGGACTTAAAAATAGTATGAGGTACACCTTGCTGCGGGGATTACAAGCGTGATGTTATGTGTGTTTAAAAGTAATCATATGTCCGAATCAATGGTCTACCTGTGAGCTATATTTCATAGAAATTTGTTTAGCCTTTAAGATTTGAGGAGGTCAGAGTTATTTTCAGACTTATAATGTTAGTATGGATTGCTTGAATGGATGTATACGAGGTTCATCAAATAAAATCTGCATTCGCCACAGAGCATTCGAGCACCATTTAAAATCTGCATTCGCTACAGAGCATTCGAGCACAATTTTACGATGAATGATCTTGTCACAAAGAGGAAATAGAGTGACAGTTTTAATTAGTTCGGTATCAATGAAAACAGTTATTTATTTGTTTCAATCATGTCTCACTAGCACGTTACTCTTTGACGTGGAAAGTTAATTGGCTTCTGAATTTGCAATGCCCGCGAATACTGCAAGTGGCAACACAGATGACTGTGTTTTTCTGGTGTGTAAAATATCGTACATCTGGTACTCGTAGAGTATTTTATTTATGGTCTATACCGAAAGTTGTTCAGTTTGATGGTCCGTACCACACCCATGAAATACATCTCGTGATGTATATATCTTATGGTATGGGCATGTGATGCGGAGGAATGAGGAAAATGTCGTGTAGAAAGTTTTGAGCATGAATGTGGATGGGTATAAGAGTAGATGGATGGACTGTGTGAAGGATAATATGACAAGAAAAGAGGTGTCTGATGAGATGACAAGTAATAGAGACATGTGGAAGAAGAAGATATGCTGCGCCGATCCCAAATGAATTGGGATAAGAGCAGGAGAATTAATAATGATGCTGTATATATATCTTATGCTGCATGTGCTGTGGTACGCTCCTCAAGTACACGGATGCAAGTATTAAAATTTTATCAATTTATTTTCTCATAGCGTGCACAGATATTTAATAACTGAGTCTGTCAATTTGATTGCATCATGAATTGTTAATTTCCTTCCATTTCATCTCGTATTCTCATCTTTATGCATGTGCCACGGACTGCCTGACACAATAAACACATCCTTTTTTTAAATATTAATACTTCGTTTTCCGGCCAGCAAGTATTAAAGTCGAAAATTAAATTGCCACGAGCAAAGAGTTTGTACGATAAATATATTATTTTATAAACAGCTCTACCGAGTTGACTGAAAATGTTACATATTTGAAAAGAGATAGTTTACTTTTGAGGAGCTTTTGTACGTTTAATATTTGAATTAACTTTCAAGAAAAATATATCGCAAACTAATAATTGGTGTAATGCTGAAAACAGCCCAGCATTGAAATGGCACAGCATGAAATTTCTTTGAAATTATCTAATGAGAATATTACTGACTCTCAGCCGAGTTTGGACAAATTACTCAATTTTATTTCTTTTTTTATTGTTTTGTTTTCATCTTGTTTAATTAAGTGTTTGACTATGTTTACAATTAAAGTGTAACCGTGTCTGCGTCACTAGGCGGAGTTTGCATAGCTGCATTTTGAGCCAAGCAGGCCTAAGTATGTATATGAACTTGTTTCCATCTGTACGCTAAGAAGGATAATTAAATTATATATATATATAATAATACTTATTTATTTATATTATTTATTTATTTTTAATTATTTTTATTATTCATCAAGTACATATAAAGGTAGTTCGTAAAACTTTTTCTCCTTCGCTGCACCGAGCATCGTTACGATACAACTTGGCTAAACAACATCAAAAAAAAATATGAATAAACATATAACCGGCAAAATTCCGATGTTTGCATAGGAACTTGTTTTGAAACATTATTCTGCAAACAAAACTTTATAGACAAGACGCTGTAATACGTCTTCAGTTCCTATTAGTTACGTTGAAAACTCTACTGAAGTTGAACAAGATAAACTAGACGCGAAGCTATTGCATACGATGGTAACTTAAAACAAATGCAACAAGAGATCTTCTAGAAATACGAAATACATAAACACGGTGTGCAGTCACTTATAGAAGATTTCTTTGTCTAGCCCCCTGGTGGCCCGAAAAATTCTAAAATGATATATCCCCTCGACTGTATTATTTATTAGTGTGGGGCAACGTTTTTTTTTTCAATCCTATTTAAATTTCATATTCACTATAGTTGTCGCCAAACGCCAATAGCAAATTTGTTGTAGTTGCAGTTGTATGGAGATCAAAATATGATACGCGACCGTGGTGTGTGGTGGATAGTGTGGACTAAGGTCATTTAACCCCATTGAATGAATTTTTCAGGATTAAATTAACATAGAAGGATTGTATTGATTTTAATTCTGTAAATACCTACGTGTTACGATCGCAAATCATATTTTGTTCAACATACAAATTGACACTAACCTGCAAACTGCAAAAAACGTTCGAAAATTGGAATTTCGCGGGCTACCCTGGCGTTTTTATCTTAAATGCAAGAATTTTCTTAGCCACGTGTTAGAAAGTAGTTGGTAACAAAACGAGAATTTATTCAACTTTGATGTTGCAAATAACGAAATTGTTAGCAACATTTTCCGTAGTCAGTCGTCACGGAACGGAACCATGTTACAACTTTTGTTACGAAACCATGTTACAAGTCGTAACAAAATTGTTGGTACAGCAACATTGGAAAGAACTTCTTGAAGATGTTTCGTGTTTCTTTTGTTTTTGACCTGCAGCAATGTAATTACAGAGCTACACGGGTGTCGGCGCTCAAATGATGCTGTCAAAGGTTCGCTGTTAAAATGTTTTAAAAATAATATCGCGATGTTAGATTCGATTTTGGACAGGCACCAAAAGATCAGGCATGTTGTACAGATTTTTATAATAATAAAAATTGAAACATAGGTAACGCTGTAGCTGGGGTCTATAATACCTGCTATAGTCATCCTTTAACGTTCCCACTGCTCTGGCTCAAGATGTCTTTGCTGTGAGAGAGGGTGGCCCGTAATCCGGTTTTTTTTCCGCAAAATAAGGTAACAGCACTAGTACGGATAAATAACACAGTTCCTCAAGTAAGGATCTCGAATTATACGACGTAATTTGAAACGGCAATTCGACGATTCGACGTAATTGATATTCCAATAATTTATGATAAATTATTGGAATATCAATTACGTATCTTATACAGAAATCAATTAATATGTCTATCCATAGATCTTATTTATGCATGGTCATATTAATTGAAGCTTAATCACCGTAATTACCTAGTTTACTCAACTCAGAACTATTCATAGAACATCTAGTTATAAATTCAATCAAGTTTATTACAGATTCAATAGAACCTAGTACTTAAGCCATGGCCACGAGCTACACGATAAGCGATTTGGCAGTGATTTGCGGTGGAGTGACTTAAGGTACGCGTGTCACTATACGCAAGCCGTGCTGTAAGCCGTATCGCCTGTCAAAGATCTACAAATGACAGCCGAAAAAATGTGTTTTCCGAGACACGGACAAAACTCGGTATGTAATGTGCGGTCACCCATCCACGGACCAACCTGGGCAAGGCTTAACCTAAAGATCGACTCGAGCTGCTGTTATTATTAAGCCACGAGCTCCTCCACAACCTTAATTGTCTGAAGCTCTAATCACTATTAATTACCTGGTTAACTCGAAACAGATCTATCTAATGAACATCTAGTTATCAATTCAATCAAGTTTAACTACAGATTCGATAGTAGCTTGTACGCGCGACTACCAATCAAGCTATTCAAAACGAAATTAAGCTGATCTCTCATTGTACGAGAGACTCGGAAAAAGCGAGGTTATGTTATATTGGATATGTATCGCCGATGATGATGATGTATGATGTGTCGCCGTGTGTACCAACTCCGTAGCCACAAGCTGCGTTCAAGCAACAAGCGTCTTGCAACAGTGACTATGGAAAGTTGTGGAAAGTTGTTTAGAGTGAAACCATCGATGTCATCTTGTTCATAAAAATTACTAGTGAAAGTGTTTTCAATAACCTCCTTACAAAAATAAATATTCATAAGTCATCGTGACGCAACTTGCTTCGGAAGAAATCAAGGTGACTCGTGCGTGTGTAGCTTTGACGCAAGTCGCATCGCCCGGGCCTGTCATCGGGGCCTTACTCTCAGGTAATCGTGTTAGAATTGCACAGTATCTGTAGGTATCAATATTTATGAGGTCATGAATACCGAACTTTATATCTCTGTGGTGCGTTTGATCTGAATCTAGCTTTTATAGTCTTGTCTGTGTCCTAAGTTTATTGCGTTTCCGTTATTTTATTTTCTTGACTCGGTGTAAAAGTTGAAGACGGAAACGGAGGTGAACGTTAAGAAAATCTTAATAGTGTAAGCGCACAATTAACATCATTTTCGACTAAATAAATACTCTTTTCAGGACTTCTTGGAAATTTTATAAAACCTACATTGTAGGTGTAGGCAGAGGTGTCCTATTGTAGCAAACTCATATCTAGTAATAATACATATGTAGGTATTTTTCTCTTTGTAACTTCATTGTATACAGGTGAATTTTTCAAGAGGGCGTGGCTGGCCAAATCCGAAACTCAAGCCCGATTTATTTGTAAAACGAATTTTCAAAAATCTCATGATGCAGACTTGATTTTTGAAAAATCTATTTTCCTAGCCAAGATTCGAATCCATTAATTTTTGAAAAATAAAACAAACACCATACCTATTATAACATCATTCGATAGTGTCGCTTATAAGGATCAAATTATGGAAAATAATGACACGAATAAAAATAAAACTTAAGTTCAACGCATACCGTGAACAGTTCCGAGTAAAATTTAAAAATATTCTTTACTATGTTTAAAGTTATTTTGTATTTGAACAGATAAATTTTTTTTTTTTTTGGGAAGGTAGTTAACCTTCCGAAAAACTTAGTAGACATAAGTTAACACCATAATAGTTAACTCATCCATTTTATTACTTTGAGAATAACTTATCGAAATAACTCAAATATTGATTCATATTTTACAAAGTTTATTGAAATAATGTCAACTCCTATTTTTTTACTGAAGCGTAGGCTGGGACATCAATCAAAAGTTTTCCATTTAACTTTATCACTCATTTTAGGGAACATTTCTCATAGAACAAATACAAGGATTTTCGAGTTCAACGAGTTTCTTTTCATAGTTGACGTCATCATGGAATTCTATTTCTGATTGGCCTATTTAATTTTCGACGGATTTGAGGAATCGGTCAGTAATTAATACTTTTTGGATTAGACTTTGATGAGAGCAGTAGGAATTTGGGATCCATTTGTTGAAGTTATCCCAAGAGAACGTTTTTTCGGGATATCTTATGTCGTAACCCATTTCATAGTAACTGGCAGACATAGTTGGTTCCGCAATTGTCTAAGAGTAATTATATAGATTTACCGCATACATCCCTTTTGGTAACTTTCCCGTTTGGACAACTAAACGAAATAAAACCATTACAAAAGTGCCGTTTCGTAACTATTTTGATATTCATGCTTTGAGTTTCGTTTCGTAAACTTTTGAGTATGCGTATATTCATTCCCGTTTGGTAAATTTTTTGGTCGGCAAGTACAGTTAGGACCCAGGAGAACTACTAAGAAATACCACAATTAATTTTCTTACACTCTTATTCATTTTTAAATATCCGTTAATACCCAAAAACCTGTTAGTACACAAAAATTAACCTTCCTACTATGGGAAAAAACACCAATATGACTTATAACTAAGTAAACAAATAGTTCCAATAATACTTTAAAAAACTACACTTACGTATTTAAACAATAATAACATTGAGATAAAAAGTCACAAATTGTAAAAGAAGTCTTTTTGGTGAATACCCAACCAAAAGTACTAGGTTTGCATAAATTCAAGGTGGTATTGATGGTAAGATAGCGGCACCAACATCTACTTCATGGTTCTATTCTCTTAGTACTTTCTGTTCAAATTCCAAATTGAGCTCTCTCGTAACAAACCTTAGTGTGCCAGAGACAGACAAAAATAGCAACATCAACAAGAAGTTTCCTTGTAACTTTGGGAACTGATTGTGCCGTTCAAAAATAGTTGAAACTTATGGTTGGCGAAACGGGACTCAACGTATGAACATTAAAACGTCTTTTGTTAAGTTGTCCAAACGGGAAAGTTACCAAACGGAATGTACCCGACGCGATGGCGTAAAATCATCAAAATTTGAGAACGTATTCTTTGCTTGAGCAGTCATAAATCTAAAGTATTTTAACCTTAAATGTTTTTACTGAAATAACTCAATCGAACTGCAAGCATTTTCCAAAGAACTGTATGAGTTTTTCAAGATATTCTTGGAAAAACACAAGAATTCTCCGATTTTTACGGCTTTCGTGACGTCACGACTAGGTTGTATAAACGCCCGGGTCTATGACCGGAGGTGTCTGTTTTTTAGGGCCTTCAGATCTAAGGATGTTCTATTTTGTAAATGGGTATTCTGAGAGATACTTTAATTGGTTGTGCCTTGTGTACGTGTACTTGTCCCTAAGAATACCTTTTCCAGACATTGCAATGTTGTCAAGTACCAGCTTAGTAACATAAGTCACAAGACGATTAGGTTATTAAATATGATATGAACCAATAATAGGTAGAAATGAATTAAAAATAATCTTTTTCAATACACTAGCCCAAATACGACAAAAAAAAAAGCGCCAAAAATTGGAAAGCCAGGTGATGTATGATGTATCTAGCCGACATCGGCCGCAGGAGCTATAAAAATTAAACAGGACCTTTTTTGAAAACTCTTCAGGGATAACAAACGTGCTGTTGTTCAATTGTTTGTGTTTAGTTTCCTGTTCTGTCTAGTTTCTAGTAAATCATTCCTTAGACCAGCTTCGTCGTGGTCACCCTTCAATATGACCAACAGTTGATGTCACTTCGGACAGTTTTGATTCGGGTGACGTCATTACGGGACGCTACGAGACTTTGTGGAAACCTTTTCTATGTTCATAAAGAAGTGCAGAATATTGTCTCGCTATCAATGTGTCTTAAATTCTCATATACAATTGATACAGGCGAATGTATGTAGTTCAGTAAGAGAGAAGAGCAACAATACATTGTATTCTATTCTTATCTGTCTGTTCAGCGTGCGTATATGATTATTCATGAACGTGGACGTAAGGATTGTAGCAGGTGGCGTTCTGTAGTTTCTGCCAAAACTTTATATTAAAGGAATTTGCAAAGGGGTAAAGTAATTGAACCATACGTATGTATATACATACGTGTATTTTGGTTTCTGTTTTTTTTTTAAGGCTGTAAGCTCATTTCATTTTTGTCCCTAACATAAAAACCCAACTACAACACTCTTCAGTTTTTTTTTTAATAAGCGTATTTTTGCGTGACTTTTTATTTCACCAGACAATTCTTGTAGAGGATTCAAAGGAAATTGCAGACAGTTATGATTAAAAGCGCCATTTTAAGGTCTAGCTATAAAATGCAGTTGCCAAATGAATTCTCAAGCAGGCAGACGCCAAATGTCTGGATGTGGCAATTAAGCTACGACTTGCCATAAATGCTTTGTTGCAGTTAAAGAATAAGTTGCCAAATACAAACATTACATTTTAGTAAATCGTGAAAATATTGCTCGTTATCCATTTTGTTGCTTTTCAGCACACTTCCGATGGACGGTATTAAATGGAAGAAAACTTATTTATTTATTGAATTAGGTTCACCAACAATTGTCACACCGAATACAGAGACATAGCACATTCATTAAATTAAATAACAGCGTAACAATTACTTATAGGTAAACACCACATGCACAAAATAATAAATTACAAAGATAAGCTAACTTACTAGGTAGTAAGCGCCAATAAATTAAATCAAATTAAATTAACATCATAATATAGAGAAAAACAGGTAAAATACATAAACTAACATTAAATACAAACAAATTATCTTAGTAGATTGATAAATTATGAAAAAAAGATCGGCATAAAATTAAAGTTCATTGAATAAAATTGGTAACATTGAAAAATTGATAAAAATAAAAGAAAAAAATTTAAAATTAATAACAGTGGTAAAATTGACACAATGATATAGTTGATTATGACTAGGGATTGCTTGGTAAACGATTAAGGATGGCTTTCTGTTTAGCAAAAGAGTCAAAGTGGAGATCAATAACATCACTGTAGCCATTTACTGCCTTGCACATTCTTGCAATAGGCGAATTGGCTCCCAGAACTGTCCTTCTAAACTTGAAGTTAGATTGTCTTAATATTACCAGCGAATATCAAGTAGGCATAGCAGACCTCACGTCAGTGGTAACAAAACCAGCACCTAAAAATATGCTGGGTTGACTGTAGTGAAATTACTCGCAGTCGCACTTTAAGGCTATCGCTGTATGTACAGACGCTAGCCATCAAGCTACCCGAAACTTTCATAGTTTCCCAATCAAGCTTGAATCTAATTCTTTTATGATAAAGTTGAAAATCCATTAAAGGAATTCGATAAATTGTTGTAGCTTGATGTGCTGGTCTGTACTACGCTGTCAGCTCAAGGGAAAAGCGTTACCACAGACGTCTATTGTACAATTGTTGTGTGTATTTATCACAGTTTTGTTTTCGGGGTTTTTTATGTGGTAACCCCACAAAGACCAAGTACGAGGGTTGACACAATTTATGACTGACATCATAAAATAAGGCTTCTCAGAAAATCTCTACTTTTACGCAAGTGAGGGATATTGGTAGTACTTGCCACGGATTATGGAAATTTTGATATAAACATCGATATTTTGCAAGACGGCACCAATTTCGTGGGTGTTGCGAAAAATGATTTGGCTTCGCGGAATATTTTTCTTGTATCTCATTTTATTTTACGATTTTTTCGTAGAAACTTGTTGGATATTATGAGAAGTGTTCTAATATTTTGCACTCGAATGTTCTGGTCTTTATAATTTAATACTGTAGGAGCTAGGGCTTACTCTATATTTTCCACTAGGATGTGCCCATATTGTTGTCTTCTGTAATTAATTTACGTGATTAAAATTTGTGTGTACTGACTAAAGCTGTCATCAAGTACGCAGGTATCAGGGCATGCGGCGCAAGATGGTAGGTAGGCCATTGACAGTGCAGAGACGCCGCATACGTATTTGAGATCTGAACTTCTATAAACCCTCATTTGTGGAGATTGTCTTACGATTGTGATACGCGAACGCGCACAAAAAATCCGATGAAATACTTAACTCGAATATTCCTACAATTCCGTCGTTTGTTTTTCAGAATGCTTACTTCCCCAATCTTCCTCTAACCACAGTTCAATGCGTTGGCATTTGTTTAGCACTCGATATTCATCTATCTTCCGTGGCACACTCATTTACCTGCCGTTATATACCCCGGGGCTGATAAATATTTTGCTTCACCTTATTAAGCGTAGGTAAGAGTAATTTATTAACCACCTTTGGCAGTTTATAGATGGGGATTCCTGATCAATGCAGACATTTTTGGTTTAAAACATTTATTCAATTACTTCCGATCTCGAGTCGGCATTGGTAGTTAGGTAAGAAAAGACTGGATGAGCTGTTTCCCAGCTTGGGAGAGGCATATGTCCAGCGATGGACTACGTCTCTATGATAGACTTATATTACTAGATATAGACTATACTAAAATAAAATAAAATAATAGCCACGTTGCTGCCTTATTAGTCACGTGGTCGAAAGCGCGAAGGTTCGATTTCCGGGACGGTCAAAGTGTTAATGGGTTTTACCATTAGAAATTTCTCAGTAACATCCACGGAGTCTGTAATTGCGCCCGGTTGATGGCAATAGGCTTGCCCCCTTTTTGTTTATATGAGACTTAAAACATAACTGGCGATATGTGGGCGTACTATTAGTTACACCTCTGCCTGATCCTTTGGTGATAACAGGTGTGATTTTATGATAAAACAAATGCAAGAACAAAATAAATCTAATGATTTATGGCGCTTGGTGCTGTTTTCCTTGTTTAATCCCCTCCTCATTCCCAAAATCAACCAAACAAAAGATTAAGAGCTGGATATACGCCAATGACCTTGGTCATGTGGGCGTTTCGACGATAAAGCCCCCCGCGTGCGCCTCGATTACGTAAAAAAATCCATATAAATAATTAAGAAAGTTATTGGCAAAAATAAGCCAAAGGTCCCCTCGGCATTACTTAATATAATATATTGATGGCAATAAAAAGATCCTATGATTGATAGTTTAGGAGAAAAATGGTAGTTAGTTACAAAAACAGAGGCTACTTTGCGTATTTATTTATGATGTTTAAATTATATTTTTAATTTTTTTAAAGCCAAGAGGACATGCTTTACATTGTGTAGATTAATATATATTTTTTGGAAAAAACATCCGGTGATGGTTACGGAACAAAAAGGTTCTAATGTATCCTAAATGAAGCTCAATTCACGTATATCCACGCCTTAAGAAAATCTCCAAAATTATCATTTCAACGAAAGATCGTTTTTAATTCCGTTCGCCTTTATAATACCCAAATCATCATTATACAGATTGTTAATCTCCAAAAGGGACAAATTCATTAATTTCCAAACTAATTAGTAATACACTCATCAAAATATTAATGAGCGAGTCCAATTAACTCCGTCGACTCGTTGTTGTAAATTTAATTTGTTTATAATTATTCGTAAATTAATAAAAGTTGTAATTATTTAAGGTATACATATAAATTAAAATGTTATGTTGAAAAGCATTTGTTATTTTCCTTTTTTTTTACAAAGCTCTTTTATTTTAAGAAGTACTTCATATTGAACGAAAACATGTGCACGACTGGTTTTAGGCTAGCATGGTAGATTACGACCATGACAATCTTTTTTTTTTTTTTTTTAATCATTTTTACTGATCGATATCTAATGAGTACTGCCAGTTATTTTTATCGGACTTTGTATGACTATTATGAAATGGTATGTAGATATGCTTCTAACACCCGTATCTATAGTCAAGTTATGCAAACATTTGTATTTATTTAAAAATGTATGTACACACTAAATACAGACATCAAGAATGAAACAGAAAAGAGTACAAAGGTAAAGCTTATTTCTAATGAAATCTCTTCCAGCATACCTCCGAAAGGAGATACTAAAAAAAGAGATGTAGACAAAGTGTGTAAAAGAAGAAGAGAACATGGAATACATAAAACATAAAGCAGATAACTATTAACTATTTTTATGCAATAGACAAGAATTTAAACGAAGTAAGAACCGTCAAACAAAGCAAACTGTAGAATTTTAAACTTTGGCAGTTCTAACTTCAAGCAATTACTAAACTACACGATAAAAATCATAAATAATTACTTTTACTCAAGTAATCACTTTGACTTGTTTATAGGTACGAGTGTAAACGAGTATAGAAATATCGTTGCGCAAAATGTAGTTCCCATATAAAAACATTGGAATTTCACAAGTCAAATAAAATGGGCAAAGGCTTTATGTAAAAGCTTTACGTTTTATTTCACTGAAATACACAACTTTTCACTTTTATTCGAGAACTGAACACCTCTGCTGGATCTCTACACGCTTTTCATTTCCACGTTGACGTAATCTGCTTAAAAAGTATTTCGCTACCTTTTATAACCATGCGTTGCGTAGCGTAGCGTTGCTGGAAACCATTTTGTAAAATTGTATTTAAAAAAAGCAACATGGCGTCGATAGTTCGAATTTTGACCACGCGCCAATAAATCTTGTATACTTCTGAAAAGATAGCTAGATATTTAACATAACACAAGGTGTATACGAAAACGTTTGATTCTGTAAGTAAGTACATAAAACTAAGTAACACTGCGCAAAAATTAAGTACAGGGGTCATGGAGGTATTTAAACTAAATTGACAACATACAAAACATTCCAACTTTTACACACTTTAAAAAAAAGTGAGTACAAGTTGGAACTTCGGCCTTCAATATCTCCGTAACTAGAAGGTTCCCAGGTATGGCCCAAAACACAAAAATGATCGCAATGACGATGACGGGGGAATACGTGCCTTTTGGATTCGCTATGGGTCTTTTTTCATCACCATTCATTAATTCATCACCATTCATTAATTCATCATCATTCATTAATTCGTCATTTTTGCCATCAGAGAAGCTGCTTAAATACATCACCTGGCCTGAAGGGCTTATTCCCGGCTATTACCTTTGTTAAATTAATATCGAGATCTGAATAAAAATCTGCGCGTGCCGTAATTAAAACAAGATGAAAATTTCTGATACAAAATAATTCAATTTATCGATTATACGGTCGAGTTATTAAGGACTGAAGCGGCCAGTCCAATTGTAATCCGTTTTCAGTGTGATATGCAAATAGACAATCAAAATATCCCTTTGGGGTGTCCGATTTAATGATCTTTTTTTTTTAATGCGTTCATTATCAGCCGACAAAGATATCAATTATCGTAGGAACGTTGAGATTCTCGTGGAAGGAATCATAGACATGCGAAAAATTATAAGCTTGCTATAGAGCAAAGAAACAAGTGTATAACGGAGTCTATGGCAAATTATCGTTACATTTGCTTACAGTGTAACCACAAAAGGAAATGGTGTCAACACGTCACTGGCAAGAAAAACAAAAAATCTAGTTTGTTTTTCAATACAAACTCTGCACTACGCTAAGCCAACGCAAGGTCAAAGAAAAGAGACAAAAGTTACAGATTCCGGAAAACGGCAGTTTTTCCAAAAACCTTTTATCAGTAATATTATATTGCGTTGAGGGAAACGCAGCGATCTAGGCAAAATCTTTTACATATCGGATTGTCAAGATTTATTCCGTTAGACTCGGACATGATGTTGGCAGAAGATAGGTTCCGTACTACCAAAACACACAGCGTACACTGCTTTTTATGAAAACGAACAAATTACTTGAAATTACAATTTAACACAATAACGCTGGACACAATGAAACGGGTACAGTTCCGGGACGTCTTTATTCCGCTGCGATCAGACACCCTGTCGTCCACGCTGCGAGTTCTAAAACATCACGACTCTGTAGAAGCGTGCTGTAGGTGTAGGTAAACTTATAAGTAGGTCGCGCTTGCGATTCATTCTATGTCCGTAATGACCGGATCCGACATACATTTAAGTCGTGACAATGACGACGTAATTTGAAAGTTTTTATGAAATTACGATACGTAGAAAATCTTATGTCAACTTGGATGTCAGTGGTTATTAGTAGGGTCCCAGTCAAACTGCAAAGAAACCGGGTTTTTCCTCATGAGAACTTATCTTCCTTGTTATTTGCCACATCAGTGAATGATCTCAGTGACAAGCGACTTTAACAAAACAAAACACAAACATGGATACAGAGGTGGCCCTTACATAATGCGTGATTAATTTTCTGTCCTTCGTAAGAATCGTTTCCTGTTGTTTTTCTTTTGATTTGATCTTCATCATTATTTGCCCAGCCCTTTCCCAACTATGTAAGGACCGGCTTTCAGTCTAACCATACTGAGAATACCAGTATTTTACATGAAGCGACTGTTTTGACCATATGACTGTTTGTATAGTTTTCAATACAAGATAGGTACTATTTCGAAGGCCACAAAGACGGGCCAATCGTAATCACAAACCGCAGCAACGCGACGGGTCTCTCTGTAATTCTATAAACCGGCAACAGGTAGCAATATCTCCATCTATGGAAGCATTTTCATAGAGTTTGTTTCCACAGAAAACAATCGTCTCAACAAAGTCTTACTACCCCAATATAAAAAAAAAACTTTTTTGTCGGTGACTATTGTTTGTTTCATTGACTTCTTTGCCACCGACTTCCGAAAGTAAAGTTATTTTCCACTTTTTTTGTGTTTTTTTTGGAAGTCGGTTTTTTTTTTGCAAAAAAGTTTTTATTTTACCCTTTTTCGGTTTAAAGAAACTTTATTCCCAATAAAGACATAAGTCACTTACTTGAGAACAATACTAAAAATATAGATTACAATAAGTTCGTTCGTTCGTTCGTTCGTTTTTAGTTATCGTATCACACACAAATCCTTGTCAAGTATCAATTTCGCAATTTCTTTTACTTGGACATTTTTTCCAGTTATTTTGATTTCAAAACCAAACTGCTGAACCGATTTTGATGAAATTTCTATGGGACCAATCGGGAAGTAAATCCATTCAGATAAAAGAAGAATTTTTCCAAATCGGTTCATAAATGAAAAAAAAACAGAACCGAATTGAGAACCTCCTCCTTTTTTTGAAGTCGGTTAATTATATTAAACCGCAAACAAAACTCCGATAATTTTCTATCTTCAAATAATTCGGCGTGTTTCGGTAAAACAAAACACAACCGCCAAACAAACGAAGGTAGGCACATTATTATCGCATCCTATCAACTTCGCCAACGATATTAATTTACTTTGAGCACAAACTTAATACATAATTATTTGCTAACGTAATTACGACAGCAATTACGTGGTACACTGACGTCGGTAGGGAAAGTACTCTACTTTGCGTAACCCGACGGAATCGAGAAGCAAAGAGATTGTAACAAAAATAACATTTAAAGTAGACGTTCCAATTTTATAGCATTTCATCAGAGCAGCAATATGATCGCAATATTGAAAGATACTGCCATCAGCTCCGGTAGCCGTGATCGTCTAGTGGTTAGGACCCTACGTTGTGGCCGTAGTAACCCAGGTTCGAATCCTGGTCACGGCAGTGATTGCACTGTCGCGGCGGAGCATATTTTTTTGTTTTTCACGCAAGTTTTTTTGCTGTGCGCATAGCTTGATTGCTTCTAAATCTATTTTACGAAGAACAGAGAGCAATTTATTTTTAATCAAAGTGTTAATTTTCTGTGCTAGGGATACCAAACGCATTGGTTAGCAAAAAGGTCAGTAGGTAATAAAAGGACATTTTATAACCTCGCCCACTTTATATGGCATACTCGTATACATACAGAGAATTTGCATTATCAAGGCTCATGTATGAACATTTGACTGCCTTATTGATCGAGTGGTCGCCAGCACGACTGCTGGGCATGATGTCCTGGGTTCGATTTCCGGGTCGGGCAAGGTGTTATTGGGTTTTTCGATCAGGAATTTTTCAGAAGCATCCTCTGAGTCTGGATTTGTGCCCGGTTGATGGCAATAGGCTCGCCTCCTATTACATTTGACTTAAACATGACTGGCGAAATGTGGCCGCTGTGGCCTCTGCCTAACCCTTCAGGGATTACAGGCGTGATGTTTTATGTATGAAAATTGAGTGATTGACCATACTTAAAAAAAAATGTTACCATCAACAACTACTACAGGTACTTATCTAATACTTAGCATTCCTGTACTCGCTGGTCCATGAAACGACTGCCCTTACACGAGGGTAGTCTGATCTTTGCCCTTTCTACGTCACTGGTGCTCGGAGAGCAGATAAAGCAGTTAACTTGTTGAAAGCTGTCTACGGCAGACATTCACGACCTTAATCATATTGGACCTGGAACCGCCAATCCAACTGTTGTTGTTGTTTCAAAGGACTTTAGTGAGCACTTAAATATACATAAGGTTTATATTTACTTAAGCAGCTTGATTGTAGCTATAGATACACTGACGATATTACGACTTGAGTCCTTGTGGATTTAAAATTCAAAATATTTTATTTAGCCCTTATGTAAAACGACAAGCATACATAGAGTAAAACTTTTTTGAAAAAAAATACCGACTTCCAAAAAAAAAACAAAAAAAGTGGAAAATAACTTTACTTTCGGAAGTCGGTGACTATTATTTGTTTCATTGACTTTTATACCACCAATTTCCGAAGGTAAAGTTATTTTCCACTTTTTTTTGTGTTTTTTTTTTGAAGTCGGTTATTTTATTGCAAAAATAGTTTTTATTTTACCCTTTTTAGGTATCGTATCACACACAAATCCTTGTCAAGTATCATTTTCGCTAATTCTTTTACTTGGATGACATATTTTTTCCAGCTTTTTTGATTTAAAAACCAAAGTACTGAACGGATTATGACGAAATTTCTATGGGACCCATCGGAAAGTATTAATCCTTTTAGATAAAAGAACTTTTCAAATCGGATTATAAATGACGAAAATATGAGGTAACAAACACACAAAAAAAACAACCGAATTGAGAACCTCCTTTTTTTGAAATTTCGGTTAAAAAGAATGAAAAAAGAAAAAAAAATGTCTCAGGGTCATGACGTGCAAAGAAAATGACAAAAAATAAACATCTTAACACATAAAATTCAAAGTTCTGACTGACTGATATATCAACACACAGCCTAAACCGCTGGTCCTGGAGACATGAAATTTGAAGGGTGTATTCTTTGTGAAGAGTAGGTATCCACTAAGAAAGGGTTTTTCGAAATTCCACCCCTAAGAGGATAAAATGAGGAGTTGAATTTTATGTAAAACTTTATATTCTCTGGGTCGATTGACTCGAAACTTAGTGTACACACTCTGGAATTAAAATTATGAGACACCTGTTTAACAGTTTATCCAAAATCATCCCCCAACATAGTCAAATTGGGCTTCGAAAATAACGTAGGCGGGCGCAAAGCTCGCAGTTTGGCGCAGGGCGTGCGTAGAGCGCGGGAATTTTAGGTAGGATTTTGCTGAGGTGACATCCCAATTTTCGCGTTGGCTCGTGATACACGACATTGATATTAAATATTGTGTGCTTAATAGTATTATGTCTATAAATAGATTCCTAATGAGTCAATTAAATGTCGTCACCAGTGTCCAATCTCAAACCACCAGGTATCAATATTTCAAATATGTAATGTAATTGAAATTACTATGAACTAATATTTGCAAGTTATAAGTAAGTACATGTAAAAAATGCGAGCGTGTCAGTATTACTCAAATAAAATTAAATACTTACACTAACTATTCTTTATTACCTATTCACCTATAAAAGTAAAAACTAATTGGGCACATACCTACGATAATACTTAACGGACTAACATCTTTTTTCCCGAAAAGTATTCGTTTCATTATAAATAAACCCAATACTTTTTGCAACTAATACAGGTACTTTAGGCTTTTTTGGGTCCTAATGAACAAATTGACACATATCCCATGACTGTTGTAGGGTCGTAGGATCTATCACCACAATGTCAGGCTTATTAGCAACAATAGTCCTGTCAGTGACGATAGGTCGATCCCAATACAACGTGACATTACCATCATCGAGAACTGGGTCGGGCGCATACTTATAGTATGGCACTTCTGATTCCACAAGGTTGTACTTCAAAGCAAGTTGCTGGTGGATAATCCTAGCAACGAGGTTGTGTCTGTGCAAGTACTCTCCGTTAGCCAGACGAGAACACCCAGAAATAATGTGTCGGATCGATTCTCCCGGACGGTGGCATGCCCGACATATGTCAACCGTGCCATCCTTCACAATGTATTTCCGATAGTTATTCGTCATCATAACTTCGTCCATTATTGCGCAGACAAAACCTTCGGTTTCCCCGAAGAGGTCACCGAAACGCAGCCAGGATACGGACGCTAAGAAGTCTACATCGGGCCCATGTAGGGCCCGGTAAAAACGTCCGTGAAGCTCCTTGCTCTGCCATACCTCCCTGCGGTCATTAGTGTCTAATACTATAGGTTTGCGCCAGTTCTCGTTAGCCAGCGAGAGCGGGGTAAGGCCCTTGTCCACTGAGACCACATCTCGGTGCATCCCCACGTCGGCTTCTAGAAAGTATTCTCTGAGACTGCATACCTCACGGTTGTGCAGGGTCTTAGCATTTAAGAAGCCACGACCCCCGCACTTCCGCGGGATGTACAGTCTCATCACCGACGACCGTGGGTGATGCATCCGATTTGCGGTCATCAATGTGCGGACCCTCCTATCCAAGGCATCAAGTTCCGTCTGAGTCCATTTGAGTATGCCGAAAGAATACATCAAAACCGGCATGACCCAACCGTTGAAGGCGCGCACCTTGTTTCCGCCTGACAAAAGACTGCTTAGCACTTTATTCAGGCGGCCAAAGAAGCGCTCCCTCAACGATTGTTTCATGTCGGAAGTATTGATGCCTAATGCCTCCGACATACCCAAATACTTGTAGGTTTCTGTTGAGGATAGGGATCTAAGGTGTATGGAATCCGAGAGTTGAGTACCCACGGATTCCATAATCTGCCCTCGCTTCACATGCATGACTGCACATTTGTCCACACCAAATTCCATTCTGATGGCACTACTGAAAGTTTCTGTTACCTTCAGTAGCTTCATCAGTTGCAAATTGTTGGGGGCAAAGAGTTTCAGATCATCCATGTAAAGAAGGTGAGATATGACCTGACCACCTCTCCTCAACCGATAACCTAGACCTGAACCCTCTAGCAATGTGCTGAGAGGGTTCAAGGCTAGACAAAACCACAATGGACTCAAACTATCACCCTGGAATATGCCACGCTCAATCCTTATCGGTTCGCTGTTCCCTTGGATCTGTCGACATCCTGGATAGCGAAGGACCGTTCTCCAGCACCCCATACATGACATCAGGAAGGCACGCAGAGTTGCATCTACTTTATACAACTCCAGCACCCTCATGAGCCATGTATGAGGCACAGAATCATAGGCCTTCTTATAATCTATCCAACATGTAGACAGATCCCTTCGGGAACGGCGAACCTGTTGGCTGATGGTCATATCAATTAGGAGTAGCTCCTTAGTACCACGGGACCCGTTCCTACATCCATTCTGAGAGACAGACATGATAGAATTACTCTCAATATGTTGGTTGATTTTAGCTCTCAAAATGGATGTAAGAACTTTATAGACCGTTGGTAGACAAGTAATTGGTCTATAATTTTTGGGCTCCGCAGTACTACCTGATTTATGGAGCAGGTGGGTAATTCCGGTCGTCAAGAACTGGGGCAGCGATCCGGATTCTAAAGCTGATTGAAACTGGGACGCTAAGCAAGCGTGCGATCTCTGGAGCCATTTGATCCAGAAATTGTGCAGTCCATCCGGCCCTGGAGATTTCCAGTTAGGCATCGGACGGACTGCACGAGCTACGTCTTGGGGGCTGATAATGATTGCCCCCATTTCTGGTATTGGATCACACGCTCGTTCAACCTCCCGGGTCCAATCGCCCTCAGTGTGACTGACAGGCACCGACCAGATGCTGCGCCAGAACGAGCACATTGTGTCATCATCCGGTAGACGCGTGTCAGTTACACCTTGGTCCGGTCGTTCCCAAGCCCTATATACCCACCTTTCATCGCTTTGGAATGTGCGATTCTGAGTGTACCGCTCCATTCGCCGCTTGTACCGACGAATACGGCTTGCCCATGCACAGATCTTCTGCTTCAGGAAGTCGATGCGCTCTGTGACGCGGGCTAGATAATCACGAGAATTAATATCAGTTCCCGAGAACGCCCGCTTCACAAAGCGCATCACTCTAGGGCGAGTATTGCCCTCCCTGAAGCAGATTAACTTGCCGATGAGTGCTCTAGCCTCACCAATACGCCGCTCAATCCTGCACTGCCAAGCTGGAACAGCAAATTTGGGTCGTGTAGCTCTGTCGTTGTTAGGTAACTTGACGTGAGCTACACGACATGCCGCTACAGCTGCACAGTACAATATTGAGTGGGTATCGGCGAGGTCCTTGCTGCTGTCAAAACAATTTGACAGCTGCGAATCTAGGGCACACACCAGCGCCCTATTTTTCTTGTGCATAGGCAAACGAGGTAAACGTGGTCTAAGTTGAGGCGGTGTAAAACGGTACTCCCTGAATGCATCCTCCAAAGCGCTCCTCAATTGTACGTTGCACTGGGTACTCACGGATATAACTTCGTCATCATCCTCTTCACCACCGTGATTGGATCGCGGCGAAGTACTGTATACATTTTGCAGCTGTACCGCGATCATTGGCGAAGCAGGCGTAACTGGGTTACTCCGTGAGTCGAGGCGTAGTCGATCAAGTACGGTGTCATCCAACATATTGTTACGCTGTATGACCCGCACCTGATCCGATAGCCGTTGCGCCGACACGTTGACAGCTGGCTCAAGCACCTGAAACAAAGAGAGCATCCGACCACGGTACGCAGTCAAGTTGCTTCCCCCCTCAGTAGCCCCATAATATGCGCGCATAACATTCTCATTTATGGACTGAGTCCATCGCATGCGCGACACATTTCCACCGGCAGCGGGGACCCTATTCGGGGCCTGTTGGCCTCGAGGTCCCAAGCCCGCTGGTGGCCGTCCTCTTCCTCGTCGTCGTGGTGGTGGTGGTGGTGTCGACGGCGGGGAGAAAAACTCGTCGCTCGAGCTCGACGCAACTGCAGCGACCGGCGACACGGTGCTCACGGATGTGGCGCGTCCCGGCGGCTGCGAGGCGGAGCTGAGCGGTGAGCCCGGAGATGGTAGGTGTGCCTCCTGTTTGGCTCGGTGTCTCGTCAGCATCGGTGTCATATAGTTATATTATTTTATTCATTGTTTATTCCAGTTTTCTGTATGTTTATAACGTATTTTTTTTTTCTTTTCATTATTGCTTTATGCGTTTTAGTTTTTGTGGAGTAATTTGCTAAAAAAATTAAAATTAAAATCGGCTTGAAAAAAATCAGGTCACGTCAATTTGACAATTTTTTTATTATTCTTATTATTATTCTAATTTTAATGTATTTTGGATGATTGTAATGATTTAAATAAGGATTGCATGTATGATGTTACTTTTATATTTAGTAATAGGAATTCAGACACGATGTAAAAATCGTTATTGAATAAAATTGAATTGAATATTTCCTTGTAAACAATATTAAGTTGTCTCTTAATAAGATCTTGTCAGACACGCTTTGAGTTCTGTTAAAACCATACAGTTATTCTCAACCCAGAGATTAGTTTAGTTTTACATAGAAATTCGTCTTCGTCTTTTCAGTTCGTATGAGAGGGAGTGAGAGCGCATATGATTTTCGTTTCTGGAAAAAATATATACTTATCAATTATTTCATGTAGCGCGCGGGAGAAGCTGAGGGCAGAAGCTAGTTCAACATAATTATGTACAACGTATAACAAATATCGATAAGTTACTTCACAAAAGCGTAAAACAAGATAGGAATGTTAACATATTGAAGCATAATTACATTAATCTACAAGGCGTACAAGGTTCTCACATTTAGAAACAAGGAGCAAAACCGAAGCTACATAATTATATAAATAAGAACAAGTATGTTAGAAAATAATCATTTATTTCTGCCAATCATAGATAGATAAGTACATAGACAAGAAGAGTATGATATCTCAGCCCAATAATTGTTGCACAAATATAAATGAACTTATTTAACAACAAAAAAAAACAATATTTTAACAGCTGACATGGGAGAAATATTTCACAAAATTTAACATAATAACTAACAAAAAATGTAAAACAACTTGCGCATCGAGATTGTATCACATTTTTGTAGCCGCATCTTAAATATAAAGAGTTCCCCTGGTAGTACTCAGTTGTTACAAAAACCGCTTTTAGGCAGGCAAGTGACAGTTCGTGTACAGGGTGAATACTAATGACAGGCTCAAGTTTCCACGGTAAAAAGGTATTCTTCAGATACTTCATTTATCGACGAGTTTTGAAAAATATGAAGAAAATGAAGACTCCTCTGAGTTTATTTCGGCTGTTTCGGCTGTCTGGTACAAAACACCGGCCTCATCTAGTTTTAAAAAAGAAGACGTGTAAAAGTGTTTGTAAAAACCTATTTGCAAAATAAACAAAAAAAAAGAAGAAAATTTTCAACGGGAATTGCTGATTGTATAACATAACATCACGCCAGCATCAGAATTAGCAGGTAGACATTCAAATAAATTGCCTAGACAAAACTGTCCGTTATGGTGAATCTTTGGATAGATACAATTATAATTAAGTTATGAAATAAACATAGATTTCATTTTCATAACAAGAGTGTGCTTAAAATTAACAGCCTGTAGATTTTATTGAGTTTCAATAAACTATTTGCTGTGTAACGAAGCAACTACGATACAATGCATCGCATGCATCACAGCAACTCACACGACTCAAATATTTTTCTTTATCGTGTGGTGGTGTCAGAGTTTTTATGCCGCCCATGGGCCTCTGACTTGGCTTTACATGCCGTCGCGATATATCTCTCTGGCATGCTGGTTTCCTCACGATGTTTTCCTTCACCGAAGCAAGTGATAATTATACAATACGCACATGAATCCGAAAAATCAGAGGAGCGTGGCTTGGGTTCGAACTTGAGATCTATAACTGGGCAGTCCGACGGTCACGCCACGCGCCACTAGGCTATCACTACTTTTAACGACTCAAAGAAAATATTTTGTTACATGCTGACTGACAAAACATTTTTCTCACGAGCAGTTTCTATGGTATTATTAAGAGCCCTCTTACATTTCGGCGTTACGCTCATTTGACAATTTACCTTTATATGACTAAAATATATTCTATTAAGTATTATAAATGTATGGATATTTTGAAAGATGCGAAAAAATGATGTTCTATCTATATTAAATAGAATTTACAAATTAGAGGTCCCTAATCAGGTCTCCGTGAGTTTTTACCTAAATATACATCGGTAAAAAGTTTATTACTAAATAATTTGTATAAGATTCGCATTATTGTTAATGTAGCAGAGCAAACGAACTATTTAAAAAAAAATGTCATTTCAAGTAACTAACGAAAAACATACAATTTCAACGAGGAAACCTTGCAATTTCGCTTCTCCTGCTTTGGACTTTGTTTTGAAACAGGCGTTTTTTTTAAAGATTATATTTCTATTGTTACAGATTTCAAAGATGCTGCGTGATGTACAGTAACACAAGCGATGCGGAGCGGGATGCGGCGGAGGAGACGACGCTCGCGGCGCTCTATGCGCTGTATGTGCTCGTGTCTGTCATAGGTATTATAGGTAAGTGGCCACGACCTGCTGATCTACAGCAACACAAGCAATGCGGAGCAGGATACGGCAGAGAACCATGTTCGCGGCCGTCTCTACTGTGATAGAAAATTTCAAATTAAAAGACACACTTCAAAATATCTCTGATCTCATCGATTTTTTTTAGTCAGCCTGTATTGTGCCACTCTTGGGCAAAGGCCTCCCCCCATTCCTTCCACTTCTCACGGTGGTGTGCTTCTTTTCGCCAATTAGCGAGGAGGCCATCCAAGGGGTCCCGCCATCTTCTCCTCGGTCTGCCGCGACCCCGCCTAGCTGTGTCCGGGCTCGTTTTGCGATATTCGGGCCCACAGCTGTGCCGGCAGACATGGCCTGCTTAGTCCACATTTTAGTCTCGCAGCTTTATAAGCTACGCCGGCAAATTTCTCCGACGATGATGAGATGGTTAAAATGATTTTCATTATCTGCTTTTAGCCAGGAGCTTTGATGCAATTGTCCTCAAGGGAACTTGAATCAAAAACATACTAAGTATCCACCAGTAAATAAACCAGTGTTCTCATATTTTACGTGTCTAATGTTACATAATAAACCTACTTCATAGAGTAATTCTTCTTATATCTCACGGGAGAGGAAACGGCTGGCGTGGTTCATGAATTTTGTAAAGTTTCCTTGAAATTGCAAATATTTTCATAAGCTTCAAATATTAGATTCTACGAGAGATCCTGGTCTCAGTCTTGATTTTGGAATGCACAGTAACTTTCTCATGTTTTATATTGCATTTCTCTTGTGGCAAAAAGATAAATAATTTTTTGTAGCGTTATCATTTATCACTATGGAAGTACATCGGAAGGCACAAACGGTCATGCTTTCTGAACGTTTTCGACCAAAAGTCACTTTAGCGGCCCAAACTCGTGATTATAGCCGCGTAGTGCGAGACGATCCTGTGGTTGATGTCTTAGGTAAATAACTGTAAACATACAGTAGGATGTATTTCCTGAGATACTACCTAAATATTAAGATTTAATTCTTTCACCTACAGGCAATGTGAGCTTAATGGCTGCGCTTGCGTCGGGCGGGGCATCCCGACTGCGAACACCACAGATGTTGAGCGCATGCGCCGCTGACTTTCTGGTCTGTGCCGCCAGTGCGCCACTAGCAGCCACCAGGGCAGCCAGGGTCGACGAGCTGCCCTGCCAGGTTACTTATTATATTGAGGTAATAGTTATTTCATGCCTGTTTCCGGAAGGGGGTAGACAGAGCTTTATATAACACATTACCCTGGTCATGTTTAAGATTTGGTGTTGCCACAGAGAAAATCTGTATTAAAATATCAGCAACACTGATCGACTTAGGGATTGAACATAGTACCTTATTGTCATCAATCTCAGTTGATAAGACATCAAAACGTCCAATAATTTCCGACCAACGTTTTTCGCATGTTTTTGGGCTGGTGGTTACCTTCAAAAGGCTGAGGAAGACTGCTGGCAGAAGGCAAAGAACTGGATGTTGTGGCAAAAATGGAAACAGTTTTTTGTAGAGTGCCTTTTCAAACTTTTGACTTGTAAAACGTATTGATTCAGCATAATTTTTTAACAACAGATTTTTGAATTGTCCACAGTCATTCCCAGTGGCAGCCAGCACGCTATCGCTGGTAGCGATAGCCGCAGACCGTTGCGGTGCGGTGCGGCGCGGTGGGACGTCGTTGTGTGCGCGCCCGCATCTAGCTGTCGTTGCGGTGTGGATCATAGCGCTTTTACTTAGTGAGTCATGAGAAAAGAACGAAGCGCCTCGTAGAAGACGCCACAATTTTTTATAATATCGTACATATCGTAACTGGCGTCACACAAATCGGACAATTAATGTCGGGTAGTAGCCCACCAGACACAGCATCAGTATGGTCTTAGGATCTTCCCTTTTCTAAGGAAACTTCACAACGGGGTGGAAAGTACCTCTTAACTATGTAGACTACAAGAGAGGTATTCCTCCGTATCGACATCAAGGGGTAGCAAAAACCTGGCAGATTTTGACCAAGCTTACCTAGGCCTCAGGCGAAAATGACACTTATCTAACTGGTTACTGTTTTATTGATCAACAAAACATAAGAGCTGATGTACAGTCTGGGGTCATAAATCCATTAGCACGTGAACGATCGTATTCGCCTGCACGGTACTGTGCGTGTGCGCGTGTGAGTGATTTCAAAGCAAACATTTACCCGTCATACAGTATAACTACGAGAAGGTGTGTGTGGGTCAATACTAGACAGATAACAATATAGTTTTGTTTTCTTCATATAAGTGTTCGCACCGAGCCTATCGAAAACTAAAGCTAAAATTTGTACTTATTAACAGTTCATGTGGCCCATTAGTGGCCAAATCAAAACTAAAGACCGGATTTTCAAAATTCTTTTATTAATTGAAATTTAGTAGCTACAAGAAAATATAGTATCACAAAAAAAAACAAATGGAATAATTTTCATGAATTTTCAGTGGTGTTCCCAAATTGGCACAACGGCTCCATAAGAGTGAAAATTTGCGAAACACGATTTTTCAATACACAGGGTTTTCTGGCATTTCTTGCAACCCCAGCGACCTCTGATATGGCACACAGCACATCGCACTCGTTTTGGAAGCTTTTCAGGGACGTGATCAACCCCATCCAACTGTAAACTTTCAATATTGGATGATGAAGGGCGAGCAGAACATCTTTGTGGTGACAGTTTGAGGTAGTGTCTGGCGGCACTTCGGCGGAATAGTAATTGGTCCATTGGCTGATCTTTTTTAGCGATAACGTGCAATCGCCATGCATTTGACATGGTCATATCAATCATATAAGTGAATAAGACCCACCACCATTTTTTGCCGTCTACGCCAATTCTATACAGATATGGATTGGTCTAGTTCATCCACTCCGCCCATATCTTTATCATAATTTTGGAACAGATGAGGAATGCTCACATCGACCTTTTCTCTTTTTTCGTTGCACCATCTTTTTACGGAACCGAATACAACAATGAAGTTGTGCCGATTATTTTGATTGGCATACAACATGCTAAACTCAGCAATCATTGTAAAAACTTCGTCGTCAAAAAGCTTCTAAAATATTGCAACGGGTGTCAAACCTTGTTCCTGCTTGACGCGATTTTGGAGAGCTAATATGTCGTCAGTTTGTTCAAAGGTTGTCGAGTAATTAGGTGAACACTTTCGCCAAAGCGGAAGACTGGATGACTGTCGGTGCGCAGAGACAGGCTGCTCTGGTTGGGCCGATCTAAAGGAAGGTCGTGACCTTTTAGCAGCCAAAGGTTCATCATCACTGCTATCCTCGGATTCCAGAGTACCCACGTTGCGAACAAATACCTCAATATTACCTGGAACATCGTTTGGTAGGGTACTAGGTGGCACATCATCATCTCCTTCTTCTTCGTCAGTCACAACGCTTGGCTCTGGTGAAATGATGGCTAAATCATACTCCAAGCCGTCGTCACTATCCTCAGCTATTGTGTTGACAGCTTCTTCTAAGCCCCTGAATTCATTAGTACCACTAAAACATTGCTCGCGATTCATATTGATTCTGTAAATGAAAAGGTTATTTTTAGTACACTTGCAGGCGTTGTACCCAAATTGGCACACCAATATTTATGTCACTATGTTTTTATATACATGTAAAATAACTGCAATAAAATAACTTGAAAGGTTAGATTAGGTACCTATTTTACGAAAATAACAACAATATTCACGATATTCATCATCTGTAATGAAATATAAGAATAAAATTACACTTACCTGTAGTGTCCTCCGGATAACGAACTTGAATGTATCCAAAACGAAAGATTTTTGAACAAATTAGTATAATCCGATATCTTTACCTAATGAACACACCTTCGACTGCACAACAAAGTCACACAATATTAACTATTGTCAAAACTTTTTTTATCTACCCTCTTTAATTAAGTGTTCCCAAATTGGCACAGTGGTCAAGAACGGGTTAAGTGCAGCAAGGTTATGATTTGGAAACGAGTGCCTGTCGGTTCGAACCCCACCCGGCTAGATCGATTTTGTTATTATTCTTATTTTTTTAATATTTAAATGAATGTTATATATAAATATTATTATATCGTTAAATATAGTTAAAATTGATACAATTAGCTTTAAACCGAAAACTACAAAAAGGAATCAATTATAAAGGAATAATATTTTAGGTTGAAATAAAATAAAAGTAGGTAATTTGAAGACACATTTATTTATATTGCTTGCAACTTTAATAAGGAATATAATCAAACAATACGATAATCGCAATAATAACAGAAACGCTCGTAACAAATTTCACCAACCAACAACGTCGTAAACTTTATTCGATCCAGTGCCAAGTTTATTTTGTTTCGCATCCACCCTCATCTTTTTTGTAAATAATAAGTTCAACTAGTAGGATATTATTGGGCATTCTACCCCACCTTCCGTTCCATCGGCTCACTCCGTTCGCCTCGTCACTCTCGGTGGAGTAGAATGCCCAATAATATAAATGAAATCCTACATAGCGCAGTAAAATACTGGTTCGGCGCCTATTCCGCCCAGTGGATTAAACAGTGTAATAAAATACTGATGACTTACCTCGATCAAGTACCGCAGATTCTCGAATTGAGCACTAAACCACTACTTTAGTTGACAAGTTTTATAACACCAAGTTTCACACATAACCACTACCTTAGCTGACTGTTTTTATAACAACAAGTTTCACACATATTTCGTTTACTAATGGAACTATACGAACATAGTAAGCTATAATCCAGGACAGATTGTCTCATGTCTCTTCACAGAGCAAGAAATAGCATGCACCTATAGGCACACGCACATTCTATTTCTGTGACCCCAGATTGGGCACCAAGGACATCTGAATTATAGGATACTGTAAACATTAAACTAAAATTTGGGACAGATTGTCTCATGTCTCTTCACAGAGCAAGAAATAGCATGCACCTACAGGCACACACACATTCTATTTCTATGGTCCCAGATTGGACACCAAGGACATCCAAATTTTAATTTAATTAACTCATACAGTTGGCACTAGCTTACATGTTAACAAATAAGGGAGCTCGCTGCTTGAACCATTAGCCTAAAATTCAGGACAGATTGTCTCATGTCTCTTCACAGAACAAGAAATAACATGCACCTACAGGCACAAGCACATTCTATTTCTGTGACCCAGATTGGGCACCAAGGACATCTGAATTATAGGATACTGTAAACATTAAACTAAAATTCAGGACAGATTGTCTCATGTCTCTTCACAGAGCAAGAAATAGCATGCACCTACATGTACACACACATTCTATTTCTATGGTCCCAGATTGGACACCAAGGACATCCAAATTTTAATTTAATTAATTCATACAGCTAACACTACCTTACACGTTAACAAACTACTACTGGTTGCTTTGCTGGTCTGTTAATCTGCGTTGTGCTTTATTAAGATGCTTTCGCACTCGTACAATTGCCTTCGAAACGGTTCGTGTGCCGTCCCGTGGTCATCTATTGTGTCATACTCTTTGTAAAACGCCTGACAACGGCGCCGGAGCGCCGATCGTGTTAAGCTTTCACAGTAGGAGTAAGTGATTCTTAAGAATCTCAAAGTTTGCAAAATTGCGTGTTGTAAATTTGCAGTGTTCGAACTTTGTTACACGAGGTGTATGTATGAGTCATTTCTATGTATTCAACAATTACACTGTAAGATGATCGCTGTGCATGTTGCAGTCATTGATTAAAATTGATCTTTATAGGATTTCCTAATCAATGCAATTAATTTAAATAGAGGATGATCCTAGGAACATCATCATAAAGTTTCGTAACAAATTGTTTGAAAGATGAATCTTAATATCAGTACCTACTGAACCTTTGCATGAAATGTTTATAAAAAAATCGTTTTAGACGTTAGATGATATTACTTATATTGATGTTAAGTTTTACTGCAGCATATTAGTGAACTAACTTTTTGACGCGAGTTCGTTTACATAGATTATTATGCACAAAAAAATTTTTCAGGATATTTTTCTTTCAGCACGTCTTACCTTGCATCTTTGAAAAAAAATCATTTTTTTAATTCACATGTGTGATGTCATGCGGAGTTTTACATCAAGGTTTAAACAAACATACATACTTTATTATAATACGTAATGTATTAATCATAAGTGTCATGTATCGTCGTCACCTTTGTCGGCGAGGGTAAAAAGCTGGTTTTTTATTTCATTTCTCACGATAAAATTGCAATTTGACGGAAACAATTTTCAATCACTACGATTTAATTAGACCTAAGTAACATAAATTAATCATACAACTGTGACAACATGTAGTTAAGGTTTAATTTTGTAATGGGATAAATATTGCTGAAATGGTATTTTTTATGAATAAAATCAATCAATTTTGATCACAATATTACATTCCCTTCAGTATCTTCCAGTGATAAACACCGGTTACCTTCGCTATATAATTAGTTACGTTATACTCGTACAACCTTCAACTTTAAAAAATGTAAGTAAGTACTACTAACTTTACTGAATTTGCTAATGTATTTATTTAATCACTACCCAGCTACGGACCTGGTTTCTGCCTGCCGGCTGTTGTATCGGAAGTCTTCATCAAGTCATAGTTATAAGGTAAAAAATTAATCTTTATTTGCTCCATTTCAGGTCTGACTCCGATTCAGAATTCCAGACACGGTCTGCAGCTGTAGCCGAGGTTGCGAAGGTGCAACCAAAAAAGAAGGTGTCGAAGCGCAAAGCTCTCGAGAGCACCACGCCGTCAGAATCGAAATCAAGGTAATTTTGTGTAACTGCTTTTAACTTTAGGTGTTTGTTGTGTATGTTAAGTCAATTTCGAACTGTAACGCAGAGAGCGCTGAAATCAATTTCCAATTATTATTCCTTGCAGGAATGTTTACAGTTAATTCATGAGGTATTTTTATTGGAATTAATATAACATAACATCATGCTTTCTATCCGCGTAGGGTTCGACAGAGGAGTATATAATACACCCTCAATTCGCCACTTAAAAAATAAATGTAATGTAATGTGTTGTGTAAATTATTATAAATAAGAATTATGTTAAATTGTTTACAGTAAACGACGCACTTCGAGCTCGGACCTTTTTGGCTTGGTGGACTACATTCCGTCATCGACCTCAATTGGAGACTTCGGTTCGAGCCTCTGCAGCCGTGTCGCCAACGGCAAAGTGCGACGAACGGCGAACTTAACCGGGGACTTCTATGTGGAGGTAAAAGTCTACAACAAGACCGAAGTTGCTTCCACCCCTAAAGAGGATAGGTGGAAGAAAGCCTCGGTGGTTCTAAAAGTGCAGCTAAACCGTAACACGCCGCAGTGGGACGGACTCCAAGTTTTTATGAGACGGACTCATGAATTATTTGATGATTCTGAGCCCGTCTTTTATAGTGACAATATAAACATAAAATAAATATTTAAGTTATTGGGCACCAGGTATATTCTATTATATCCAGGTATTTTTTGTTGTACATCATAATCTTAATAATAATATATTGCAACATCTAATAGTAAGTTTAGAACTATTTTAATCTAAAATGCCTTTCTGTACTGTTTGTAACACATCTGTTGAGCGCAGTCACTGGACAGGTCACCTACGTAGTACTAATCATAAAAACAAAACAGTTTCACATTTTTGCGATGGTGTTGAAATAATACATTCTGCATTTCGTAATCGTATAGCTTCTTATAGAATTGTCGATCCGTCTGAGAATTGTTCTCTAGAGCCTTTTCTTAATAATATTTGGAGCAAAATTAAAACGTTAATTGACATGTCTCTTAAAAAACATACTTGTATAAAAGTTAATTTCGAATATTTTGCGTTGTTTTTAATGTTTAAAAATGATTCTCAGGAGATGAAATCATTTGCCACAAAAAACGTTACTATACATCAGAATTATGAATTTGATTCATTATCGTCTCAAGTAAAAAACATTTTAACAAAAAAGATAGAAGAATTTCAGGACCGAGACAGTGGGTGGACGTTCTTGAGCAGTTCTCATTTGGAAGTCAATGTTAACAAATATCAACCCTTACGCGGTTCGGGCTTTATCGAATTGCCTTCTGCAATAAAATCGAAAAAAGCATGTGTTAATATCCACAATAATGACGAGTATTGTTTTTTATGGTCTGTTGTTGCTGCTTTATATCCAGCTAAGAGTCACCCTGAAAGAGTATCTTCTTACCCTGATTTTCGTAACGTGTTAAATGTAAAGGACATGTCATTTCCAGTGAATTTCTCAGATATTGCGCGGTTCGAAGTGAATAACCCCGAAATTTGCATTTACATTTATGGTTTAAAAAATGATACTGTCATAGGACCGCTTTACAAACCAAAAGCCTTGAACGGAAAAGTGATTCATTTACTTTATTTAGAAAGAGATGATTTGTCACATTACTGTCTCATTAAAGACTTGCCGCGACTTGTTAAAAATCAAATAACAAAACACCACAGTAAACTGTACTTTTGTGACGTTTGTTTAATGTTTTTTAATTCATGCGATAATCTTAGTTCGCATAGTTGTGGCGGGGTCGCCACTGAACTACCTCCAAGGGGTTCTTGCATACAGTTTAAAAATTATAATAGAAAGCAAATTGTACCATTTGTTATATACGCAGATTTTGAAACAATGCTAGAACGGTATGAATCTTGTGACCCTGACCCCACTAAGGCGAGTACTGTAACGCGACAGCGACATGTGCCTGTAGCTTTCGCTTATCATATCACGTGTACGCTAGACGAAAGTCACAATCGTTACGTTTCTTATCGCGGCTTGGATTGTGTATCAAATTTTGTGAAGTCTATCTACAAAGATTCAAAAAAAATTTACGATATTTTAAAAAATAACGCTCCTATGATTTACTCAAATGATAATGCTCACGACTTTGAAAACGCGATGACATGTCATATTTGTGAACAGTTCTTGTTCGGCGATAGGGTTCGCGATCATTGTCACTTGACTGGTAAATATCGTGGCGCAGCTCATAGTTATTGTAACTTACAATACAAACTACCAACATTTTTGCCAGTATTTTTTCATAATTTGTCCGGATACGATTGTCATCTTTTTATAAAAGAATTAGGTGAAGCTCCTGGATCTATTAAAGTGATACCTAAAACAAAAGAAAACTATATTTCATTCACTAAGTTTATTCCGATTTCTACCGGGGAAAGCATCCAGGTACGGTTTGTAGATTCTTTCAAGTTTTTAGGAACTAGCTTAGAAAAGTTGGTTAGTACAATGAAAAAACAAGACTTTAAACAATTAAAATCTTATTTTCCTAATAAAAAACAATTTAACCTACTGACGCGCAAGGGAGTGTATCCATATGACTATATGTCTCAATGGGAACGTTATGAAGATATGTGTTTACCCTCTAAAAAATATTTTTTTAACTCCATAACTAATGAAACAATAAACGACGAAGACTATGAACACGCTCGATCTGTTTGGTCAGTATTTAATATTCAAAACATGGGTATGTACACAGATTTATATCTCAAAACAGATGTTCTGTTGCTAACAGATGTATTTGAAAATTTTCGAAAAACTTGTAAACTACATTACAATCTCGATCCCGCGTTCTATCTTACAGCACCAAGTCTATCTTTTGATGCAATGCTTTTAAAAACAGGAGTTCGATTAGAATTGATTAGTGATGTTGAAATTTTTAGAATGATACAAAAAGGTATTCGAGGAGGTGTTTGTATGTGTTCCAAAAGACATGTCAAAGCCAATCATAAATATTTAGATACTTACGATCCAACCCTTCCAAATTCATTTATAATTTATTTAGACTGTAACAATTTATACGGTTATAGCATGTGTCAATCCCTACCCTATTCCGATTTTAGATTTATAAATAGACAAGAAATTGATTTTTTACAATTGAACTTAGCAGACATCAGTGATACTGCGGAAAACGGTTACATTCTTGAAGTTGATTTAATATATCCGGAGAAATTGCACATGGAACACAATGACTTTCCCTTTTGTCCAGAAAAATGCTTGCCACCTGGTGGTAAGAATAAAAAGCTAATACCAAATTTGTATGATAAATATCACTATGTTATTCATTACGTACATTTAAAAAAATGTTTACAGCACGGTTTAGTATTGAGAAGGATCCATCGCGCTATTATATTTAAGCAAAGTTGTTTTTTAAAGCAATATATTGATATTAACACCCAGTTACGTCAAAAAGCAGAGTCAACTTTTGAACAAGATTTTTTCAAATTGTTGAACAATAGTATTTTTGGAAAGACCCTGGAAAATAATGAACATCGAATAGACGTTAAGTTAGTAAACAAGTGGTGTGACTCGAACAATAAAACGAAAAAGACTGCTTGTGCTGAAAAACTGATAGCCAGTCCATATTTTCATAGCACCTCTGTATTTTCTGATGATTTAGTGGCAATCCAAATGAAACCTGTACGTATTATACTTGATAAACCAATTTACATAGGGTTTGCAGTATTAGAATTATCTAAGACTCACATGTACGACTTTCACTACTCTATCATAAAACCTTTTTATGGTAACCGAATTGAATTGTGCTATACTGACACAGATAGTCTAGTATATGATGTACAGAGTAATGATGTTTACAAAGACTTTAAGCTCCATTTTCTAAAATATTTGGATACCAGCAATTATGACTGTAACAATGACTATAACTTACCAATTATTAATAAGAAGGTTCCAGGACTGTTTAAGGATGAAATGGGTGGCAACATTATCAAAGAATTCGTAGGATTGCGCTCAAAGCTTTATTGTATTAAAACGTTAAACAAAACAATTAAAAAGGCAAAAGGTACAAAAAAATGTATTACTAAAAATTTAAATATGTTAGATTATAAAAATGTTTTGTACAATTCCAATGTAATTCGCAAAAAAAATGTATTGTTCAGATCAATAAAACATGAAATATACACTCAGGATGTAAATAAAATAGCACTTTCAAACAATGATGATAAACGATTGTTATCGTTTGATAAAGTTTCTACTTTAGCCTGGGGTAACGCAACCATATTTATGTAATGCGTTACCATTATTTTTAAATGTAAGTAATTACAGTAGATACATTTTTTACAATGTATTTTAGATAACGTCCTAAATGTAAAGACGAAATATTATGTAAGTACCTACTAATGACTATTACCTAAAGCAGGCTCCAGATACAAGTAATGTGTAATGTAATTGTAAAACATATATTTTCTTGGTGCCAAATAGATTTAAAAATAGATATTATTATCTTTTTACTTGTAGCAAATAATGTTAGAACTTATTTAGTAGTTAATTAATTTTAAGAATGTTTACGCGACATTTCGTAAAAAATACTAAAATATTTACTAACTTTTTATATCGTATCCTACTTAGACGTATCATGTTTATTAAATCATGTTTATTATTCATTTCCAAAACTTCGGACTTTAAAAATTGTATGAAATGTCGTGCCGCATGAACATGATGTTTTCTTTTATTTGTAATAAATAAATAGTATTTTAAGATCACAATTATATCTGTTTCATTTCCATTCCTGATTGATGACAAAGTCACGGTGCATCAATACAATCATGTTTTGATCCAGGCTGATATTTGCTAATTTTTTCAGAATATTGTAATTATTTATATTAAATTAAATAATGACGAAAAAATAAAACATGAAAACAAAATCCAGACCGGAACAAATACTTATTGTATGTTCCGTGCGGGAATCGAACCCGCGACACTAATTTGGCGCAATTAGTCGCAGCTAGCAACACGCTTATAACCTAATACTTACCATTGTGATGCATCAAGACGAGTTCATAACCAATGCGCCAAACGTGTCGTCGAAAATGTGATAAAATATTGGATTGCTTTGAAGAAGCACGCGCGGTGCAGAATTTGACACCGAACAGGTGCTCGGGCGCAAGCTTGAACATGTTGAAACATGAAATTGAATCACAGCATAATGCTTTATGGAGTCTAATTGCATATTATTGAGTAACATCCATCATTAGACAGTCAGCCGGAGCGGTCATATCACATCGAGTAAAAACGAAACGAAATTGTAAGTATTGTACAAGTACCCATCTACTTATAAGATTATTTCATCATGTTTTTTTATGTAATTTAGTTAATTATTATTTTGTTTGTTTCAGATCGTTGACAATGTGTGATTCTCCAGATATTATCGACTTCTCACAATACGCTCAAGGTTATCCGACTCCGAGTTTAAGTTGGCATATCCCTGAACAACAAAGACCTGTCAACAAGGAGCCTAGAGCAAGACAAGACTACGAACCTGCCAGCAAGAAGCCTAGAACAAGACGGGAGTGTCTAAAACAGAAGCCATATCTGCATACAAGTCAATCATTCCTGATAAACAATGAGAAGAAAAAAGGTTTACGACTGATCCAGGTACAAGTGTTGGATATCAGTGAACAACAAGAACCTGCAAGTGATAATCAGGACATGGTAATGTTAAGTGTGCAGTATGTAGTGACTGAATCAGTGGATCATGTTATGGATGAGACGCAATCGTTAATTAATAAAATATCAAAAAAACTTTGTGGAGATAGATGTTATTATTAACTGGTGTCATTATTTTGTACGTACCTACTTTATAAGTTGTTGTGTAAAATTTGCAGTAATAAGTAATAATAAATTATGTAAGTAATCTACTAGTTATTTGGGTATATTAATATTAGGAATGTATACCATTTATTTGCTTTCTTATTCTTTAGTGTTTTGAATGTATAAAATGTTAAATATGAAATAATTATATATGTTTTACTGCAATTAACTCTTTGTATTTTATCTTGTACTTATTATTTTTGGGTAGGTAGTTATAATTAGATTGTAATAATTGCAAATAATGTAAAAAAGTAAATAAAAATATATTCTTTCATAATTTAATTTACGTTTTTTTATTACTTATTAATACTCGAACTCTAAATTAGCTCTAGTGTGATGTATAATTGTAGGTTATTTGCTTTCAGTATTTTTATAATTAAATTTAAATTTTACATGTTATAATTATATCATGTTACTGCAGCTAATTTAAAGTTTGTTATGTAGGTTACCCTGATTATACTAAATAAAACACTCATAAGTAGATAGACATTTTTTATTAACTGTTCAACACAATAATAATTAAAATAAATTAAATACAGACATGTTATTATCAAAATACCATTTCCTTATACAGATAGCATTATTCAACGCACAATTCATTTTATGATTCACACAATTAAAATCAATTTTATTTTTACAAAACCTTCTTTTTAATTCTGAAAAATTAGGGCATCCCTTCTCACCTATGTCGATAACTTCACAGTTTGCACATAACTCTTTAATCCATTTAATCTTTTCCAAACCCTTTGTGATAATTTTTTTATTTTCTAAGAATGGTAAAATTACACGTTGAAACTCTTTGTAGTCTATGTAACCCTCGCTCCAGTAAATTCCTCGATTTCTTTCTAACCACCTCACCTGCTTTTTTTCTTCTTGTGTTAGGTAATGGAATGAATATGGTGGTTTTACCAAGAACGTCTGTGTATGATCCTGACTCGCAATGGCCAATTCTTTGACAATAAAATTATTTATAGAATCTTTAAATCCTTGGAGTTCCACTATAATGGTATCCGCCTTCATGATATCTTCTTGACAATGCTGCTTAAGGGTTTGTATTCAACAATGCAATCGTTCAGAATGAGACAGTATGCTGAAGTTTTATCTGGTATCTCTGAATCACTCTCAATTTCTACTCTCACATCCACAACCGGACCTGTCTTTAGATTATCCGCTTGTCTAGAACAATCAATGACAAACAGC